>JAUTXW010004347.1:5000-605000 GCA_030620095.1 Kuschelorhynchus macadamiae
CATTAAAATCCGAAGTACATTTAATTATACTATGTGAAACTTGGAAACTAGTCAAGACTGAGTATTATAATCTTCCAGGTTATCAAATTTATTACAATGATTCTAAAGTAAATCAGAATGACGGGCTTATAGTTTATATCAAAGAAAATTTAAAACACAATCTGGTATCTAAAACAATTAATAACTTTACATTCACTAGAATAGAATTTATTGTTTCCTGTATACTTATTAATATAACCTGTCATTATGGATCCCCAGCAACTGATATAGGCTTATTTTTAAATAGTCTTAAATCATACTTTAATGATATAAAAGAACTCAAATCTGGAATAGAAGTGTTTATTGGTGATAGTAATATAAATATTATTGAACAAAATAAATTAACTACCGAATATGTTGCATTATTAGGGGAATATGGCTTAAGATTCTACATTAATAAACCAACTAGAGTGACAATAGATAGTTCCTCATGTATTGACCACATATTTCTATAAAATCATAAAAAACTCAATATTAAATTGGCAATTTTTGAACTTAACAGATCACTTTCCTACTTTTTTAAATATAGAATTAAATATCAACCTATCAAGTAATCAACTAATTCAAAAATAATACAGTTCTATTAACTTTAAAAAACTAAATGACTTTCTCTCTAAAGAAAATTGGAATAAAGTTACTAACATGCAAGATCCTAATGCTGCTACTAATATCTTCATAGGGCTAATGGGGAAATATATTAATAAAGCAAAACAACTTAAAAGCTCTAAATTACAAATAAAAAAACTTAAACCATGGGTGACACTAGGCGTCTTAAATTCAATTAAAAAAAGGGATTTACTAAAGCGTAAAATTAACATAAATGTAACAGAGCAGCAAATAATTGAATATAAGGCATACAGAAACAAATTAAATAAGTTAATACAAATTTTAAAGGACAATTTTTTTCGAAATAAAATAGAACATGTAAAAGGTAATATTAAAAAAACATGGGATGTCATTAAAGAAGTTACAAATACTAAAAATAAATCCCAAAACTATATATCAGAAATTAAAGAAAATGATGGTACTATTATAAACAATGACTGTCAACTACCAGAAGCCTTTAATGATTATTTTTGAAATGTAGGTTTCAAAATGGCTCGACTAATTGCAAAGTCTCCGGAGCATACTGCTAATCATTCTCCCAATCCGAATTCTTTATTTCTTGAATCAGTGGATGAAACAGAGCTAACTAATACAATAAATTCATTAAAAAATAAATATAGTGTAGGTTTGGATGAAATTTCATCTATCTTATTAAAAAAATGTCGGCAATATATACTCACTACACTAAAACATATTATAAATAAAATCTTTTTAACTGGAATAGTCCCCAGCCATTTTAAAGAAACCGTAATTGTACCGCAACATAAAGGAGGAGAAAAAAAGGTAATATCTAATTACAGATCGATATCTTTAATAAATAATGTAGGAAAAATTTTTGAAAAGTGCTTTAAAAAAGACTTATAAGCTTTTTAGATAAATACAAAATAATAGGTCAAAACCAGTATGGTTTTATAGCTGGAAAAAATACTGAAATGGCTATACACAGCTTAATAGAAAACATTAGCAACAGTTTAAATAATGACAGCAAATCATTAGTGGTGTTTCTGGACCTTGCTAAAGCTTTTGACACGGTCGGCCATAAAGTATTATTAGAGCGGTGTCAAAGAGTAGGTCTTAGGGGAATCCCTTTAAATATTTTAGAAAATTATCTTTCTCAGCGAAAACAACAAAGCAAAGTTAATGATACTCTAAGTAACTCTCTCACAACTAAAATAGGAGTTCCTCAGGGGACTGTGTTAGGACCTATTTTGTTCTTAATTTACATTAATAGCATACTTCATCTTGATATTGGCGGAAAAATAGTTACTCAGGCAAAAACTGGGATGTGGTAATTCGTTCCGCTTCTAAGGGTCTAAGTTTAGTGTATAATTGGGTAAGTTATAGCCTCCTATCTTTGAACGTTAAAAAAACAAAATTTATGTCTTTCTCCATTACAAACATCGGAACAAACCCTAGTAATGAATTAAAAATTCATTCTGAGCTATGCCTTAAGCAAGACCTACACAACTGCCCATGCAAACTCTCTGTGAGTTCTACAGAATACACGACATATTTAGGTTTAACAATCGATCAAAATCTAAGATGGAATTACCATGTAGAAACTATAACTAATAGGTTAAGATCACTCATTCCAATTTTCTACCAACTAAGAGGTATTTTACAAACAAAACTGCTTATAAATATTTATAAGTCTTTGGTTGAATCTGTTTTAAGTTACGGTCTAATTTTTTTTAAAGTCACTATTAAAGTCATTCAAAACAGTATTTTAAAAATATTGTTAAAAAAACATCCTAGATAGTCCACTAAGGAACTATACCACGAAACAAAACTTTTTGATTTAAATCTGCTTCATGTTTTTAATTGTATTGTGTTTGTGTATAAAAATTATGAGACAGTGGATGGAAAAATATCGCATATGTATAATACCCGGAATAAATTAAAGGAACTAATTTCTGAACAATTTTTTGCTAAAACATTTGGTCAAAAATCTCTCTTTTGTAATGGCTTTAAATATTTTAATAAATTGCCCAAAAACATAAGAAATATAAAGAAATTTCATAAATTTAAATCGGACGCAAAAGAATATACTTCAGCTAATAACTCACTTTTTTTCTTAAATAAATAAAAGTTAGAATCAGTAACCATTTCAGAAAAATGTTGGTTATTTTTGGCTCAGGCCAGTGCTTTGGCTCGGTCCTCATAGGTTAGGGACAATTTTTTTTTATATTGTGTCACTTACATGCCATTGGTTGTGTTATATTAAGTTAAGTAAAATATATAAACTACTTATGGAGCACAATACAAATTGTTAAAATTTAGGTGCTCCTTTTATTAAGCATAGATTCATTTACATTTTGTATAATAACACTAGAAATTTATTGGCATAATTGTTATACTAAAAGTGTAAATTATAGCTGATGGGACTCCTTTGATGAACACACTTCCGATATGCACATTTCAACAAATTTCAGATGTATCAATAAAAAAATTGTTTTCATATTTTAGTACTGATTTAAATATATTTTTATATTTTCTAGGTCTGTGTTTTGGTTAATTAAAATTAAAAAATAAATAAATAATTTTATTTAAATGTTTCAGATATTTATTTCATAATGTGTATTTCAGACTTTTATATAATAGTCAATAGATAACTGATAGTTGTTTTACAAAACATGATTTTATGTTCTCAGTTGACCGCGTAAAGTTGATAGTTTCCGAGAACTACCTCATGCCTATCACTTTGTTGCTTTGAAACATAAAAGTTAATGAAAATATCCGCCTAATCCCACATCAGGTCTTCCTTGCCTTTCCATTCCATGATTGCATATTTCTATGGCAATGCATGGCAGCTTTCGCTTCAAACAAAAATGAATTACGAATAATTAGTGAAATTTTTGTTGTATATTGTTCAAAACAGTTTAACAAAATTTTGTAAAGAACTTCGCAATATAACATAATTACGTTAAGTCAAACGTTAAGTATCATTGTCATTTCCACGAGATTTTCCGCTCTAAGCATCAATAGCTATTTTACTAAGTATCTTGCCTTAAGTAAGCGATATTCGACGGGTTTTCCCTATGTGATTTACACTAAAAATTGATTAATATTTAAAAATGGATAAAAAGCGGTAAAACGATATTTTTATTTCGAAGAAATAAATGTGCTTTACTTAAATTAAACATTTACTAGAAAGTTCATGGTTGGTATATAAAGATAAAAAAATTTAGATATTTAAAACACTAAACCAGATTTTTCAGCAAGTTCGTGATAGAGTTGTACTGCACCAATGTACATGATTTTTTTTAAGTGATTGTGTGGTTACCGAGACCTTTCAACATTATTTTTGCATTGTTTTATTGCGTATTTTTTCTATGAAACCAATATGTTTTTCTTCAATAACATTTCTGGACAATGTGGTGAATGCGCCCCATATTCTTATAATTCTCTGGAAACTCATCGCGCCTTCTAACGGAAAAAGCAGAATAAGGTCTGCCGGGCCAGCTAGTTAGTACTAATACACAAGCTTATTATCTTATAAAAATAATTTTTATTATAATAATAAAAAAATAATAATATCAGCTACTTACAAATGACTTGCTTTTGCGATTCTTATTTTATTATAGATTAAAAAAAATTGTTACTTAAAACCTGCTTTAATGCCATATAAAATATAACTATAACATCCGTGATTATTAAGTTTCTAGAAATCTGTGCCTGGCGTCTGTTTTTGCGTACATGTAATATGTGTACCAACAGGAAGTAAAATGACAATGTCACAACAGAAACCTCTGTAATTATAGGGTTCAGTTACATTATTATCACAGAATTGTTCTCGGTTGCTCCCTAGAAATATCTCTAGCCCTATAATTTTCTGGGAAAACTGTTAGGCTTCGCCTTGAATTTATCCTTTCTTGCTGCTGAGAACCGGAGGCTTCTAAGAATCAAACTGGATAATATTAATGCCTTTAGGTCTAAACTATAAAGGAATCTATAGTGGCCATTAGACCTTAATAACATGTGCAAAACGATTGCCAAAACGTAACGAAAATAAATGTATTAAAACTTTCTAGATATGACAAAAATCAAGTGTAAAAGCACTAAAAATGAGCCCCGAACATAATGCAAAGTTAGATAATTTAACTTCTGGGCAAGTTTCTTAACCCCAATCTTTACAATTTAACTTTTTAATAGCAGTTTTTAAACAAAACTTTAGACTTTGACCCATTTTCACAAAACTTTAATTTTAGTACTGTGTCTACCTGTTACTTTGTCTTCTTTTAAAAAGTTTTTGAATTTAGAACAAATCTAAAACTTTGTTTCAGGGATAAATTTTCTTTTACTTAAAAACTTCTTAACCAGTGACTCTCACTTCCTTCCACTTTGTTTTTAAGTATATTAGTGTATTGAACCGTTTTGTTAGGTCATGACTCTGCCATTCGATATGCAGTGCATTAAAAAGTAATTAAGGGCTGTTTTAATAGCGGAATGAAAAGTGACTATTTATGGAAACTTCTGCAGTCAATAGAGTTTAATCAATTAGGTATAAATTAGTAAAGGGAGATTTGAAATAAAAAACAAGAATGCACCATTAAGATATATGTCTAAATGTTGCAAGCTTTCAGAAAACAGTGTAGAGCATCCAAAAGCAAAAAAAAAAACACTTGATTTAAAAACTTTTGAGTTTATAAATAAGTGATATTTGATTAGATGCTTATTATTTTACGCTACTAGCACTCTATTTGATATTACTTATTTTTGATGAAATATTACATCTTTTTTTTGTTTGAAATAAAAGAGTTATTATTACTGTGTTGAAATTGTTTTGTCATGTGCATTATAATATATCAGACCAATTAATAAGTCAAATGATGATGATAAGTGAAATGTATTAGAACAGTATATTAGACATATTTGTTAAAAAAAAATGTCTTTCTAAATGTGGCCGTAATCATGGGAAATTGTTTTAAAATTACGTTGTTTTCAGATCTACCAAAAGTAAGTAGTGTAACTTTAAAATTTTTAATAAGGAACTTTAACGACATAAAAAACAAACAAAAATTCGCTATAGATAATATGATGATTCTGGTAATCACCAGCCTCTGATTGATAAATAATTGTTTGTTAGTCAAAAAAATCCGGGGCCATGTGGCATTACCACGAAATTCTTTATGATAGTTATTATATTATTCGTTTTTAAACTACTTAATTATATAAAAACTTTCGTCAGTTTTCATTAAATATCATAGACCTTACTGATATTTTTTGTCTTTCATTAAAATTTTGTTTTTATTATATTGTATCGTCGTTTGTTCTAGGTATACATGTTATACTTATCTACGGACATATTAAACCTGTTATGTCAATAGATATTTAAACTATTTTAATTATGAATTTTATAATTATTTATGTAGTGGGTTAGATAGACAGGAAAAGAGTCGACAAAAAAAGATGTAGCCAATGTACGTATGTAATATTTAAAATAGCATGCCCGGTTTTTCCAAATTTTTGCATTCAATCCAATTTAGGTCGGCTTCATGTAGCCTGTTTTATAATTTTTAAGTTCAGCACTTTTCGTGATAATAAGTGTTTAACATTCAATTTTCTCACGTTATTACTAAAAAAAACACTATCTGACAAAAGTTATTCTCTCATTTGGAAATGTCGACATTATAAGTTGTAAGGCAATAAATAATTAAACAACAAAAATTTGATAATTATAACAGAGATTCAACTTAAAACGTTTATTAAAAAGAAATCATAAGATATTTAAAATTTGCGCTATATTACATCTACTGAGTGTCAACATATCTTTTAAAGTTTAAATGCAATAGTTTTTATAATTTTTTTAAAAATTGAGAAGATCCAAATTTGGAGGGACAAAAATATAAACGCTTCGACCTAGCAAAACTGATTGCGCACTCCCATTTTAGTTTTTAGAGGCTTTCTTATAGACTCTTCATTTCATTCAGAACCGAAAAATTTTTACTGGATTCATTCAGTGTTCAGATTTCGTGGAGTAAAGATCCCTGAAGGTGCCTCCTGCAATCGAAGACGAAACGTCGAATAGTGACACGGTCAAATCCCAAGAACCATGATTTCATATTTGACCAACCTTCCGTTCTATGTTAACCTTTATGAAATTTACATGTACTGAAACTTTATGTCTTACCCTGTCTAAGAAAGTCTATACCCTGCTTTAAACTGTAAAATTAATTGCCCATCAGCCAAACAAAATTGAGAAAATCTATTGTTGAAATGGAACTTTTTAAGGGAAATTAAAAACTAAGAATGTATTTACCCGAGTAAATATGTGTGAATGTTGTGAATCGTATATTGAGAAAATAAATCTCGTTTCGCATAAGAGCTAAAGAGCATTGCAAGCACATACAAAATAAAGTGAACTCAAAATCAGGCATATTTCTGGTTAAATCCACACTAAATGAATGCTAATTTTTCGTTCGGAAATATGTTCTGGTGAAAGCCAAACCTTATACGCACAGTCGTCATTAAAGGGAATACGGGAAGCCACAGCAAATCTAGAGTACATATTTTAGAAATATGAAATCCGCTTTACAGTTCAGAGAACCAGGGTGCAGGGACTTCAGGCCTTCTGCGCACACGTACTAAGTATATACGACAGCTGCCGTAGAAACTGTATTTAATTTATACTTGAAAACGCTTAGAGATAGAACATATGCGAAACGTGGTAAATTTTTAAAAATTAAGACCATTTAGTAAATTTAGTAAATTTTCTGCGTTCTCTACCACCTTCAAACAAACGTAAGCTATGAGAAATGTTTGAGGTTATGCAGTAATATATCAGAATAATTTTTTTTCTTGGTTTTAACATAGACCGACTTGAAAAATACATTGCTTCTTTAATTTGTTATTAAAATTAAGTTTATTAACCAATTTTACGATATTTAGTTTTCTTTGGTAGTAAATAAATAAAGAATACATTTTCGACAGTTTGTAAAATGTAAGTCTTCTTATTACTTTACCAGTATTTTTCACACTGTATACTTTCGTTTTCTCTAAACACTCTCAAAAGACCGTCTACACGTAAAACACGAGGCGTAGAGCCGATATTGGTGATAGCCAGTGCCAGGGTGGCAATTTGCCCCTCACCCGTGATTCTGTCTAATTAATCCACTAACGGGGTACATTTTGTTGCGCCAGTGTCACCTCTGCGGTATAAATTATAGGGCTATTGCTAAACAGAATTTCCCCATATTATGTATATGCTGTTATTTAGGATTTGAGCAATAATGCATAATTATTCCAATTTCTTAAAATATCATAAATAAGTTCTGAAGGATTTAATTCCAAGCACTTGGTAGAACTTAAACTAATAAGAATTATCTTCTTTTCTTTCCCTGTACACAAAAAAATTGAACTTTTGCCAGTGGCGGCTCGTGGTCAACTTTTCAGGGGGGTCAATATATATACAACACAAAAAGTCATGTGAAAAAATCAGAAACACGAAACAACAAGCCAGCACCGGTGGCGCCGGTTAGTTTTCAATGACAGGTTATCAGTAACTGATACAGTTAAATCGTAATAGATGTGTCTAAATTTGTTTTTCAAGTACATCAGTAATCGAACAAATAATGATTGGTTAATCGAAGAAAAATATAAAATGAAAAGAGTTTTGTTTGTTACTTCGTAACCGCGTGTCCAGGCAGATAAATCGTACATATTTTTACAAAAATAACGATTTACTCCTTTGTCTTTGTCTTTACTTGTTTGCCGAATTTTAAGTTTCGGCAAAGGTCAACTACTGATCTTAAATCGTTTCTCAAAGTTCAACTCGCCAAAATAATTGAAAACGTCTTTTAAAGTCTTAATATTCTAAAACACTGTGGCTACATTTCTTTAAAACATTAATTTAAACCATAAAAGCTACAAACAAAATGTAAAGTCTTGAAAGTAATATCTATAAAAGTACACAATCGTAACCAACATATCACACGATCCACGATAAGTTTCCTCGGCCCGACTATTGGCCCAAACTTTGCCATCGTAAGCCGTATATTGCCTATGCGCCCAATGTTACCAGGTCAAAAAACTGAAAATCACCAAACACTTGCTTTAAAAGTTGCCAGATTTTGGAAAAAATCGCCATATTATTAGATTATAGATAATAAACATAGGTATAATAAAATATTATCCGACACACATTTAATTTAAATAGAACATATACTCACATAAATAGCAATATATATATATATATATATATATATATATATATATATATATATATATATATATATATATATATATATATATATATATATATATATATATATCTGATTAAGTTATACAGAACTCCTTTGTAGAAATAATCATTTCACTTTTTCATAATTATTACAAATATTGAAATTAAGCTAATCCCGTACAACAATATTGCAATATTGCTGATTCTGCTTAATGAGGTAATTAGTTTGTGGGTTTCGCATGAGGTTACTTGAAGTCATCGTCTAGTGGCGGGTAATATTGGCTAGATAACTCCTCCCCCGTTAGAATGAGGCATCCTCTGGAAGGGTGATGCTGTTCTCCTGAACAGGGATATCTTGGGAAGTATTCTGGTGTTTCTTGGTTTTCTTATGTATTACGTCATTTGTCTTCTTCCAACAGAGATAAATGCAACCTGCAATTACTACTATATACAGGATGATGCTCCATAAACTTGGACGTGTAAAGTCTGATAGAGGGTGTGCTTCTTGAATTAGGAACATGGGATTTCCAACTGCGCCTTTTATTTTAGACAAAATAGAACTCATAAGATATTCGTTTTGAAAATTGTTTGTATCGACTGTGTCGTAAAATTTTTTTACAAGTTTTTCACAAATATCAATAAACCTAGATAAAAGTTCGACTTCTCCATAAAATTCTGGTAGTTTTCTGCGAAAGCGAAAGCTAGTTTTTGCCTGTAGAATATTCGTTCCTACTTTTCAGCTGGGCTTCTGGTTTTTAACGATTTGAAGTGGGTTACTCAATTCACCCAGGGACCGAACCACGAATTTTCGACGTTTCACTACTTTTTTCGCGAACCCGTGAGGTTTTGGTTCTTTTATTTTTCAAAAATCGTAAAAACGAACCGATTTTCTTGTGGAAAATCGTTGAAAAATCCTACAACGACTGCGCCAGTTAAAAGAATTTCTCTGTAAGGCCCTTTTTTAAAAACTTAAATTTTTATGTAAATAACAACTACAACGTTCAAGATTCTAAGCTAGACTAATTTTATTAAAAGATTAACAATCGAAATAGTACGTATAATTACATATTGCAATATTGCTGATTCTGCTTAATGAGGTAATTAGTTGTCGGTGTCGCATGCGGTTACTTAAAGTCATCGTCCAGTGGCGGTTAATATTAGCTAGATAACTTATATATATATTTCGTCAAATATTCGTATTTCAGCACACGTAGATAATAAAATACAATTTGTCGTCCATGTGTGTATGATCTTGTGAAGGTGCTTGTCTTTGAGTGTATGTGTTGGTATGCGTTGGTCTGAGTGTGTAAAAATTATTTTTGTGAACAATATAGCTCGAAACAATATTTTTGAATAATTTCACAATTGCCACTAAAATCAAGGGCGACCAAATGACCATATTGATTAATGAAGAAATATATAATAAATCATTAACTAAGTTACAATTGTGTGCAACTAAGAATTATTAGTATTGCTGTCAAATCACTAAAAAGCGGATTCAAGAACTGTAAAAATGTAATACGCTGTTAATAGTATTTCGTAACTACCGGAGTCTTCAGCTTAAACACTTATTCCCGTCTCGCTTGTAAAAATTTGTTGTTGATGTTTATGGTCTGACGGACAGTATAAGGTATTCATTCTAAGATGCCATTTGGCTCTTCAGTTTTTCAATTCTTTGATAGAGCAATTATATTGTTTTACTCGCATTACAGTAATTAACCGGTTAAGGTACTAGTTTAATGTAGCCAATAAGAATATACTTGAAATCGCCTTGGCTAGATTTTGTCAAGGACGCTCTATTGGAAACAAAATTTCTCACTTCTTACAATACAGAAAATGTTTGCATCCTATGTCCTTTATAATGAAAACGGTACACTTAATTATTGATACAATATGTTTTTGTATAAGAACATTGAGAGGTGATAATATCATTCACTATTACCAATGAACAATAATAATAATTATAAAATTAGATTTTATAGGCAATATATTAAAGTCAAAATATGATAAGATCAAGAAGTTAATCTTGCTTATTACATTAATTTCATTACAATTTTATTGAAGCTTTAAGCATCAAAATAGTAGTTTATTAGGTTTGAAATGTAAACCACCATTGCGAATGCAGGATCGAGATCTTTTTAACCGACTTCAAAAAAGGAAGTTTTCAATTCGTCCCTATGTTCTATTTTTTTACTCCGCGATGGTTTGACCAAATTAGACGAAATTTTCAAGGAATATTCAGGGTATTGCCGGATTGGTCCCGTAGCAAGCTTATTAAAAAAAAAAGTTACAAACTTCGACATTTTGAACAGTTGACGTTTTGCTACATTGAACAATATATGCGTTTATATATGCGTTCACCATTCTATCAGGAAAAAGTGGGTATGTTACCATTATGCAGTTACAATAGAACTCGTATAAATATAATTGAAAATGATGACATAAATTTTCTTAAACCATTGCTCTGTGAAATCGTCGGTTTTTTCTATACATTTTTTTTTATAAAATATATATATATATATATATATATATATATATATATATATATATATTGAGCTGACGAAACTTTCTACTGGCATAACTAGGGGGCGTGAGGCAGAGGGGCAGCTATTAAAAATACATTTCATAGTACAAACAAGGAGCAAAAAAATTACAACTGAAAATTACTTACGACGGAACGTATTCGGCAAAAATGATCTGTCTACTCCACGGTTAAAATTCCAAAATTCGGCAAATTAACAACCTGTTAAATTACGGTTTAGTATAACGAAGCGACCAGAGAAAATTAGTATATTAGGTATAAAATATATTTTTAATATTCGTGGTAAGTTTTACACTCAATTAAGTCCCAAATATTTCCTTCATGATTTTATCAAGGCGCTATTGTTTATATCTTACCCGGTGGCAAAAGTTCAGAATATCTGTGCTAGAATTTACACTCCATGAACAGTATACTTTAGACTTCTGCTTCGTAGAAAAGCTACGCAATGTTAGCAGCCATCCCCTCTTAGACTTTTTTTGTTCGGGGATGTTTAAGGGATCTGTTTTATGGTGCAAAAATAAAGAACCTGAATAATTATTATAAAAATAAATTATATTTGCGGTAAAAGATTCGGTTGGAACTAACCATTACTGAAAAATAAAAAAGAGCTCGATCTTGCATTTACAATGATGCTTGACTTAGACCCAATAAATAATTATTTTGTTGCGTCAGATGTGACCTCTAAAAGTCTTAATTTTAATTTAATAAATATGGCAAATTTAATTTAATAAATATGGCTGATTTTATTTTAATAAATTTTTATTTTAGCATATATTCTAAAAAAGTTTTGGATTTACCTCTTATTTAATTTTATTATTAGTAGGTGTGATACGAAGAGTGTAAGATACAGAAGTTTTTAAACATATTTTACTGATATTGCCATTCCTCAATTTTCTTTAAGCTGGGTCGGATTAACTACTTGTGAGGCATGAGGTTATACGTATTCGGGGACCCTTGATCACTGAGAAAAAGGTCCTCCGCCTGTTATTTCTCTGATAATCTACTGTTTCCCCCACCGCAAGTATTTTGGCTAAATAAACCTTAGACAATGCTAATTTAAAAAGTCCAAGAGGCAAAAGAGGTTCCTAAGAGAATAAAGAATCTGGCGATGCTACCAAATATGCTTAGTGCCGTCATATAAAAAAATAATATATGTACCAGTTTCCATTAATTTATCTCTAAAAATATAGAATATGAATGAAAAAATCGGTAAATTTCATTTACCTGGAACCATTATGAATTTTTGCTTTTTATAGAAATAATGAAGTGTGAAATATTTTACTTCCGCATATAGTCATTTAGTAAGACACGTACATTTACTGTCTTTTCAGACTTTTTTATTGAGAGTATACCAGTTTCTATCTATGCTACACTTGATTTTTTGGTATAATTTAGTAGTTATTACATTGAATTTCTTAAGGCCGCCATTTTGTTTAGTCATGTTGAAGTCGTACCACAATTTCATTAGTTTATCTCTACATCACAATTAATACTTGCACTAAATTTGTAACTCTCTACTATAAGTAGTTTTTCTGGTTGATTTTTTAAATATTTTATTAGGTCTCCATTTTGGATTCATATATGATTCAAAATGTTACTAGTTCATTTCTATTTTACACTTGATGTTTGTGCAAAATTTAAGGCAAATTAAATAATTGGATTTTTAGTAACATCTTTTTTTAATCCTGCCGCCATATTGGATTTTTATCAAAATATTGCCAGGTCTTCCCCATATTACCCTAATTTTTTGACCAAAATGTCATTGGGTAAGTAGTTTTTTAACCATGCCGCATATAGAGAGACGGAGCAACGGAATTGAGAAATCATGTTTTTTTGGCATCTAGAGATGCTAAAACGTGAAGATATTTAAAACTATTAGAAACATTTTATTTGGCCTTTTAATGATTGCACTCAACTTGAAATCAAGCTAATAAGTTGATTTTTCTGGCTTATTTTTTAAATATTTTATTAAACCGCCATTTTGTTTCGCTTTCTTGTATTCATACCAAAATTTTACTAGATGATTCCTACGTAATACCTAATGTTCATGCAAAATTTCTGGCAAATTGGATAAGCAGTATTTGAGTAATATTTTTTTAACATTTCATTCGGCCCCATAGTGTTTCACCATATGGGTTTTTTACCAAAATATTACATCCCTCCCATTTTTAAAAAATGAAAGTCAGACAGGTAAGTAGTTTTTTTAGCTATGCCTCGAACAGGCAAACACGCCGACCGATAGAGCGACGGAATCGAGAAAACATGTTTTTTGGCATCTAGGAGCGCTAAAACGTAAATATATTTTAAACCTGGAAGGGTAATTTTTTCACGATATATTTAATCTAAAAAAAAACTTTGCCACCTGTATCTTGTATGCGTTTAAATTATAAATAAAATTAATCAAAAAATCACATCCTGAGTTTTCAGGACTTATTCCTGAATCCAGTATGTATAAACAAAATGAAGCCTTTCGTTTAAGTTTAAAAATTATTGTAGTACTTATTTATTTTGCTTTAAGCCCTATAGTTTCGATTTTCTTAAATTCAGCTATGAATTACGACAGTGTCATTTCTATCTTGTGTTGCAAATAGCGATTTCCCGATTGAAATTTGGCAGTCCTTGATAAACCACATAATCTATAAACGTAAAAAGGGACATCTACAAAATGAATACGCGAGTACCAATAGAAAAATTGTTAAATCTTAGGAGCTTCACAACATTTACCTAATGGCAAAAAGCAGTCATTATATTTTGTCTACTTATTTCAACCATTAAACCATATCAAACATACATTCTTAATTGCACGAATTCCTCTATGCTTGTAATATTTTTCAGATTACCTACTCGCATCACCCAAGCATCCAAGCTTTTAATTCGCAGAAAGGAGATCAATTAAGAACGTCGGGGCTGCTTCTTACCACCCTAGTCGGTATTAGGATTAACTATGTGGCTAAATGGGGAATCCATATGTAGATTATGACTTAATGCTCCCGCAGCGATTTTCCCTTGATTTCGCTATAAATCCTTATAATCGCTTGAGAAATGCGCCGTTATCTTAATTATAACGGGAATTGCTGTCATAAGGAAAAGCCATTGTTTAGATTGTCAAATTTTATATATCGTTAAAGATAACTTCTTGTTCCTGCGCAAATAGGGCATTTCCCATTTTATGGTAAGTAAAAATATCCAGACAGTATACTTAATATTTTAATATACATACTTTAAAAATGGTGTATGATGCTATACGGTTTTTAAAGTAAAGTAAAGTTGTAAAAAACAAAATATAATAATATATATAGGTCACTTTTAAAATGTTTACCAACATTTAACTATCTTTATAAACCACTAACACTTTACTATAACTTGGTTCACCGAGTGTCAAGAGTCTGTTACTAATAATGTTTTATCTACATGGATTTTAGGGATTCGCGAGTGCTTAAAAGGGAAAAGCCACCTTCTTTTTTAAGCATTTATTATTAATTTATTTGCAACAATTACGCAATAAAATGCATATTTTAAAATTAAATATGTTTCATTTGCAGAATTACTCTGTTGCTGTTATATAAAATACGATTGAATTCAAGAATTTAGTTCTTGGACTTTAAAACTGTAGATATACTTATTACTTATAAGCTTTCTATAATCTCCGACTCCGAAAAAATTACTTCTTTTGATATCTCCGACGAGAGCTACTTCAATACCCTTGCGCTAGCTATCCACGTGGTTGCGAGATTAGTATTAGTCAGTCTCTGGTTAGTTGAGAGTTATCTTGTGATGAATAAATAAAAACTTTTTCATCTGAATCTTATTTGCCTCAGTTATATTTTACTAAGAAAATATTCAGTTTGGCTTAAATAAATGGCTTAATGAAAATGGATTCAAACTTTAAAAGTTTTGAGGTCCTAGCTTTTTAGATAGATGTACTCCTAGTCACCATAGACTTAAAAATGCTTAAACCTCGAACGCCGGTAACGATGGTCGGATTTGAATTCGGTACACGGGGATCTCGTACAAATGGTCAATAGTCGATAACACTTTTTGAGGGCTTTTTATTTTACAAAACTGTATTAACAAATAACTGATAAAAAGTAGATTTCGAAGGCTATAAAGCTAAAAAGTGGCTACAGGGACTTATATTTTGATCAAGAGGTTTACAATGTATAGAAAGAAATTATTATTAAAGCTATAATAATCTGGCAACCAATTAACAACATAACCGCAACAAATAAAAACTAATTTATGACATCTAGATTTGTAACAAATTTAAATCATACCGGCATTAAATTAGCAACAAACCAGCATTAAATCAGAAATAAACCCACGATAAGTCATTACTAATTGTTTAATATATTTTACGACCTATCTAATGTAATTAACTCAGAACACCTCTTTTATGCTGATGATTTAAAGCTATTTAAAACTATAAAATCTTTGGATGATTGTGTAGCCCTACAAAATGATCTTGATCATATACATAATTGGTGCTGTAGAAATAGATTGTATTTAAATATTGGTAAATGTAAGGTCATTAAATTTTTCAGAATAACAAATTTGATCAACTTTAAGTTAAGTTAAGTTTTGATTTACATTATGAACATATAATTAATAACTCACTAAAACTCTTAGGCTTTATTAGCAGATTCTCATAAGGGTTTTCATCTTTTAAATCAATGAACTTTCTTTACAAAAGTCTGGTCCGCTCGAAGCTTGAATATTTATCTAGCGTATGGTCGTCTTATTATGTAACACATATCTCAAATATTAAAACAGTTCAGAATAAATATATTAAGCTGCTAGCTTATAGAACAAAGTTTCCCCTTACTTTCTATAACTAAAGTGAGGCAAGAGCTAGACCCTGAAACTCTTGAAGTCTAGAAGGGTATAATTGGATATTCACTTTGTTTTTAAGTTAATTACTGGTTTGATAGATTGTTCAGAATTGTTATAATTGATTGGTTTGAGGGTACCTGCTCGGCAAACAAGAAATATGGAATTATTTGCAGCTGATTTTCATCGCTGCAAATATGGAGTTTTCCCACCATTATCTAGAATTGCAACCAATGGCAATAAAGTGAATATAGACTTTTATTACGTGTATAAATTGAGGAACTACACTTCCTGTATATTTTCTAATTGACCGACTAATATCCTAAGTACAGAATCCATTCCCTCTTAAAGCTTGAATCAGTGTCCATGTTTCCCATTGTAAAGAATTTTGGTCACAAACCGCATGGGCTCTACAAACCAAAGAATAATTAATACCTGACTCTGTGTCGGATAATGATGTGAATTTGCTTTAGGTACTATTCGTATTTGTTGATTTTCTATAAACAGAGTGTCCTAACCTAAAACCATCCTCTTTTCTTTGTTTAAGAACATCTAGAAAAGGAATCGTACCTTCTGATTCAAGTCCCATTGTACATTTTTTATTAGGTGTTGTTGATTCAGATGACACGAAGAGATCGACCATGAGGCCATATGAAAAAAGTATCACCTATATGACTAAATCACGATTTTAGCTTTAATGGAGATGACTCTAAAAGGCTTCCTCCTCCAAAGATTCTATGAAGATATTGGCTACCGTAGGAGACAGCGAAGATCCCATGGCTGTTCATAAAAAGTTCCTTGAAAAACGAAATATGTTAATGTGAGACATGCTTCAATCAGATCTAAAAGTGAATTGTCAATAGTTATAGGGCAAAATATGTCTGCTATTATTGAAATTAAATTCTTAATAGACACATTCGTATATAGCGATTCTACTGGATTGTTGTTTTTAATTTCCCTACAAAATGTTAAGAATTTCGAATATATATATATCTATTTTTTCTGTAATCTTATTAAGGAGCACTTGCAAATTCAGTGTTATTTTCTACCTAGACATATATATATATATATATATATATATATATATATATATATATATATATATATATATTTTTTCCAAAAACCAGAAAAAAACGACATGAAAGGAATGGCCCTGCTTACAAGACACATTAGTGGCCCACTAACCAACATTTCTTGTTAATATAAAAGTTATAGGGCTTATTGCGTAATTCACCCTACAAGTTTTACATGTAACAATTATTTGCAAAATTCTTATTCTTAAAATTAAAGCAATATTGCAGGTGGCGATTTATGAGAAAAGACCCTTCTTGACGACAATGTAATGGATTTAGCATATTAATTTGCTGCTTATTTAAAAGTATGCAAAAACATAGTAAATGTTCTGGAAAAGTAATGAATGCGGAAAACATGTGCAAAGTTTAAGGTATGTATGCAGCGTAGGAAAAGTATAATGTATAACTAGTTTAAAAACACTTACGATTTTTTTTTCTATAATATATTTTCTTTAGCGAAAAAAGCTGGTTCCAGATATATATTGGGTCTACGTCTTCGTCATTATCTACGAAGCTAGTTTCAAGTTAAATTTTAGACATATGTGAACGAGGGCGCTTCTGGTTCAGCTTTGTTGATGCCTACTTACGTAGCGCGTCGTCGACGTTAAAACTTATAAGTTATATCATTGAATATGACTTCAAGAGTAAAAAAAGGATCTTCTATAACGCGTTGCTTGCGCCTGGGGGCTATAGCCACTCAACAAATAAGGCCTTTACAGATGAAGGAAATTATTCTGGACCATAACATAATAACAGAAAACAATGACATTTGACCAGATTGATCTTCAACAGAGCCAAACCTTCGTTAAATAAAATTACTGTTGTTGCTTAAAAGGCGATAATGGCATGATTTGACGTTCTCGCTTGTTTAGAGTAATAACTTGCATCCATAAAAATACATCCGTATTGTCGGATTTATCGCCATCCCGGATGGCAAATTATACCCTGGAATTGTGTCTCCAACGCTTGAACAATGAGAATATTATTATGTCCCTGATGTTACTTCCACTATGCATATCAATTCCCGTCGGAACAATGTTGGCATTACCGTCTTTGTATTAAAAAAGGTGAGTGAAGGAACAGATCCTAGAATGCTTGATATCAAAGAATGCCTTTTTCTTTGCATATCAGTTATCTGTCCCTCATGGTCACATGGAAAATCAAACACGATTAATAATATAATCTATACTTTTAAACAATTTTTCGGCTGTAAAATATTCTCAATATAATTTTTGTATTCTTGAAAATCATATACAGACTGTCGGAAATTTCGTCCCCTATTCTACAAATGGTAACATTAAAATAAGTTCCTATTTTCCCAATTTTCAACACTATAAACTGTATTTAATGTGTATAAAATAGCCATAATACATTATAGAAAATTATCCAGGATGTTATTTTTTTCGGGTTACGATCTTTTCGACTGCCTCAAAAAATTTGCTGTAGCGACCTTGACTTATTCTGGTACTATTGTCGGATTTCTGGTTTTATTTTAGAAATTTTAGATCCTTTGGACTTTTTTGATATCTTACACCGTTTTGAAGTAATTTAAAAATGTGGACATTTTTAATGGTTTTTAACTTGTAATTTAGGTAATAAAAGCTGATGCTTAAAACTCTTAAAACAGTCCGTGTTTTTAAACACATTTTTCTAAATTATTTTAAAATGGTGCAAAATATCAAAAAAGTGAAAGGGCCATAAAGTTTGTAAAATAAATCAGAAAGACCAAAACTAGGTCAGTGACTAAAGATTTTTTTTGGGAAGGTCAAAGGGGTCGTGATCACAAAAACGTTGCATCTTTTATAACTTTGTAAAATGTATATGTCCATTTTATAGATATTAATTACGGTTAATCCTGTGCCAAATGTGAATCAAATATTTCTGGAAATGTACGAGGCACATCAACAAAACTAAAAAATATTTAAAATTATAATACACAGTATCTTGAAAACGAAACGTTTCCGGACCAATATGCATTGACACTTTTTTTATATTTTTATATCTAGAATAGCTTCTACAAATATGGGAACAGAATTTCCTAAACCCTGTATGTTAATAGAGTACTATGCACAAGTTCTAATTAAACAAAATTCCACCTATAGACATAGACATAAATAATTTGACTACTTTTTGTAAATTAAAATTGTAGCAAGCTAAACACAATATATAAATGAAGATAGAAATGTCACATTTATAAATACCTATAGACGACATGAGTCACAAACAATCATAAAGTCTTAAATAAAATTGAACTGAACTATTGAAAACGCATGTTACGTGAGATATTTTTTAATGTATGCTTAAAAACTGATGTTTAACGGTAAGACATTATGACAAACAAAAATCTTTTTTGGCTTTTTCGCAACTGAAATAAAATATTTAACTTTAAATTAATTGAATTAAACAAATAAAAAGTTAAATATTTTTATTCAGTTGCGAAAAAGCCAAAAAAGATTTTTGTTTGTCAATCTAAACTCAACAAATAATCTAAACACATTTAAAAGGTAAGACATTATGTAAATCAATATTTAAAGATTTTTTTATAGATTTATTTAATATGTATCTGTCCAACCCAATTCAACTTGCCGATCTTGTGCCACTATGTACATCCGAATTACGTAAAAATGGATTTACAATCTTGAGGATTCTTGTGAATTGAAGTATTATATATAATGCCGGTAATGTCAAGATTTCCGACTTTTTAAGTGAAACCTACAGTGGTCACTATTATTCAATCCCGCAATTCCGATTTTTGTGACTTTTAAGTAGAACCACTCACACTTCCCTAAAGAATTAGGCCATAACAAATGTGAGCATGAAGAACTGCGTAATCAGAACTGTTTCTGTGTTTAGTTTTGGTTTCAATTTTTTTCAATCACAAAGAATGCAGAAAATAACTTACTGTGAAGAGATTCTATTGGCGAGTTCAACTAAGAGTACTGGCGTATCTTAAACATCAAACCTTAGTACTTCTATATTATATGATACCTTTATTTGGCGAGAAAATAATCTCCTTCGTTTTACTTGAATTTAACAATTGTTTACTTCGTTGGCTTTTATTATTTTACAATCAGGATCCAAACTGCATTCACATAAAAATTCATTTTTTAGGCGATAAATATGAAAATAGATCAGTCATATCTAAGATGAAGGGAAGAGCAAGGAAGGATCTCTAAAGCACTCCAAAATATCAAAAACGGATACCTCATCTCCAGAGCAGACCCACTGCTTCATTGATAGAAGGCAATAATGTTCTTCCGTTAATGTCATACCGACATAGTTTTTTAATGAGAAGTTTATGTCTTTGATCTCATCGATTTTACCAAAAAAGACTTTTATGTAGAATTTTATAAACTGCAATTTTTCTAATTGTTTTTGAATAATTTTCAATTCCAAAATACTAGAAACAAAAACTCATGGCTAAAATAAAGAGTTATTTTCAGGATATATTTAAGACATTAAAATAAACGTCTCTACAAGAATCTAGTTAGTTTGGATTTTTTATGGAAAGTGTTTTTGTTTTTTTACAATATCTTGGTGTCAGTTTTGAATATACTTGCTACATTTTGGATGTATCTTTCTTTCTCTCTAATAAAAATATCACGAAGAGTAAATTACCTTGAAAAATGTGGCTTCAGATTATCCCGTGAAGAAAATCTCAGCGACTTTGTTTAACATTGGGAAGTAATTTGATTTGGACTTTGTCTAATTCAAAGAATATTTTTTTAACAATTCATATTACCGTGAAAGCTTCATTTCTATATTTGCTTTCCTTTACGAAAAGAAAATAAAGAGAGCACTAAAAACCTTTGATGCGATAAAAGTCCTGATAATATTATCAATGTAAAAGTACAAAAAAATTCTTCAAAAAGTATTGCTTTAGGATTATAAGACAAATCTTTTTTAAATTTTGGCTATTCATAACAAGCCTAGAGCCTCGATAAGTTGCAATATAAATATTTAATAATCAAGAACTTTTCTATTGGAATTTCATTGCATAATAAATAACAAAATACTAAATAAAAAGTTATGCTGTAATAAAAATACTCTCATTTTTCGCACCCCTGCAGCAAAAATTTAAGGCAAATTTCATTATCGATTTGAATGTTTTTAATTCTATGCAATACATAAATAGCATATACACTAACCACATGAATCATGCGTTAAATGGGGAAACATGAAATGACGGCCTGACTAAAAGGAAGCTTATGAAGCTTTCCGCAGACCACATCATAGCTCGGGAGCTGTTTGCCTTCCTCAGATTGGCTGCACACAGCCGACTGCCGAGGTAATATTAACATTGAATTCGACATGCAAGAAATATTATTAAAATCGAAAGGGCTTTGTTCCCTTATTTACTAAACATATTTATAGCTGACTCCTTGCGATATGGCAATTTTTTCAAAAGCATCTTTTACTACTAATAATTGACTGAAATTTGAATAAATTATCATTGATGTATAAAATGGTAATAATAATTCCTAAGCATTTGAATGTTGATCACGGTCCTGACATTTCCCTAGTTCAGATGGGGGCGCTGAAAAAATATATATATATATATATATATATATATATATATATATATATATATATGTTGATTTTTACTCCTTCACGGATGGAAAAATACAATGTGTTTTCATTCCGGTGTACATCCGTTCACTACTGTCGTTCTGAAAAAACAGTTTTGCTGACGTTTCGCCAAAATCACATTTGGCATTTTCGAAGCTTTCTTTCTCGCGTCCGAATAGAGTCTCTATTCTATATATATGTATATATATATATAAATTAATATCCTTGCAATTAGATCAAGTCAAATTCAAATTACTTCACAATGTTGTTCCATGTTATCCAGCATCTTACAAAAAGGTTGTCTAAGATATGTAAAAACATCTTAATGCATATAATAGTTATTTATAAAGATCAAAAAACTTCGTGGCTCATAATGATCGTTTTCGATCCGAACGCCATAGTAAATTTTATCTTCTGGTGTCAATTGAGTCATAGTCAAAAAGTCAAAAAAAAGCAGTGGTTTTTTCGTTGCTAAGTTCGTTGTTTCAGGACTATAATGAATCTATTACGGCCCTAGGACTATAATGAATTCATTAGAGTACCCAGTCAACACCGTCTCTACTAGAAAGCCCGGAAACGGCCGTGGACAGCTTGCTATGAGTCATTAGTAGTTTATTTTTGTCAGTTAACTGCTATCTGTAAATTCGTTTACGGGGTGTTTTTTTACATTCGTCTTTACAAATAAATTAGAACATTAGTAGTTTTTAACTATTTCTGTAGATATTTGTGTTAGTGCTATTAGTTTTGAGACTAGTGCTATAAAACTTTCGTCAAAATAATAGCATGTGGTAGTGAGGTTAACAATTTGATTCTAATAAAAAGTGGATTTTCAAAGAAATTTTTAAATTTAGAACAATGTTCTTTGCTTGTTGTATACCGTACTGCAATGGAGACTATCCGATAGGACCTAAAGTTAATTTTTTTGGGTTTCAAAAGGATGAAGAAAGTCGAAAGAAGAGGCTTCATGCAATAAAAAGAGTAGGTTTTACTCCAACAAAAGCATTCATTAACGTAACTGTTTGCTTTGCTGCCCTAACCTTTTCAGTAATCCAACCATTCATACTAAATTTACGTGACCTGAGTTATTATTTAATTTTAGTGGAAAGCACAGGTTGCAAAAGTGATGAAAAGTCTCATGAAAAGATATATAATTCAACTCGACTAGATCAGCCTCATACACATTTTGCCAACTTGTGAAAGGTAATTATAGAAGGTTTGACATTTATCTTGATTATAAAGTAGGTAGATGGCGCTTCTGTGGTAGACAACGTACGTTAAGTCGCTCCTTAAAAAAGTTATATTTTTAAAGTTTTTAGTTGCATTTGTAGTGAAACATTTTAAAAAGTATTTTGTTGTCCAACTTATTCTCAGAATTTGTACGGATATAGTGTTTTTTTGCTCTAACTTTGCGAACATTTGTGTACAGATAGTGAAACTAATCATCCGCCATTATGGACCTGTCATCTGCAGATTTGCGGGAAGTAAAGACAACAATTGTCAACACCTTTAATGAAAAGTTTCTGCAGGATATCATCGATAAGGTGGCACAAACCATACAGAAACGGGTTGAGGAACAATTTAAAGCCCAGAAAACGCTCATCACTACTCTGGAGGACAAAGTTCTGAAGCTTCAATCTGAAAATAATGGTTTAAAAACATTAATAGACTGTCAGGAACAAACATCACGTAGTATAAATGTGCGCATATTCGGTTTGCCAGTGCAAGATGGTCAAGATTTGCGAGCCGAGGTTCTAAATTTGTTTAACAAAACATTAAAAACAACCATTAAAAACAGCGACATTCAAAAATGCCATCGTATCGCATCGAAAATAAACGAAACGAAAAATAACGATAAACCACCGGCAGTACTAGTGGCGTTTTCTACAGATTCGGCTCGGGTATCAGTATTGAGAGAACGAAAACAATTAAAAAACAGTGATATACGAATAAAGGTAGATCTTACCAGTACGGCCTGCATTATTTGAAAGTGCAGTTCGTGAGCATACGAGTAAAAATGCGTGGATCCTAAATGGAAACATATATGTAAAGTGTAATGATGTAGTTCACATAATCTGATCTCTTAGCGATCTTAATGCAGTGAAGAAGTAAAAAAAGCCTGGCTTCCTAGGGGTTTTCTTATATAAGTGTCAACTTTTATCAAACTATATTTTGATATTTTTTGGGGGTTCCTGTAAGTTCTAGCGTCCGGTCCCCCACCTACACGGATATTTATAGTCTATTTTATACAATATACAAAATAGATACAATACTATATATATTTAAAATTGCATAATGAAAAAATAAACAATATTGGCTTCGAATATTATTGATGTCTAGGTAAATGGGTTTGGTATTTGTCTACATTTAATTTTTTTTATTTGAATGTTTAAATAATACACATTTTTCTTTAAATTTGAATAGATGTAAAAGAACGAAAAGTAAAAACTATTTGCAATATAGAAAACAGGGCGTTGATTTGGATTTACTATGTTTTTAATTATTAACGTTGGTACGCACTAATTTATTTATAGCTATGTATTGTAACTTAATTTCTAGACAATGGTTTCATGAAAGTGAATATCGTACAGTTTAGAATATCTGCAACTTTAAATCAAAGTTGGAATTGGAGCGATTTTGATTTGTTTTTTTTGTCTCCCTTATAAAAGGTTATATTTTTTGTGTATTTCTGTTTTTTTTATGTGATGTTTCAAATGCAAATTTACTCTTATATTACCATTCGTTGTAGTTTTGTGGCAGAGAGACTGCTGGGGAGCGAGGGACGATTGTGGCGGGCGGTGTATGGGGTTGTCTGGGGCTGTGATGGGTGACGCTGGTTTAAGCCGGACGGCTGGTCATGGAAACAACCATAATAATTTTGATAACAATGGTATTCATAATCAAAACAATTTTTTGTTGGGGCATTTAAATATTCGCTCAATAAACACAGGTTTTGACGAGTCTACAAATTATAAATCCGAGTATCATTTCGATATATTTTGTATTTCAAAGACTTGGTTAAATTCGTCATATGATAATAATTGTTTTAATATAAAAGGGTATACACTTTTAAGAAAAGACAGGCAGGATCGTGGTGGCGGAGTTGCACTATATATTAAAAGCAACTTGAAAATTTCTGTTGTCAACTTAAACATTACATTTAATGATTTCGAATTGATTTCGAATTCATAGCAATATCTTTAAAATAAAAACCAGACTTTATTTACTACTCAATTTCTACCGACCGCCATCTGAAAAGGCTAACCAATTTTTAGATAATTTAGAAGATATGCTCTCAATTATCACTTCGAGTTATGATTACATAGTTCTTGCAGGAGATTTAAATATAGATTTTTTAAGTCAATCTGTATATTCAAGTAGATTAAAAAATATTTTAGATACATTTAATTTATCGCAACGTATTTCTGAACCTACTCGTATAAATTTACACACAAATAATTACAGCCTTATTGACGTGATAATTGCTACTAAAAATGTAGTGTCATTGGAATCTGGATCCTTGGCAATTTCAGAATATTTATCAGATCATAATCTTATCTTCTCAGTTTTTCAGGAACCTTCAGTAAATAATTCTAAAAGATAAATTCTAAATAATATCGACGATAAAATAAGTATTTTTAATCGGAATATCTTAAATCATATAAATATGCTCCTTTAAAAATGAAAATAATTTCGGAACGGCCCTTTACTCCATGGATTACTAGCAACATAAAATCACCAGTTAAATTAAGAGATAAAGCTCACCGTAAATATCTAAAGTCTAAAACAGCAGGACACCTACAATACTACAGACAACTAAAGGAATTTTACTAAACATGCTATAACGAGAAAGGATAACTTGTTTTAATCAATTAGTTTTAAAAAAAGGAAAATAATTTTGGTCCTCTGCAGACAAACTCAACTTAACGCGATAAAAAAACTACAGTAAACCACCAGAACATTTAATGAATGCTTCGGATATTCACGATTTCTTTCAGTCTACTAATGATTTTCCAGACTCTACCTCACCCGAACTATTACATTTTTATAAAAGCAATAGAGTCAATGATAGATCATTGGAATTTTATCTCATTGACGAAAATATGTTGCATAAAATTATGTCAACCATAACATTAAATGCGATTGGTGAAGATGGATTTTCCATTAAAGATTTAAAACTTTGTTTGCCCTTTTGTATAAACCTACTAATTAACATTATTAATACGTGTATTTTAGAAAAAAAACTTACCCGGCAATATGGAAAAAATCAATTATTAAACCCATCGCAAAAGTTTTGGAACCCACCCAATTTAAGGGCCTTAGACCTATAAGTATACTTCCGGCAATGTTTAAGATATTTGAAAAGCATATTTTTAATCAACTATCCTTTTTCAGGGTGTTCCTCAAGGCTCTGTTCTGTTACCTTTGTTATTCGCAATTTACGTTTCTGACATGTGCAAAGATATAAAATATGCTAAATTGCAACAGTATGCCGATGATTCGCAGCTATATATCCCTATTAACCATCAAAACATAGATATTGTGCAGACACAGCTTATTTCCGATTTAAATAATGTTGAATCATTTGCAAAAAATCATAATTTGAAACTAAATGCAGCGAAATGCAGAATTCTGGTTCTGGGTAGAAATAACGTTAGAAATAATTTAGAGAATGAACTCCAAATTCATATAAATAATAATATAATTCACATTGTACATGAAGCAAAAAATTTGGTTGTTACTTTTGACAGTTGGTCTTTTGAATCTCATATACTAAATTAAAAGCCGCTTACCTTCGTCTAAGAAATCATTACGAGTTGAAAACATGTTTACCTTCCAACCAAAAATACTTTTTATGCGAGACATTAATACTTTCATTATTTGACCATGGTGAAAATAGCGTATATGGAGAATCTTTGTCATGGCTTACAAAAATAATGATACAAGGGCTTGAATTTACTACCTCTAAGAACACAGATTTAGCACAGCCTAGATTATATTTAAATAACTGACTAAAAGTACTTTTTTATAATTACAGACAAGATAAAGGTTTATTTAACATTTTATTATATATAATTTGTTGTAGGGACTATGACAAAAGAAACATATTTTACAGTTTTTTATTTCCACTTAAAAATGATATGTATCTACTTAAATAAAAAAAATTAATATATGTATAATCTAATTCCTTAGGCCATTAGTATTCCCTCCAATAAATCCACTAATATCAAGCCACAATCCCGTGGGAGTAACGGTAGCATTTCGGTCTTTTCCAAATACTCTCATTAGTTTTGTGTTCGTGCACTGTATGGTCTTTATGCCATCTAAAGTGTTTCTTACTGAAAAGAACAAAAAAAAGCTAGAGGCAGCAGATAAATATTCATTAGTTTGCAAATGTCAGATCGGAAATAACCAGTGACAATAGTCAGATATTGCCATAGGCAGTAATTAGGAGTTTTTCAGTTTCAGTTAATAAAGCATATAATTCTCAGTTTGACTGCTGAAATGGTTAATTCCAATTCAGCTTTTACTAATGAGTTTACAAAAATATCACTCCACATGACCTAGCTCAAATTAACAGCTAAGGTCGTACGTAGGGAGGGGGAAAAACATTCAGACAGGGGAGCGTGGTGTGCCTTTAATATATAAGTTCAACGATTAGAGGACATTTTTCAAAATACAGCATGCATTTTGCAGAATTTAATAGAATAGTAGTGAAATTACCGATACACAATTTATTTAAATATTTAAATAACGTGTATAATCGATGATTACCACAACCATCATACAACATTATATCCAACTCCCAATAAGCTAAAAATCATTATGCTGGGCTGTTCAGTTGTCTAAAAAAAGTATTTTCATTTGATAAGGCTGGCAAAATATACAAAATTAATTAAATGATGTTTATGGTTAATAACTTTTTAACATATAATTTAGATATATAGGTACATATATAGAACAGAATTTGTACCTGAAACACAATACAATTTTTAAAGCTCAATAAAAGTTACGAATTAATATACCCTGCAGTGAATAAATAATTATTAAAAACAAAATATATTACCTGTCGGATATTTATATAATGAAGATGGGAATTTTTATTTATCATACAGGACAGAACCAAAATTCCTGGAAGTTAAACGGTTCTTCCTTGCGACTAACCAGGTTTCATTTGGCTATTGGCCTACTGTTTTCTGGCAAATCTCAGAATTGTTTTCTTCCGTGTACCGTTTTCTGTCAACGATCTATGGTTTTCACCCCATCTGTTACGGATATATTGTGGTATGCAAATATTATCAATGTAGCCATTATGATGACACAACAGTTGATCTCTAGAGTATTTGCACATAAATTCCTCAATGTCATTCATCAAGTTTAATCTGCAAATAACAAATTCAAAAATATATTATTGACAAAGTATATTAAAATCGGTAACAATGTTTTCAAAATTGAATACGGTTTTAAGGCATGTGCCTAAAATGTATAAAGAGGGCTTACCTCAACCTTCTAAAAACGATCTCTCTTATACTTGTAGGAGCATTTCCTTTGATTATAGAAAGTTCCCCATAAAAACCATGTGTTTCACACGGTATGAATCTACCGCGTTTTCGTCTTCTTTGCAAAAGCTTGAATTATTGTTGAGAATCTGATAACTGATTTCGTTGCTATAATAATCTAAAAAGTAAAAACGGAATCATAGTTAAAATACACATATATCTATTATAGATATTTAAGTCAAGCTTTATATATAGGAAATCGACAATATACACTTGTAGTTATTCGTAAGTATACTTACATGTAACAAAAACTAAAAATTCACTTAAAAAACCAGGAAAAAAGAATTTATTTTACGAATAATCAATGTAAACAAACTTCGAAAAGTGAACATTGAGATGACAGTGCCTAATACTATGTCCGCCGTGACTCACAACTCCATCTGTTCATTGCTGGAATAACTACTTATGATGACTCATCGATGCCCGCTTCCAGGCTCTCTAGTAGAGTCTGTGTTGACACAGTCCGAACAAATGTGTCATTTTGACACTAAAAATAACGATCAGAATGATGTCATTATGAAATGCCAGAAGATAAACATATTTTATAGGTCCCGATTTTCATTAAACATGTTTCTAGTAGAAAATTTTTTTCAAAAGTAATGAAATCATAAGCTTCGATATACTCCTCAGTTTATTGTAATAAAAAAAAAAACAATAATATCAATTTTACTCATCAGATGTAAAACTGCATTACAAGGTAAAGCACCAAACGCAGCAATCTTCAATTAAAATGATGAGGAAATATTACACCACTAGCTTAATCTGACGGGCAACTTCTTGCGGATATTACTTGTTTGCATAAAATAAAGCCTGAATTTCCAAACTCCTAACATTACAGTGGCCCTAATCCGCTTACTAAGATCGTCCATCCGCGTGGTGACGGGCCGTAAATTAGCTCCACGACTGCAATAAACATTCTTGGCATAAATTACCTGCATTTTCGGATTAATTACACACTTCACTAGCAACTCCAGATCCTGAATTTGCTGGGAGAGCAGTCGCCCTCGCTCGCTAATTTCGTTTGTAGTAGGGGTGATCTCGATGGGAAGCAAATCGCAAACACATTAACCATTTTTCGATTAAAATGTATGATGTAGTATTTTATAGTTAGGAATAATAATTACTTAAAAAAAGGTTCGAGGACGCCATGTAGCTCACTTTGGTTTTTCCCTATGAATGTTTTTATTAAAGCTGAAATTACAATGTGGAACAATCAAATATAACTTCTGTTTTAATGTTTTTTTTTTGTAAAACCAAAACTTTTACGAATTTGCTTAGTTAAAACATTCTAATTCTGGTGATTAGAATAAGTTAAAATAGAAACGTACTTTCACTCCGCATTCGATTGTACAAGACATCTTTAAGAATGTTTATATATATTTATATATCTATATATATATATATATATATATATATATATATATATATATATATATATAGATATATATATATATATATATATATATATATATATATATATATATATATATATATATATATATACATTGATAACATCTTTTTTGATTGTTTTTTGCATGAAAACAAAAATATCCTATTTTTGGGTCATTCAAAAACGCAGTATATTTAAATACAAACATGCGTTTTTGGTTAACTCCGCTGAATCTTTTTTATTGACATGTAAAAAAGTGTATCTAAAAACTTGACAACTTCACGGAGCCTCTTCTGCGACCTTTAGAACATGACATGGAACATAGGATTTCGCGGAGAATGGTAGAGCGTGGCGTGATAGTAATTATTGGATATATTTCAAAACATTTAATTCTTTTAAATGTTCTGTTGAGTTATTGATTGATTTTTTGTGTTTGCTGATATTTAAATTGTATTTATATAAATCTATCCTATTTTTGCATGTTTTATATTTTTATATAAGTTTACATTCAATAGTATTTTTTTTATTTATGAACAGACTACGAAGACCGAAGTCCTAAGTACTAGGTTTCGCAATTGCTTTAAGTAATGATGGGAAAAAAATTCGAACGAAAGCGAACAATGACTATGGAAGGCATAATGGATGATAATGGTAGTATCTGTAAAATAGAGACATATCGCCCACAATTCGGTGATGCCCCGACGATGTAAGCTTCCTTGCGATGTTTGGATAATCAGTCAGGCGAATAGCTCTCGTTTGGACAAGATTGAAGGAGAGGCTGCTCCTCATATATGCGAATGATACTCAAGGCTGGGTATGATTTGCGAAGTGGAAAGGGCATATAAGTTGGCAGAACAAAAGTATTTTCGAGCTCAGAAAAGTAAACCCAATTTCTTCACCGCTGCTGCTGTGGCAATTGAGGTTATGTGATCATGCCAGCGAAACTCTTTCTGAAAAGTGATTCCAACTAGGCTAAAGGAATCTTTGGCTTCAGGCATTTGATTATTCATTTGAATGGTATGGGCATTGAAAGATAATTTGTGAGATAGTAAACATGATTTTGTTTTAGTGGCGTTAAACTGGACAAGATTTTTTGCTCCATAGTCAACGTTTTTAACGAGGTCCTCGGTTAGGCATAAAGTTATTAATCGTGAATTAGCGACCGTTTTCGGCGAAGAATCGTGATCTTGGGCATTCGATAGGGTCAATCATGACCTTTTAATGTTAAAACTTTCTCAGTATGGTGTGGGTGGCACTCTGTCCTAGTTGAGCTCGTATTTGATGGGTAGACAACAGACTGTTAGGCTGAAGTCTTTCTGCTCTCATACTAGCGATCTTGCCTATGGTGTACCTCAAGGGGGCCACCTTACGTCACCGACGTATAATTTTGAAAATATTTCTCACATAAATAAAAGAATTAAAACAAATTATAGAAAGGATTACATATTCTCCTATTAAGTGGCAAGTAAGAAGGTATCAAAGAATACTTCCGAACAATATTAGGGCTGTCAGTACTGGATAAGAGGATGAATACTAAGAAAAATAATTAAAACAAAAATGCAAAAAAAGTACCGCATAAGAAGTTGAAAACTGAATTGAAAGAAATTCTATTTTTTAATTTTTTTACTTTTTTTGGATGGGGTTACACCTTCATCTCATTAGGTTAAACTACTATCAATCCCATGCAGGAGGGCGAGGGATCTGAAGAAATCATTAAAAAATGCTTTTTTTTTATTCCAGATTTTGGGAAGAGTTACCACAACAAACAAGATAAACTTAGCGGGTATCAAACAGTCTAATAAATATTACTGCTGTTAGTGCCGTACAAGGTGGATGAAAACGTAGATTAATATAAAATAATAAAAACTCATTGAAAGAAATTTAATTTTTTAATCCACATTATTTTTTAATTCATGTTTTTAAGAATACACTGAGTTGGTACCAAAGAGTGCTTCTTGTAAATATTACTACCTTCAGTGCTCAACGAGAAAATAAAAACGAGAAATAATATATAATGTGAAAAAGTCATTCAAAGGTATTTTATATTTTTAATTCAGATTATGGATGGGATTACACCTTCATCTTTTTAGGAATAGCTGGGAAGTTACCAAAGAGTACATGTGGTAAATATTACTGCAGTCAGTGCAGTACAAGGGAGTGAATACCCTAGAGCAATATATAATGTTAAAAAGTTATTCAAAGACACTCTATTTTATTCCCCACTTTATTATACCTTATCTTTTATGAAGGTGACCAAACGGTACCTCCGGTAAATATTTTTGCTGACAGTACCGTACGAGAGGGTGGATAGTACTGCCAGTGTCGTATAATAGGGTAAAAAGAGAGTATAATATATACGGTTAAAAAGCCATTAACATTTTTATTTTTTTATTCCAAATTTTTGATATTGCTTCGTATTTTTAGGATAAACCTACTACCAAAATTAAGAAAATCACGGGGCATTCGGCCAGGAAATGTCTTTATTAGCTTTTTTTTATTTCAACAAGCTTTCGAAATATTTTTATTTCTTTGTCAAGAGTCCTTAAAATATAAACAATTTAATTTAGTTAAAAATATTAGTAATATATGTATCTAGATTTACATATAATAATAACGAAAAACACTTGTAGAAATTTTGAGAAAAATGCTTGTTTAAAGCATATATCTTTATGTAAAATTTTGATGTCAAACTTCAAATGACAGTAAATAATTTGCTTGACAAAAAATTGAATGAAGATAGAGGTTTAACCCGATAGAATATTGGAAAAAAAGTTTCTTTGAATAACTTTTAACATTTTAGATTAATCCTAGTTTTCAGTCCCTTTTACGGCACTGACAGCAATAATATTTACAAGAAGTACTCTTTGGTACGCCGTAAGTTTATCCTTAAAGGATGAAGGTGCAAAATCCGGAAATAAAAAATAAAGTACATTTAATTTTTTCAGATTATATATTATTCCCGGTTTTTACCACTTTATACAGAACTGACAACAGAAATATTTATCGAAGGTACTCTTTAGTGTCGCCTAAGTTTATCCTATTTATCGAAAGTAATCTTTAGTACCGCCTAAGGTTATCCTAAAGAGGATCTAAGCTTATCCAAAATCTGAAGTAAAATATCTTAGAATGACATTTTCACATTATATGTAATATCTAGTCTTCGCGCATTTGTATGACACTGACAGCAGTAATATTTACCGCAGGTACCCTTTGATACCCTCTCGGTTATTCTGAAAAATGAGAATATAACCCTATCTATATTACCAAATATCTTTGAATGACTTTATCCATTATGTATTATTTCCCTTTTTCACCCGTTGTACGGCACTGACAGCAGTAATATTTACCAAAAGTACTTTGTGGCATAATCTCAGTTATTCCTAAAAAGATAAAGGTGTAACCGTATCCAGAATCTGGAATAAAAAAATAAGGTTTCTATAAATGACTTTTAAATATTATATATTTTCCCCATTTTCATCCATTTGTACAGTACAAGTAATGAATATGAAAGTCAGATAATTGGCCATCAGCCACTACACGAATTTTTCTGATGAGAAGAAAACTGGCAACCCAAGTACAAAGCTTTGGCGGAAGACCATAGGCAGGAAGTTTGTTAAAAAATGTGGCATGCTACAGTTGATCAAATATTTTGAATATGTCGAGGGCAATAATTCGGGATTCAGCGTGGAATTCGATAGACTTTTTCATTATTACGAAAATGATCTGCTGTGGACCTTTAATGGCGAAAGCCGCATTTCCTGTCGTGGATAAGTTGATACCTTTCAAGGTAATTTAAAATATTTATTAGTATAATTTTCCATTACTTTTCTCATAATTGTGACTAGGGATATGAGTCTAGTTAGAGAGAGAGTTTTAGATCCCATTTTGGAAACAGGCGGTGCACGAACAGATTTCCAGCTTTTAGGAAAAATGCCCTCGTCATAAGACATTTGGAATATCCTGGTAAGGATGGGAGCCAGTTCAGAAGCGGACTTTAGCCGGAATACCATCAAAACCACAGGACTTCTTGCGATTACGTGTTTTGAGAATACGTCGTAGCTTTTTAACCCTGAAGGTAATTTCGAGCATATTGTAATGCAAAACTGGTACTGATGGAAGGTGGAACTGAAAAGGAGGGATTAAAGTAGAATTTGCGACGAATTGTCCTGCAAAAAGCTCGTGTCTTGTGTTATACGCGGAGATGATTTCATCACCAGAAGTTAAAGGAGGTTTTGCAGAAATTTTGGTTAAGGTTTTTAGCAAACGGCCAAAAGAATTAGCTCCCATTTTGGCAAGAACGAACTTTGTCTTTTATGCGTATATTGAACACATTTTTGGTGTCGAAAATTACGCAATTATAATGATTTCGTGTCTCTTTTTTAGCTTGTAGATTCTCTGAAGTAAAGTTCTTAAGGGAATTTCTGTGAGTATGGACTTTCTTAAGTTTGTCATTATTGCAATGTTGAAAAGAAAGGTTTATTGTTGGGAGATTTTGAAGTTTTAATAGAATATGGTATGAATGTTTCTATACCTAATTGGGTTACATCCAATGTTCGTGAACAAATTTCAGAAGGATCGCTGGAAAAGAAACAAAGAGCATTCCAAAGGAAGGAAGAGTAGAAATCCCGCAAGCCATCCCAATCAGCGGTATTATAGTGACATGGACTCAACAACTTTCTGTTGTATGAGGTAGGAAATAGTAATTAGACCTTGGTCAGAGGAACCCAGGGATACGGAAATGGGACATTGATAATGTTCTGAGTGAGTGGTGAAAAAGAGGTCCAATGGGTTTTGGCTATGTGTGACGATGCGGAGGAATTAGGTAGATTCTCTAAAATTTTGGTACGATCGCTGGAAGAAGCAAGCATTTTTCCAAGGCAAGGAAAAGTAGAAATCCCGCAACCCATCCCAATCAGCGGAATTATAGTGCTAATAGTGCGAGCTGGAATGGATTTTACAACATTCTGTTGTATGATAATGTTCTATGTGAGCACTGAAAAAGAGGTCCAATGGGTTTTGGCTATGTCTGACGTTGCGTGGTAATTAGGTAGGTTCTCTGATGAGGTTGGTTAAGAGATCGGCTGATTGCAAAGGCCTCTGCTGATAATGATTTTAATGGAAGGGAATCCACTTTAGCAGAAAAAAGGTCAAATAGCTCGTTGAAAGAATTGTCCGAGAGAAGTTCTAAAGGCTAGTTTGAGCCACAGGATATAGTATCTGTTCAATTTAAGATTGGCAAGTTTTGTACAGGATAGAATACCATGAACATAGGCACAGAGGCCACCCTTTAGACGGAATGATAGAAGAAGTTCATAGCCAAGAAAGCAAAGCTGATTGGTTGCATTTGTTTTGGTTTCAGTTAGGAAGAGAATATGAGGCATGAGGATTGGATTTAGGGGTGAATAGAGTTGACGTTTTTACACAAGCTTCATATATTGGTGAATGAAAAAAAAATTGAGTGGTGGAGCGGCGCAAGTGCATCTCAGCCGGAAATCCGAACGCAGACATATTTTGGTTCCTGAATATTTTACTATATATATATATATATATATATATATATATATATATATATATATATATATATATATATATATATATATATATATATATATATATATATATATATATATATATATATATATATATATATATATAAGAAAAGAAAGCCATTATCATTTTTTAGTTAATAAATACGGATTTTGGAGAGACAGGAAAACAAATATTTGAATTTACTAACTAGATACGAGATACCAGAACAGTCATCATGAAATCTCGACATAGAGTGATACTTCGACATGACTATTTAAGACAAAAAAGAGAATTTCGAAAAAACACTTATGTTTACCTGGATTGTTGGACGATAATAAACAATGCAGTATAAGTGCAAATTATTCGTTTTCAGTCGACCTTTAAAAATCAAAATGACAACGCCAACATGAAGGACAAATTTTGACATTTCTTTAGATTTGCCTGAAAATTGGTATCTAGGGGTATTTAACTGAGCAAATTTTATATTAAAAATGGCGGGGCCAACATTGACTCATTTTGCAATTTGTGCAGATTCAGGTGAAATGTTGCAGAGTGCAAATTTGCACTTTTAAATACCCCCAGTCGAATCTGCACAAATAAAATTCGTCCGCCATGTTGGAGTCGCTATTAAAATTTTGATGTCTAAGCATTCATAATTTTTGCACTCTTCAATATCCCCATATTCCATTTTTTGGTGGAATCTTCACAAACGACAAAATTCGTCCGCTATGTTGTGGCCGCTATTTTGAATAATTAAACGTTGAATTAAACTTCATAATTTGCACTGTTAAATACCCCAGATATCGATTTGCAGCTGAATTTGCATAAATGGTAGAATTCGTTCACCATGTTAACGATATCTATCATTTTGAAGTTTTAAGTGAACCTTTACAAATTAAAAATTTGTCCGCCATGTTAACTTAAGTAATAAAATCGAGTGAGCCTCTTACGGGAAACACACTCTACACTCAGAGAGAATTATTTTAAACATAATATGATTCTTTAAGACAAGTGACAAAGCAGTAGTGTGTATATATGTGTGTAACAAAACGTTTTCTCTTAACATTATATGGACTTATAATTATATTACCTATGTAGGGAAAACTAAATAACTTGTTCTAGGCGGATACAGAAACTAAGTGTTGGTGGAGGATCAAATATTAGGTATTTATTATTTTTCAACTACGTTTTGAAATATGACAAAGAATTGTATTTACGATGACACTTTGTATATTCTTAATGTCCTGGGTGTACAACTAACTCGGAGACCGTTTATTCCATGATGTCGGAAATTTTTTTTAAAGTAATAGTGGCGACGAAAAAGCACTGGAAATTATTTTTAAGTTTCTAGGTCGGCCGCTAGAGGGCATTGTCTATTAGAAAATGCGCATTTTCTCAAAAATTCGCACAGTGTACCGGGTGTCGCGTTTTCGTTGTTTTCATGGGGTACCTCTCTTATTAGTGAAGACACAGGTTCCATTTTTCGCGACATGGTGCTACTTTTTTTTGTGAAATGAAAGATGACCCAAATAAAGTTTTCATAGCCCCCTTCGTTTTTAAGATACAGTATGAAATTGAAAATATTGCATTTTTGGGCCCACTTCGTATTTCGGTTGTTGTTTAACTTATCTAAAAGGTAAAAACTGGCTCTGATACAGTTTTTCACGAAAATCCAGTGGCGTAGTAGGATTTTTTATGTGACCTGTCGGTTTTGAGATTTAACACAAACTTATAATTTTTTAAATGGGACATTCCCTTTATTTTTATTTTATATTATTCAGTTCATAATAAGATTCTCCAAAATATATAATAGTATATACTTTTCTATGCAAATCGCCCAGTAATTTGCATTTTTTAGAGATAGACTCAGTTTTTGGTAGTAGGCTGGGATTGCCTAAACAAAACAAAAGAAAATTGTTGTCATGTTAAATAAATTACCTGTCAGAAACCTCTGGTTCGATTTGAAGTTAGATTAGATAACCGCAACAATTATTTTAAATTTTATAATAAAAAATGGCTAGAAACCAAACGTTTTCTAATGAAGAAAAATACGACATGTTGCTCTGTTTTGCACAATCTAACGAAGATGTTAACGAAGCTTCGTTATATATTTATTAAGGTATGCTTATATTCGTCGTTGGCGTTTTAAACATAGGTATCCAGAACGAAGACAACCCTGTGATATTACCTTTCTTAGAACGAAAAGAAATCTAGTTGATTTCAGATCTTTCAATAAGCCGCAAAGCAAAACTTATAACAAGAAAAACGGGGAAGACGTAGTTAAAGTTCTGGCGTCCATGGATGTAGATCCTTTAAGTTCTTGCAGAAAAATTCATCAGAATGTTGAGGTTCCAAAAAGTCGGGTACAAAAAAGTTTAAGGAAATAAGGTTATAAACCATTTAAATTCAGATGTGTGCAAAACTTAAATCCGGGCGATGCACAGCATCATATGATTTTCTGTAACTGGTATCTAAAAAAATGCGATAATGACCCTGCTTCTTATAGAAAAGTAATATGGTCCGATGAGGCATAATTCTAGATATTGGTCACACGAAAACCAGCATCGAATATTTCCTCGCGAACGACAGGGTAGATTTGGGTTTAATATTTCTTGTTTCATATTGGGTTCAAAAATAATGTATCGTATGTAGCAGGGGAGCTTAGATACAGGTCGGCATTTTTAAAAACTGGAACTCATTCTACCGGAATTACTCAATGATCTGCCTTTGGCCTATTTACGCGACATATATTTTCAGCAGGACCGAACACCTGTTCATGATTCCGGTAGAATAAGGCAGTATTTGGAAAATCATTTTCTTGGAAAATGGATACGGACCAATGGTCCTGTAAGATGGACGGCGAGATCGCCAGATCTCTCGGTTTTGGATAACTTCCTGTGGGGTACTTTAGAAAACAAAATATATATAACATGACATGACATCTTAGCCGATTTAATAAACGCCACAAGAAGGGCATTCTATGAAATGCAACAACGACCGGTTAGTATTTTCAATGCCATAAGAAGAATACGGAAATTATGTAGGCTTTGTGTAAGGCAAAATGGACATCATTTGGAGCAATATCTTTAGGGTATAGATTTAGTTTTCTATTTATTTTATTGATCTTTAGTGGTAGGATTAATTTTTGTTGTTGTTGTTGTTAGTTGCTGTTTAGAGGTAGAATTATTAACATGTTCATTTTATTCAATTAATACTACTTTTCAAGATTGATGGATTCACGGGTTTAGCAGCGAAAAACAGATTAATAATAATTCTTTTTATTATAAAACCGAGTTTTCAGTCCGATTTTGTACCTTCTGTAAGGCAACAGGCTAAAATTATAATAATGTAAGATAATGCTATGATAGTTATTACAAATATACTTATATAGAACGGAAGCTTATATTTTACATTATAATTATGGAATTATTAAATTGCTATTTAAATTTGAACATTTCTTGTAAAATAGTATAAAACAAGGATATACAAGGTAATAATTTATTGTAGAATTAAAAAAAAAATCTTTTTACTATAAATTAAATATACCTGAACAATTCATTTGTTTTGTAAGCAATTCCAGCCTACTACCAAAGATTGAGTCTACCTCTAAAAAAATGCAAATTACTGGACGATTCGAATAGAAAAGTATATACTATTATATATTTTCGAGAAGCTTATTGTAAACTGAATAATATAAAATAAAAATATATGGGGTATCCCATTAAAAAAATTATAAGTTTGTGTTATGTCTCAAAAACGACAGCTCACATAAAAAACTGACTACGCCAATAGATTCTACGTGACATACTGTATCAGAGCCAGTTTTTACCTTTTCGATAAGTTAAACAACTACCGAAATACGAGGGGAGCCCAAAAATGCAATATTTTCAATTTCACACTGTATCTTAAAAACAACGAAGGGGGGGGCTATGAAAAATAAAACCGCATCCCTCTATCTTCACTAATAAGAGACCCATAAAAACAACGAAAACCAGATACCCTGTACGTATTTCAACATGAACTTTGTCATATTCTTTAGTAAATTGCAAGAACTTTTTATTAATGTTTTTTTTTCTAGCTTGTCAAATAAAGGTTGAGGGAAAGGGCCAATATTTGCTTAAACAAACGAGCATAATTTAATTAATGATTACGGAGCTTGACTATTTGAGTATCGTTGAAAACGGCATTTATTGGGCTTTCAAATATGATATTATATTATTTTAAGTCTAGTGTCGTTCGCCAAAAAACATTTTCTGACAATTTCTCAGATATTCCTTGTTTTCTTGAAAATTTCAAATATAATGATATATTTATAATAGACCAGTGTTATGAAACACAAAAAAACAAAGAATATAGTGCAAACTGAAGGTTGATATCTATTTTTTAACGGAGATATAGGGAAAAGGAAATAAAACTCTTATAAGAAATTCACTTTTAAAACTATTACTATTCTAATACTATTAATATTTTAAATCATCTTTACCTTTTTTTTAGCCATCTTTGATTTATTTGCTTTAATGAAAATTTCATTAGGAACCCATCTAAAATCCCACTAATTAAATTTTAATATATATATATATATATATATATATATATATATATATATATATATCCCGGGTGAGGAAAAATTACTAGAACGGGCGATTATTTCAAAAGATACAAAAATTAACAAAAAATGTCTTGTATAAAAGTTGTAAGGATTTTAAAAATCTACATATCTGTAATAAATTGCAATATACAGGTTTGCCCACAAAGTTGTCGATAAATAAAGTTTATTTATATAAATATAACACCCCGTTTGTTATTACTTATTTTAATCATTCAGTCAATTTAGTTTCAGAACATATGAAACTAAGATATAAATAGATCGATAATATTTGAAATTGTTTATAAAATACACCGCACAAAAAAAATCGAGATTTTCTTTAAAATCTACCCAGTGCATATTAACTTAATTTTCAAATAACTCAATAATACTTTACATTTAATTCTTTTCTTTTCCTCTGTTCCAACGGTGAATATTTTTTGTCCCTAAAAATTAAGACTAAATCCGTATACTTTTTTATCAAGTTTTTATAATTAAAAGAATTCTTTTTTGTTAAGTAAAGCCTATTACGAGATGGTACAAAGCTGGAAATAATCACGTCGTCATCGTAGCCGAAAATAAAAATAATTACTGCGTCATTTAAAAGGATAAAGATTTTTCCTTTCTACCGCTTAGGACGTAGTTAATAACGTCGAAATTCTGCTGAAAACTAAGGTGGAAAAATAGATGAACAAAAATGATTAGATGCAATTAACAATAATTTTTTTATCACCGTTAAAATTATGTAGATAATCATTTCAGTGTTGCAAATGTTAACAACAAAAAATATAAAAAAACCCAAATTATAAGTCAGTCACTCACTGACACAAACTAGTTTGCCGCCGCCGGCGCCGTTTAAAATGGAACAAAATGAGAACTAAAGTTTCTAGAAGATACTTTCCCAATATGTCATTACACTAGAAAAGGCGCTCTGCTAATTATTAATAATGTGGTAAATATGATTATTTGAACAAAACCCCGGAAAACAGGCCTCCACATGGCACTTTCCTCGCAATGAAATATTGGTTTTACATTTCAGAAGATAATTTTTTTATGGTACAAGGTTTCTAGTTATATTTCAAACGGGATCTCCAAGCTTTATTTTAATACATTTAGGTTGTAGATTTGTATTTGTACGGTCAGAATTTGTTAAGTAATAGAGAAATGACAATAAACAATACATACATACATACTTCGTCTATGCTTCGTCCCATAGTTACCGCATATATTTTATTAAAAAAGTCTAAACATCCGCAAGATGCCTTTTTCAATATGTCATTGAATCATAGGTCGACTTAAGCTAAATCAACTAGTTAGTTTAGTTTATTTTAAAATGCCAATGTCATGAGAAGAAAAAGTAGTTAAGCAACAATATTACCTACATTTCTGGGCGGAGGTAGATACAAAAACATTCACGAAGTGGAATTTTTGACTAAAAAGAAGAAACCAGGTTAACATAGTTATTATTCTATAATTTCTAAAATTTTGTTGTAAGAATATATTACATAACATTTGATCATAGCGGAAATTTTCAAACGGAGAGGTATTTAGTACGAAATATTAGCCGAGTGCTGAAATGCTTCGAGTTTGAAAACGATCACTTCCACACGAGTAATATTCAGGGTTTTTTTCCTTATATTTTGGCACGCTTTCTAAGGTATTATTTGAAGGAATCAAAACAAAGATTATGTAAAAGTTTTTAGATTTTTACGAAGATTTTAGACATGACATTCAAAAACATTCAACATCGGAAAAAATCAATATTTTTTCAAATGGAAAACCCTATATTTTATTTAAAATATAAAATCCCCTGGTTTTCCTCTTTTCGAAAATATATAGTTACTTTATGTTTGGATAAGAGTTTTCTGTAATAATTTGATTTAAACTGTTATTTTAATTGCAATAGAGCATCCCTTCTTTGGTCTAGCAAGCCATGAAAGCTAAATAGAATTTGATGAATATTTGATATTGCTTACCTGTGGATGACGACGGATAACAAAACAAATGATCTGAAATAATAAATGTTTAACAGTTAGAAATAGTAATAAATATTTGAACAAATTAGTTAAATATTCACATAACAGCCTTTATTATTGAAAAAATCTTGATATAATTTACTTAACTTTTGAATTGCATTGCTAAGATAAAAAAGATATTCGTTATTTAAAATCAGAATTTCTTGTTCAATTTTTTGCCCTAATTCTGCCAAATTATGCGTCCTATTGAAGTAAACTTTGTTCTTCACATACTCTCACGAGAACTTATCTAGTTGGGTAAGATCAAGGCTATTTGCTGGTCAGTGAATGGGTCCGTGTCTCCCTATCCAAAAATTTTACTGGTTATTAAGAAAATGAGTCACAGTTTGAATGTTATGGGAAAGTGCTCCATCTTAATGCCAAATAATATCCCAATTTTTGCGAACTGGAAACTTCTCCAAAATCTCCTCTACTTCATGCTTTCGAAAACTTAAATAGCGGTCTCCTGTTAAAGTTCCCTTAAAGATGATGGGTCATATTACTTTATTTTTTAGTAGACCACTCCACACCACACATACAAAGTCTTACGACCCCGGTTTTCACCCCTTCTATTTTATGGGGGTTTTGCGTTGCCCAAAAATACTTATTTCTCCTGTTAAAAATGCCTGCTGTAGTAAACCTGGCTGACCACAGCATTTTGTCAAGAAGTTGGTTATCGACTTCTAATCTCCTTAGTATGTCTGCAGACTTACCAATAACGCGTGAAACATCCAGTATTGAGCAATATGGATATTCTAGAAGAAAACTTATTTTTGGCAAATTTTCAAATTCATCAATATGTTTTAATACAGACTCTTTTTTCCATTGGAGAGTTTTTCTTTCGGTATTATTTTTAACAATATAATCTATTGCTTATCTTGATGAAATTCCATTCCCTGGATATTTAATCTGATACTGACAAGCTGCGTTTACGGTACTATTGTCATTTGCATAATATAATGGAACTACACGAAGTTTTGCTTCCTCGGTAAGAAACATTTTATAGGTAAATAAGAAAAATTATTACAGTTACTATGACGTTTATGCATGAGTAGTTATTATTTAAGTTCATTTGTTTTGTTATCCGTCGTCATACATGGCTAAGCAAGATCCAACATTCATCCAATTTTCTTTGGCTTTCATGGCTTGCTTCTAAAGAACGCATGCTCAATTGTCAAACATAGACAAAGTATATATTTTTGAAAAGAGGAATACGAGGAATATTTTAAATAAAAAAATATAGGGTATTCTATACGAAAAAATATTGATTTTTTCGATTTTTCTATTTTCGGATTTTTAGTTGTTTTTTTAACATATCTGTCATATCTAAAATCTTCGTGAAAAATTTAAAAACTTTTATATAATTTTTTTTTGTATTCCTTCAAATAGTAGCTTTAAAAGTGTGTCAAAATATAAGAAAAAACTGTACCCTTATTGTAAAAAAATAGGTTAAAAGTATACTTTGCTTTTTCATTGATTTATCATCTTTCAAATAAGTATTAAAATAGTAGATTACGCAGGAAGTGCGAATATGAAATGAACTTTTTTCACTTTATATTTTGTTTACAACTAGGAGATTATTGAAAATTAAATTAATAAAGAATTATGCTTGCATTGTATATTTAATTTCCCACGATGCCCAGGGTTCCGCATTGCCATGATTCTAAAATATAAACATCGTTATTTTGATTGGAAACCATGGTGATGTTGTTGTCAAAGCTTTCAAAGATTCCATAAAGGCTGGCCATGACTTGTCATATGTATAGCTGCGTTGATTTTAAAATATAAACGATTTTGAAAATGACTGTTATTTCGATTGCAAACATTTCCATTTTTAAAATATTGTGTAATGGAGTTTGAAAATACAGGTAAGTAGTTTATTTTTCAGTTATACGTACCTATATAATAGAATATAGTTTTGGATAGAAAAGTAAGTCTTGTTGGTTGAGCTAAAATTAGTTTAATTTTTTAATAAATCTATCAATTTATGTTGACTTTTAACAACTTGCCCATTCTTTCCGTCATGCAAAATTTATAGTATTGGAGTTTGAAGAAACAGGTAAGTAGTTTATTTTTAATTTATGCGTATATAAAAGTATAAAATTTTGGATATATGAGTGTCTTGTTGGATAAGCTGATATTAGTTTTTTAATAAATCTATCAATTTATGTTAACTTTTAACACCTTGCTCATTCTTTCCAAAAGCCTTTAGTATATTAGTGTTATATTATTATTTGCCCAAATTTGACTTTTTACAGACTATTATCAATGGCGTAGATCAACTCTTTTTTGCCTATTATTTTTAGTTAGAACAGATTGTAAACATGTCAAAAACAGTTATAAACGGAAATGTTTTTTTCAAGGTGTTTCCATTACTTTTAAGACATATATCTTTGAGATGTGGCTGTCAAAAAAAGGGAGTTGTGCCTCAAAGATACGTCAAGTAATTGAGACTATTTAACATCTAATAAATATTTCTGGAGGAATTATTTCTTTAAGAGCTTATGCTGAAAAGGTTTTGTCTCTTGTCATAGAGGAAAAACTTACAAAACATCATTATTTATTAATTAAAAACTCTATTATTTGTCAGAGTTCCTTTGATATAGTGCCATCATATAAAAAAATTTAGCTGCAAAAAAATGATATTCTTCAGAAGAATCAATAACAGAATTATCTGCAGAGATAGAACTTCAAAATTTATTAGACTATAACGCCAGCAGGATACTTGAATAACAAACAGATCTCTTGACATCTACTGAAAATTTAAATAATCTGATTCTAATAGAAAAAAGGGGATTTGACAGGAGTACAGGTTATAGTGAATATAAGCTAAGATTTGCAGATTCGAGGATCCTGGATGGTAGCAGTTTATGTGTGATTTCTTATGTGCTTCTTCAGCAAAATTATAACTCAGAATTGGTTGGAGCGATCCAAAATATATCAAAAACTCACGTCCTTGTCCTACACGGTACAGCCGACCTATCCGTTTTCAGTTTACCTCAGGAAACCTCAGAACTTTCAATTCAAGAAGAGTCAAGAAAATTTAAAAAATTAAATCCAAGTACTGTTTTATTTAATAACAGAGATGTTAAAATAGATCATTCCTTACAATTAACAATGGTTGATGGTAAAATATGCAGTGCCTTAACTGAATTAGCGTTTAGTAGATGCTATTTGTTGGTGCACCTCCAAATGAGATGAGTCATATAGACGCATGCCTAAATAGAACTCCATACATGGATCCGTTTTATTTTTTAATAATTCATACAGAATTACCATAAAAAATAGCGAATTAGATCCCTTGAGGAAAAAAAATTGTGTGGCCACACGAAAAAAATATTCAGTTAGAGTTTAGAAATAGATAGAAGTGGGGGAAGTAGGACGTCAAACTATGGAAACACTGCACGCAAGTTTTTCTTTAATTCGTCGATTGCAGATGAGATTATGGGTGTTGAACAAATATATAATTATTCATAGATGTGGGGTAATATTAAATGATGAGGTTAATAAACATAAATTTAAAGTGTAAGCCCAAAATACTGCTAAACAACTTGTGCAAAAATATCCATGGTTTTATTTGCCAGCTTCGATACACAAAGTGTTTGAAAATGAAATTATAGAAAATGCTTTAGTTTCTATAAGCGAATTATCCGAAGAGGCTGCAGAGTCGACAAATAAAACATTTAATTGTTTAGACGAGATCATATTCGAAAAGTGTCACGAGTTACAACTAATACTGGTCTGCTACATAGATTTCTTCTTCACTAAAATCCTTTTTTTACAGGCCTTAGAAAATTACCCTCTGAAAAGAAGTCCATTTTTTTAAAAGAAATCCTGAATTTATTAGATATTGATTAATTTAGTTTTATTAATACTAATCATAAAAGACCTACTATTTTAAAGTTGAAAATTTATTAAAAAAAATTGTATTTAGATATTCGAGTTATTATATTTTATTGTTATTAGTCTTTTAAGCCACTACCAAATACAATTGTGAGTATTTATAGTACTACATTGCATTTTTATTAATTATACTTTATTAATTATATAATGTAGTTTTATTAAAATACAGTATATTAACCATTTTATAGATGATTTTTTTAAAATTGTTAAGTATTTATATCATTTCTATCAATTATGACCTCACGGTCTATATAATGGAACCACTGTGCGCTGCGACGTCACACTGTGCGAAATAATATTTTTCACAGTCTGTACCTACACTATAATGTAATTTTATAGGAGTTGTAGAACAAATATTTTTCAACACAACTGTTGAAAAGTGTTTTCAATTCGCGTGTGATATAACACACTTTCTAGCCAAGTTAGCAGTGCCTTTTGTACAGTTTCATATGTGGGGAAAAATATTTTCATGAAAGCTAACAGGTCTTATTTCAGTGTTGATCATGCAGGCGGGAACTGAAAAATAAAAAAATAAGATAAATAAAAGTTCCCCGGTTGCAGGGGTCTACCACTTTTAAACAAAATGATTCCCGCTTTTAATGTCCAACAATGAAATAAGGTTGGTTGGTTTTAACAAAACTATACAATTTATAGGAATTTTTTTACTTACTATGAATAAATGCTATATATACTTTGCGTTTGATGTGTGCAATTTTTTAAGGATGTCCAGGTAAAAACCGTAAAACTATTGTATTTCACATTTACTTCCAATTTCCTAAAACTAAACCTCGTAGCGATTCGTAACAACTCTATACAGACATGCAAACTCCGTAATCTTTTATTTTTTTTTATAACAGAGAGATTTTTTTAGACTACACCACAATTATTTAAAATGTATTTGTTTACATTTGCTTTATAATAATCTAATTAGCAGTAAGTCAATGGGAAACAATGATTCTTTTCTTTCTTCTGGTTAGGTTTCCAACGCATAATAAACTTACTAAATTAAAGATGAATAAATAACATTTTCGTACAAGATCATCAAAAATAAATACTTACAATAATCACTTAATAACTAGGGCCATTATTTCCAACTTAACTGAACACCTGTTAATTAAGAACCATTAAACCTTTCAAATAACAGATAATTGGCCCTTTGAGTAAATTTATTAATTCTGTTCATAATTCAGGAGACAATAGCTAGACTAAATACAGGTTGTATAACAGCTGTGACTTCTTGTTCACGATTTTCCTTTAATTATTGGGTTTTGCTAAAAATTCTCCGTCTTTACAATTTCTTCTTTTAAATTATTTATTGATTTGTTATAATATAGTTTCTATACAATGACAGTACAAGATCTTTTTGTAGTAGAAAAGTTGATATTATAAATATTAAGTTTAAAGTGGAACATACTTTTAGACATTTTAGATTCAGCGAGGCTTTTGTAAGCAATGCAACATATTTATTACTAAAATAGGTAGTATGAGATGTACCGTTCAGACACAACGTGTTAATTTTATTTTTATATTTGGTCAAAAAAAAAAGTTAATTTTACGAATTAATATTAATTAATTGCATTAATTTTTATGACGCCGATTTAATAAACATTCGGTAGGCATTTCCACCCGTAAAATCACATGTTTTTGGATCTTCATTTTCTAAACTAAAACTAGTATTTAAGATATTTTTTCTTATGTCATTTATATGTTTAAGTTTTATTATTAATTTTTTTTGGTAACCAATGTGTTCATCAGAAGAATCTGCTAATGAACGATGCTAAGTTTCGCAAAAAGGTAGACCAGAGAGTCAAATTGTTGCAACTATCCAAAAATAACCAGAATATTGTAGTGTTTTTACTAGTATATGTATTTATAGGTGCAGTAAGTGTATACCGATTGTTTTTGAATATGTTTAGTTTTTTAATTTTTCTTATAAATTAGTCGTCATATTTGCAATTCGCCATCATATATCTTTAAAATGCTTAACATTTCCAAAAAGATTTGTATAATATAGTTCATTTTCAGATAGTACATAACAACATTTTATGTGTCCTTGATCTGCGTTATCATCTTCTTTAACAATAAGCTACCAATTACATTTCCGAAAACTAATTTGTTCAGTCCAAACAAATGTCTTTATTAAAAATAATATTCATGTGGAAGGTTTTGCTTTCTGCAGTTATTCCTTGTAACTAAAAACAAAAATTAGACACCATAGTTGTTTTCTTTTGAAAATGGTGAAGTTTTGTCTTATAAAACTAAATAGTATGTAAGAGCACCTCTTTAAATTTTAAATTTAAACCTTTAAAGATAAATAGATGCTGCTATGAAAATATTTATCTCAATACGTCATTTGGATTTTTTTTGTGGCATGAGAATACCTATGATGAAAAAATCGGTTTAAAATCATAAATGTATTCTATATTTCTCTGCTGTTAACCTTTTAACTAAAACTGATCAGTGAAATAGTATTTACATGGATATTTTTACCTGTTTTTATGATATAAAAGACATGCAGATGTTTAATATACAATAGTTCTTTTTTCGGTTCAGTTCAACCTAACCTAAAAATCGGACCCAAATTTACAAAAATTCTGTTATTTGTATTTACTTATTCTGGTTAAATAAATGTTAAAATGTTAATATACAAGTTGTTGCATTTTACCTGGGCTGATATGAACTTTCTTATTTTAAATTGGTCTCCCTATATATTAGGATAGATTTATATATATATATATATATATATATATATATATATATATATATATATATATATATATATATATATATATATATATATATATATATTTATATATATATATATATATAAACATATATATATATATATATATATATATATATATATATATATATATATATATATATATATATATATATATATATATATATATATATAAACAGCAACCGCCAAAGACAAAAGAGGTTGGCAGGCAGCAGGCTATGCAACCACCTTCACGACAACACCAGTAGTCAACTTCTTGTGACTTTAAGCCAAGAGGACCCATGGGCAGAAAGCACACTCAGGCATCTAAGAAGCTACCTGTAGACGTACCGGAAGCCCCAAGGTCAATTAGAGATGAAGGTGGCGCAAAAAAGCAGCTGGCGACATCTCAAGCAGGTAAGAGGCCCAAGGTAGATACCACTAGAGGCGGCCCGCACACAAAGTGCCTGAGAGAAGTTGCAAGGACTGGACGGTTTCCTCTGTTACGGGAGAAGAGGTCTAGAAATAAACTGAGCTACATATCCCCAAAGATTCCAGCACCAAGTAATCATTCTCTCGGACAGTACCAATGGGGACATTACCATCGATGAGGCTAAGACAATTAGGCAGCAAAGTGACCGAGGAGCTTGATCAAACCGGCTTTCTGCTCTACTATGAGTTAAGTCTCTGACTGTCCGGAGAGCGACAACTTATAGTGGAGCGGCCCGTGCGGCTTCTTCAGGCCAGAAGCCAGAAAAGTAAGCGAAGGTAGATTCCCTTTTGATTACAGCCCTGCTTGTGCTTTGAGAGTAAGTCAAATAAATCTCCAACACGGCCTGCATGCGACTAGAGAGCTAGTTGCGTTACTACGTGATGTTGAAAACATAGTACTAATACAACAACCGTCCATTTTTAGAAATAAGATCAGGGGATTTGGAGTGTAAGATTATTGGCGGGAACGACGAAGGCGAACCAAGGACATGCATACTAGTATCCCAGGAATTGATCATTGTGCCACTGCTTCAGCTGGGATCCAAGAATTCCACAGCAGCCTTGCTTGAATACGAGGTAAGTGGCATTAGTCGTAAGATTATAGTAAATATAATGTAAGAATTAGTAAGTATACGACGACCTACGTCCCCCTCCACGGAGGGCATGGATCGTCTGTCGGTATGACCAATCTGTTTCGGTTTTAAAAAGAAATTCCGGACTCGTGGATTGGGTAAAATACACACAAATGCTAGAAAAACAATTTAGCGAAACGGGGCAAATAAATTCAAAATACGATATAGAGAAGGAAACAAAGGCGATAGCATTGGAAAATTATCATATTTTCAGTTACAATTTGCTGAAGATGCTGTCAAGTGTTGCTCCCAAGTTTTTCATGAAGTAACTCAGTCTGCATAATACTATAAATCTGATAAAAAATATTTGGATTTACTTGTCCTGTATATAAATTGTATAAAACAAATAACAAGAGTAATTTAAATAAAATTATTTATTAATATTATTTCACTAGTTTAATATAAATAGAACTAACTATTTTTATTTGATGCAAATAATACTGTGTCCCAGCCATGAAATCCAAATAATGGTTATTCATATCTCTATTTGATATTCATATCTTTCCAAGGGACCAGATGTCTTTGACTTACAAATTGTATACAGTAACCACGCATAATTTCATTGATATGTTAAACTTATACTTTGCATTAATAAATTAGACAAGTAATATTGTAAAATAGAAGCTTCCGCTTAAAGATTAATGATAAGGGGCGAGATTACGGTGCTTTAACAGCTACGCGTCATTTCTGCGTTCAGGGTATGGGCAGCCAGATAATTACAGTAATTTTTATACCGACAGGTCACGCCACTATATGGAAACTACTACTGTTATGGCATTCGATGCACATAACAAGTAGATACTTTTTTTAATATTGTTGGAATTAGGATTTGTTCTAAAGGTAGTAAAAGTTTTGAGATACTTACTTTCACGGTCACTTTACATAATATGCTGGACATTAACAGTGTCATCAAGTTACATGTCGATAGTTTGACTATTGTCTCATATTTGAACCTCAATGCGGTTAATTACTTTTTGACCGAGTAGATTTTTGGATTAAAAGGACTCCAAGATTTCAACAATCTCGGTGAATTTAAAAAATAATCTAAACAAACGTGGCCGTTATCATTGTTACTTTAATTTCATATAAATAAGCAAAATAATAGTTTGTCAAATCTTTGTGTATGCATATTCCTACTGGTTCTGCCTGTTATGTTTCTTCATAATTTTTGTATTATGAAAAAATCGTGATACTGTTAAACATGTGGTTAAGTTTTATTTAATGAAATACAAAAAATCGCCAGCACGGAATGTATAATTTTCGTTAAAATGTATTTGTCATTAATGAGGCATTCTTTGTATATTTCAGGAAAAAAAAAATCATACAAGCAAGGGAGTTTTTAAACATATTCTTCTTAACCTTCTGATTGCATTAAAAATATTATGCAGAACTGAACTGAAGAAAGGCCAAAAACTATTCTGAAATAAGTCGACAAAAATAAACTGTATGCTTAAGGCTGCTAAATAGGCGAATCACATTAAAATAAACTAATCACAAAAAATTCATTCTAGATACCTTGACTCATGTTAACTAGCCACAAAGCTTTCATACCCAAAATAATGACTATTATATATTATTATCTCTATACACACCATTAGACCCTGTTTTAGCTCTATGGTTGTCCAAATAAACAATGCAGAAAATGAGATGCTAAATCTCATGTCACTATTTTCAACAATGGCGGCTTGAGCACACATCGCTCACCGGCGACAATAGTGGCACATCTCGAAAAAACGTAATTTTGTATTAATGAGTATATTAAGATCAGAATTGTATGCTTTATGTGGCAACAAGGCTGGCATAAAGTTAATTTGCATGAATTTTCCCAGATGGCGCATGTGCCACTTAAGCATTTCGCGATTTTCGTTTATTCGCTGCAGCATCATCGGCACATTTTAGTATGCCTTTGACTTTTATGGAGAACGTTTCTTTGTGTGTGTGTAACAGTGGCACTAAAGGTAAGTTTAATGAGTTAGATCTAAGCAGTAGTGACACATTTCGGTTTGTACCAGTATAGACTTTCCATTTACATTAATTTTACTTTAATGTGTCAATATAGACTACACGTTTTGCTTCTTTTTTTTTAAATGTGTCACTAGAGACTATACACTCCATTTCTTTTCCTTAAATGTGCCAGTATAGCATTTTATTTTTTATTATTTTTGTTAAGTTATGCCCATATAGACTTTTTGTTTTTGTTTTCTTTTTTAGTCGCACCAAAAGCTTGTAATTGGATATTTTCTTTACATATTTTTTACACTGACAAACAAATAATTATATTCCAATATGGATAAAAATTTACAAGGTAATCGAGCGAAGCAGATGCTATCAATGGTGGGAATTAGGTAATGTATTTTTAAAGTTGTATTTTTTTCCGATTATTCTATATTCTAAAAGAATTGCAGATTGGAGAAGATTGGTAACAACAAGTTACAATGGAAAGTGTCTAGTTTAAATAGGAGCTCAATTCCAAATCCAGTTATAAGATTACGACTACTGAGTCTGAAGGTAAAATTGTAAAGCTTTTGTTTTCAACACAATCATAATATAAACTATTTTTTGCAGAGGTTTTGCCAAATACAATCTTCAACAGCAACAAATCGGAAAGTGTTGTTCAAGTCACAGATAATGTTGTTCAAGTTACAGATACAGAACCAGATGACTTAATGGATTTCTCTAATGATAAAGAACCTTATTCATCAGACGACTCAGTTCGAGATCCTGATTATTTAAGCGATTCCGGTACAAGTTCATCTACATCAGAGAATGCGTCAAATAATGAAAACACTGGTCATATCGAAGAAAACACAAGGAAAAGAAAGGCAGTGCCTAGTGAATGGAAAAAAAATCGTTCTAAGCGTCTAAGAAATACTGGAAAATCGTATAATACGCTAGGAAAAGGATTAGAAATACCTGAAAGGCATATAAAACCACCTTGCAATGATACTACATGCAAACTACAACGTAGAACTAAATTCACCGAAGATGAAAGACTGGTATTATTTAGAAACTATTGGGCAATGACAGATATTTTAAACAACGCACTTATATTTTAACTTTAATGCAAGAAGTCAACCCTAAATATCCCCGTCCAGCTGACGACAGATCTACTAACCACGCATTTTACTTTCCAAAAGAAAACAGAAAAATAAGGGTTTGCAAACTTTTTTTTATTGCTACACTGGGCAGTACCAGCCGTTGTAAAGCTAAAATCAAGGATTGTACTTTAGGAGCAGATAACAGGGGAAACACAATAACCATAAAGAAGTATCCAGTGTTATTAAAGATGGTGTACGCACACACATTTCTTCCATCCCAACAATTGACAGCCATTATACCCGGGCTCATGGTGAAAAAGTTTATATAGAAGGGAGTAAGACCGTTGCTCAGTTGCACCGCGATTACAAATCCGACTGCCAAAACCAAGGAAGACCTTTTGCTAACCTTACTATGTATAAAAACATTTTTAATCACGAATTCAATATAGCTTTCTTTGTACCAAAGAAAGATCAATGTCAAACGTGTGTAACTTACCAAAATTCAAACGAAGAAGAGAAGAAACAAGTAAATGCAGAATATAATTGCCACACTGAAGATAAGAATCTCAGCAGGGAGGAGAAAGATAGGGATAAGAAGAATATTTCTCAGTCATATCAGGTTGCTTGTTATGACTTACAAGCTTCGTTACCCACTCCAAATGGCCAAGTATCAAGTTTTTATTATAGGTCAAAATTATCGACATACAATTTTGCAGTATGTGATCTTGCACAAAAAGGACAAGGATCTGTAAATTGTTACATGTGGCATGAAGGTGAGGGTAGAAGAGGAGCAATTGAAATAGGAACATGCTTGTTGCACTATTTGAAACAAAAAGCTGATGCTTCTACCACCGATAACCTTGAGATTATGTTGTATTCAGATAATTGCGCCGGTCAACAAAAAAATAAATACATAATCGCCACATTCCTTTATGCCGTCGCTAACTTTAGAATAAAATCAATTACTCATAAATACCTCGTGACCGGCCACACTCAAAATGAGGGTGATAATGTTCATTCGTTGATCGAAAAGAACATTAAACGAGGATTAAAATCAGGTCCTATTTATACACCGTCACAATATGTTGCACTAGTACAGACGTCTAAAAAAACGGGTAATCCATTTAATGTTATAGAGATGAGTCATGACGACTTTTTTGATTTAAAAAAATTAACTGAAAGAACATGTTTAAACTTTAACAAAAACACCATGGAGGAAATCTTTAAGTTTAACGACGCCGACGTTTTCAATATTTAAAGTAGAGAAGCAACACTTGGACTTTTTTTATATAAAACTTCTTTTAAAGATGTTGAACTTAAGGCTGTTAAAATAAATGAAATAAGGCGTGCTAGAACACCACTTGCAGCTTTTTGTAATTTTGAGTTAAAAAAGGCCTACAACAAGCCGATACCAATCACCAAAAAAAAATATGAGGACTTAATGTTTCTATTGAGAAATAAGGCAATCATAAAAAGTTACGGCCTTTTTTATAATAGTTTAAGTTTTGAGTAAATAAAACAATGTGTTTTCCTTGAAACTTTGGTACCTGTTTGTTGCCAAATATAGAATAAGTTTTTGTTTGAAGTTCACTATTTAGATTATTTCAGTTATAAAACATTAAACTCTGCATTAAACATGTATGTATTATTTTTGTTTGTTTTCTGGTGTTATTCCAAATAAAGAATACACTTCATTAACTTTCTGTTTTATTAAATAAATTAATTAAATAATATACCCACGTAGCAACTATTTTGATTACTTCCAAATCGTACTAAATTATGTTTTTTGTTAAAATTGATTTCGTCAATAGTGACACATTTCAAAAATGGGCGTGGTATATTATATTTTTTGCTAAATGCATTACAATTTATTAAACAAGGCTAAAAAACTAATAAGTAAGCAAAGCAAGAATTAAAATGTTTATTCAAAATGTAGTTATTTAATACAATTTAAATTATTATAATCTAAAATCTCAATTTACTCGCAACGGTTAATATTAAGATGTGTCACTATTGTCACCGGTGAGCGACATGTTTTTTACTGGTATTTTCGAATAAGAGATTCGAAAGCACATGTAAATAAATTTGGTTCCCATTTTTTTATCAATTATTTAGTTTTTAAAAACTGAATAATGTTTTTAAATGGGATTCCTTGTATGTATTATATAGTGTTAAAGTAATTGATGACACATGTATCACGAACTTAAAGACAACTGGCAAAATTTCTAAATGGGGATTTTTTAAAGAATCTTGGTACAAACTTAACGGAAGAACCCGAAAAGTTTGAATTCTTGAGGTATTTATAACAGAGTCATTCTTGAATCTATGCTGTAATTTCAAAACTGTTAATATTTTTCTTGTTTGTACTTATATTAAATCCTTCCTTTTTGAAATCAGGGCCAGTCTTAAAATTATTTTCATTTACCTCGTAAAGGGGAGTATTGTAGTGGTGAAAAAGTCGCCCCCCAAGACGTTTTTAGATATTTACGTTTCAAGGTTCCTAGATGCTAAAAAAACGGGGTTTCTTAATTATGTCGGTCTGTCTGTCTGTCTGTCTGTCTGTTCACGGCCATGCTAAAAAACTACTTACCCGATTGAGTTCAAATTTTGGTCAAAAAATAAGGGTCAAATGGGGATGACCTGGTAAAATTTTAGTTAAAATCCAATATGCCGAAACGTAAATGGCGGTCTAGTAAAACGTAAAACAAATATTATTAAAAAACTATTTAACCAATTTACCTCAATTTTGTACAATATTTAAAAGATTGATTTCAAATTTTGTGCAAAAATTAATTGTGGTATAGAAATGAACTACACCTTTTCAACCTCAGTTTCCGATAATGTATATTAAATTTCGGAAAAAGCAGATTGAATTTCGGAAAAAGTAAATTCAAATTCGGAATAAGCTATGTAGTTTTCGGAAAACGAAAGACTGAAAAAATATCTTTTATTTCCTATTTTGTGTATGTACGTAAATTAATAACTTAATTAAATAACACATCAAAATTAAGGGATAACCTGCTAATATCTTGGTAAAAAATCCAATATGGCCGAATAAAATGGCAACCTAGTGAAATGTTAAAAAAATTATTACTAAAGAACTAATTATCGCATTTACTAATGATTAGCAGGCTTTGTATTTAATATGCTTCAAATTATAAATCATGAACAAAAACTGATTATAACGTAAATTAAATTAAATTGGTTCATACTGTATATTCCAAAAAATATGTTTTAATCTCTACAATATACATTAATTGTAGAGATTAATTAATCTTTGTATGTCAGCTTACAAAAAGAAGTTTAATTAATTTTCTTAAACAAGAACTGCACATATATTTTAAAATACTTTATTGTAAACTCGTAAAGAAGAATATCTTCTAAACGCGAAAATGGGGTTCTTACTACGCCATAGCAATCAATCAATTTACATAAAATTCTCGACTTTCCCTATCTACTTCCTGTCTGATCACTTAAGGGGTAAGTGATAGAGAAATTAATATAATTGTATTAATATCTGTGGTATATGAGAACGATATTTTCATATCCAGTTGAAATTTAAAATTATCATTTTTTTAACTTTCGATCATTTACTTACCCAAGTCATTCTTTAAACTACGATTAATAATTTAAAAGTAAGTTGATACTAAAAGATTTATTATAGGTAATATAATGTTTATGTATTACTATTGTAGATAATGGATATATCAATCTAGAAAATATATACATTCATTTTTGCATTTAAGTTTTCCAACTTGCAGCCCCGAAACGAAAACATTGCTTATTAAATAAACAGCTTATTCAATCTTTAAATAGAAAATTGGATAATACTATAGCCGTAAAATTGTTTTTAGTGGTATCGTTTATAGAACTTTCTTAGAGAGAACTCGTGCAGCGCTTGGTAGTTAATAAAAGTTAGTGTTCAATTTGAAATATTAAAAATAAACCTGTACTTTGTTTGAAGGTAGTAATGTAGAAAGTTTACCAAATTAGTTCTATAAGACCTGCAATGTCTTTTTTTTCGATATCACAACGTTTCGAATGGAAACTGTTTCGCTTACAGATTCCAGATGGCGTTTTCTTAATTTCTTTTTACTTCCATCGTAAAAGAGAAGCATTGTAATCGTGAAAAAAATCACTCTCCGAGATTTTTTCAGATCTTCGCGATTCTGGGTCCCTTGATGACGAAAAACATGCTTTCCCAATTCCGTCGTTCTGTCTGTCTGTTCGAGGCGAAGCTAAAAAACTACTCACCCGATTGACTTAAAATGTTGGTCAAAAATTAACGGTCATATGGGGATGACCTGGTAATATTTTGGTAAAAATCCAATATGGCAAAACAAAATGGCAACCTAGGGAAATGTTAAAAAAATTATGATTAAAAAACTACTCATCCAGTTTATCTCAAATCAAATATTAGGGTGGAATCAACTGGTAGCATTTTCGTATGAATCCAAGATGGCGGAACAAATCGCGGCTTGATAAACTATTTAAAAATTCAGCCTGAAAAACTGCTTAATGGTTTGATTTTAAATTGTGTGTCATAACTAATTGTGGTATAGGGATCAACTAGTAACATTGTGGTACTAATTCAAGATAGGCGAAGAAAATGGCTGCCAAATAAATTGGTTCTAATCGTCAAAAAAATCACCCTCAGATTTTACACATCTTTACGTTTACGTCCCTAGATGCCAAATATTATGTTTTATCAATCCCGTCGGTCCGTCTGTCAGTATGTCTGTCTATATATCAGTTTGCAGCATAGCTTAAAGAATACTTAACCGATTGACTTCAAATTTTTATCAAAAATTAAGAGTCATATGGGGATGATCTGGTAATATTTTGGTAAAAATCCACAATGGCGACACAAAAGGACGGCCTAGTGAATTGTTAAAAAAAGTATTATGAAAAACTACTTATCCAATGTATTTAAAATTTTGCATAAACATCAACTATTTTCTTGGAATCAACTGATAAAATTTTGGTACGAATCCAAGATGGCGGAATAACATGGCGGTATAATAAAATATTTAAAAATTCAGCCTGAAAAAACGACTTAGTGGATTGATTTTAAATTGTGTACCATAACTATTTGTGGTATAGGGCTTAACTAGTAAGTCTGTGTTACTAATTCGAGATGGCTGAACAAACTGGCAGCCAAATAAAAAATTTGCACTTAATCGTGAAAATATCACCCCTCAAGTTTCACATATCACATTCAGTCTTTCGGTCTGTCTGTCAGTTCTCGACTTAGCATAAATACTGCTTACCCGATTGACTTCAAATTTTGACCAAAAATTAATAATAATAATGGGGTGACTTGATAATATTTTGGTAAAAATCCAATATGGTGAAACAATGTTAAAACATTTTTGTTAGAGTGATGTAGTACTTGGGGTTAAGGTCTAGAAAAAAAAACATAGTCTTGTTTAAATTGTCGACCTTTTTCTACTTAAAGGTTACATTCTCAGGGCACGTATATAGAACCTATATCCTACATAAAACCCATATTATCAGTCTTTACCTACTCTGTTGGTCCGCATGTATTTCCCAAAAACTAAGTTTCTAAATGGTTTCCGTTAACAATCCTTTTGTTGTTATGTTAGAGTGGTGTATTATTTGGGATTAATATTTGCGGATCAGCAGAGTAAAGACTGATAATATGGATTTCATGCTGAATATAAAAATTGTGTCCTAAGGATGCAACAATAAAGTTGCGAGACGTCAACAGTTTAAAAAGAGGATTTTGTTTATTTTATTGGATCCTAACCCCAAATAATACACCACTCTAACATAACAAGAGGATCGTTAACGAAAACCATTTAGAAACTTAATGTTTGGGAAATATCTGCGGACCAACGGATTAGGTAAAGACTGATAGCATGGGTTTCAAGATGGCGAAACAAAACATCGGCCAATTAAAATGTTTTAAAAATCAGTGTTAAAAAATTTTGTTCAATTGACTTTAAATTTTGCAGGAAAATTAAATGCGAAAATTGGATAAACTGGTAAAAATTCAACACGACGTAGCAAAATGGCGGTATGTGTCAATGTAAAAACTAGTTATTCATTTTAAATTATGGGCAATAATAATAAAGTGTAGCATAGGTAGAAAGAAAATGGTAAAATATTATTGGGAATCCAATATGATGGAACAAAATGGCGACAAATAAAAATGAAAAGACAGTGTATGTAACACATATATATTGTGACTATGTCCTGAACTAAATTGGATCACACTTCACTATTCCTAATAAATGGAAAAATATCATAACGATGTAAGTTCCGAGTAAAGGAAGTTTACCGATTTTTTTTTGATTCTCTAGTATTTGAATATTATTAGAAACTTGTTTGCTACTTCTTAATTTTGTAGGAGGTTTCCACAAAGAATGCTATGTAGCTTAGGTGCTCCGCCCCTCTTATAGAATATAGAACGAAAAACTATTTCTTGGTTTAGATAAAGGTCCCTGAATAACAATTGAAGGCAATGTAAAATGAATGCATATCTTTTTAGTTGATTTGAGAGTTAAAATATATTTTTTAACTTTCGGTGATAGAGGTGGGCAATATAATCGATTATTTACTCATCATTTTTTGAATCGATTAATAGGTTTTTTAGTAAGTCGGTTATTCGTTGAATCGATTTTTTTTGAAAAATCGAATTATAAAAATCGTTTAATTGTTTTTTCAGTTATTCGATTTCTTGATTATTCGATAAATTAATAACACTAACATACGTAAAATGTATCATTTAGTTGATAAAGCAATACATCGATCAATCGATGTAAAAAATGTTATAATTGTGTCGTGTATGAGTATGCAACCAAAAATGTCGAGTTAAAAAATTGTAAAAAATCAATTAAGATATTAATAATATACTGATTCTTCAAATGGTAAAAAACTCAGTATTCCTAACAAATATTTTATTAAACAAATTAATTATTTATTATGCGGAATAATCGATATCAGTTTTTTATAAAATAATTATTCGATTAGGATAATATTCGATTACTCTATTTTTTAAATTAAACGCGAAATATCGAACATTAAAATCGATTATTTAAAGAAATCGGAAAACCAAAAGATACAAAATTTAATTAAAAGAAAAAGTTCGATTTTTAGAATATAAAATCTAAAAAAATCGATGAATTAAAAAGTTAATTGATTAATTCAGGAAATTCAATTTTTTTGTACTTATCGATTATTGATTTTGATAATCGCGCATCTGTAGTCTTAGTCCTAGTCACTAATATTATTCCAACATTTTATCATAGCATTTTCATCCAAAAAGAGCTGCTAAAGGATTATCGTGGTATCTTTTAAAACAGCTATTCCGTTAAGTTTAGATACAATAATTATGCGTAATTACTTAAATTTTGTTTTCTGTTAAAAATGTTATATATAATACCCCTTGATCAACATAAAAAAGAGTATTTTTTATTTGCTGCAACATTCTGGAAATTTTTATAAAGGCGAAATTTTTAAAGCTATCTGGTGTTTAATGATCTAGTTTTGCCCCAGATTAATAAATAATCAAACAAGAAAGTCTATCTGTATAAAGTGTATAATATCCAAGTTAAATATCATAGCAGAGCGCTTTCGACTAACTAGTCATCCTCAATGTTACCTGCAAATAAGTATATCCAGTAATAAAACCCTTTATCTGTAAAGATGGTGGACAAGGCAAAAAGACGGTAAGAAAAAGGAAAAAAGGTTGAATTAAAAGATATGTTTACTCGTTAGTAAACGGACAACAAGATACATGGTTTCAAATCAGTGTAATTTAAAATTCTACATATAACAAAAACAAAACAAACTCTGAAATCACAGGAAAATCAAATTTTTAAAACTGTAATTTCTAAAAAGTTGTCTCTTACACATGCTGCGTAGTGAAGTAGAGGATTAACCATTACTCTATCTGCTTTAAACAGAGAGAAAAAAAGACCAGGGGTTACCAAATTGACAAAAAATAATTAAATCTGCTCAAAAGGTTATGATATTTCAATCGTTTTGTATAATAATTAAGTTCTGGCGAATTCAACCAATCCCTTGTACAAAAAAAAGGAATTTAAATAGAAAAGACACGGTAAACTTGTGAAAATATAAAAAAAAAATTATATCAATACAATGGAAACTCCAGTGTGAACTCATATTGAGTCGAAGACACTATTTCAAGATAAATTATTGAGAACCGATTTGGTAATATTGGTTAAAAGGGCCTGTTAACTAGTAATAAGTATATATTGGTATTAGGTAAAGTACAAAACTAATAAAGAAATAAGACTGTCAGATATCTTTTGAAGTCACACAAGACTGGTAAGGCTATGACCAAAATTAAAAACTAAAGTAAACGAAACTAAAATTATGAGAAACCCAAAGCAAAAGAAAATAACTGACCATAGAAATATGTTTTCTATTTAATGTGTGTATAAAATTATTAAGAAAATCTATACAATACTTTGAAATGATATTCGCTAGTAAACCGTAACCAAAAAAACCTAGGTCATAGCAAAAATGCGCAGCAATGTGTAAAATTTGCTGACCTTCCATACAAGAAGAGCATAGGGCTCATAACTATAATATAATCTTCTATGGGAGGTCAGTAAATTTTACATATCACTAACTATTTATTTCCAATTTATTTTTTTATTACTGATTAACAGGCCCTTTTAACCAATGTTAAAATCGATTTTCAATTATTTGTCTTGGAACAGTGTCTTCCACTTGCTAGGACGTCACACCGGGGTTTGTATTAATTTGTTATTAATTTAATTTTCACAAGTTGATAAAGTATTTTTATTTAAATCTTTGTTTTTTTGAAACGGATTGGTTGAATTAGCCAAATTCTAATAACTTAATTGTTATAGACAAAGATTTCAGTATCAAAATCTTTTGAACAGTTTTTGTTATTTTTGATCCGATGTCAATCTGACAACCCCGTTGATTGTAGTTTTTCTTCTCTATCAAAAAAACTTCAACTATTTCTCTCTTTCCCCACCATGCTTGAGGAAAAGACAGCATTTTTAGCAATTACAGTATCAAAAATGTGATTTTGGTGTTCGTTAGCATTTGTTTGTTCTAACTATATGTAAAATTTTAAATCACATTCATTTGTAACCATATATTTTTTGAGTCTTTACTGATATAGAAATTTGTTTGATTCATTCTTTTTTTTTTTGTTTCTTGATGGCTTTTTTAGCCTTGTCCTCCATCTTTACAATTATAGGGTTTTATTAGTCGATATACTTATTTGCATGGGGCACTGAGGATGACTACTTTACAATCAAATTGTAATTGAAGCCATAATAAAATTCGCATTTCATTTTATTTCAATTTAATTCACTTTTCTATTTTATGTGTTTATAATATAATTTATAAAATCTGATCAGCAAAATTATTTGGTTTGATAATTGAAAAATGTTTCGACTGCATTGAGAAATTATTGTAAAAATAACTTTTTCGAACTTATATTCGAGTTACAATTTTTAGTAATTCATTTTAATAGCTGTTAAAGTGTATACAAAATCATCGTAAGAATTAATTTTATTTCTAATTGTTTTAAAAATCTAAAAATTGATAATCAACATTCAGGGTTTACAAAATCTTTTTCAATAATTCTAAAAATTTTTCAATTCAATATAAATGTAATATTGTTTTCTATTCATTTTGACTAGACTAACATATTAGGCATTGATTTGCATGGAAACCGATTTCATATTCTTATTTGGCAACCGCAAAAACCCCCATCAAATCTATTTTTAAAAATTTGTCTTATAAAGTGTAGATCGCAATATTTTCTTCAAATCATTTTTTTTTAAATGTTGATTTCTGAGAAAATGCGTTATTTTTAATAAAGGTTGTTGTTTAGAAAAACTACTGTTTAAATATCAATAGATTTTACGCAACCAACTATCGATACGACAGGTTTAAAATTTTATTTGTTATAAGTGAATCGTGTTTTTATTCAAAACAAACGTTCTCTGTTTTTACAAGTGTTTAGATAGCTCAATTCCGTAAAATGTGAAGACTATATTTTTACTAATTGTTAATATGGGAAGCTCAGGTAAAACTTTGTATCAGTTAAATATTGTTAGGGATAAAATATATTTTTATCTTCATTGAAAATCTACTTCTTTTACTTTGTCATCGAAACACAACACTATTCTTCTTTGCTCAAGCTACATGTCATTTAAATACTACCGTCAAATAGCAGCGTGGAGGATAGTACTGGAAAAAGCTTTTATTTTAAAAAACTAAATGTCTAGATTTACATGAATTTTTTAAGTAAGTATTTCTTGGAGCTTTTCATTAATTTTTCCTAACGGTGTCAATGAGGCTATACTTGCAAAAAATATTTGCTTCATAGTACAAGTAAAGAAAATTAATAACTGTGGGTTTGAATTTTAAAACTTAAAAAAAATGGAAGACCTGTAACGGGGTGTTAAGAGGCAATACATGTTTAGAAATAGAAGTCAATTAAAGCTTTTTAGTCACAAATAACTAATTAAAGAAATGGTTAATTCAAAAATTACATTATTTCGGCTTTTAAATTAAAATTGCACAAAAACTAAATTATATCGAAAGACTTTATTAAGTTTTTATGAATATTCTTTCATGTTTTAAACGGTATTAGTAACATTAACAATTAAAATTGAACACTTGGCGGCAGAAGATACCTATGTTATCCAAATAAATTAGCTGACCGTGCAAAAGAGAATCAAATTAGTTTAATAGACATTTTATTTAAAAGATTTTTGGTTATAAATGCACCCCCTCATTAACTTTCGTGTTTCTATAGATAGCAACACAAAAAATTATTTAAGTTGTATGTAGTTCGCAGATATACAGGATGTTTAGTTTTTCTGTTACCAACAATCAACTTAGGTATTTTAAATGTAAAACCTGTATATTAAACGTCTATCAAATGAGTCTCTTCCTGCTGAATATAAATATACTAGGTTGGATACATTTATCTTTAAAGACATCCGAGAAATTTAATAAAAACCCTGGTATAAGAGAGAATATGTTAGAAAGAGACAGAAAACATTTTTCATGGCTTCAATAGGAATACATTGTTCTCATGGCCGGTTTTTTCTCAAATTTCTCAGGTGTCTTTATCTTGATATCTAGACAAATACGAAAGTTAAAGTGGGGGTGCATTTATGATCAAAAACCGTGTACTTAAACTTATTTAATACCTATTCTTACAAATATGAATTCTACGTTTGACATTAATTATTAAGTAGGACAAATTTATAACACTGGCGAAAATATATCATTTGCTGCAGCTACAATAATTTATAAAACAAAACATCTAAATGTCCTTGTGAAAACTATAGCTCCAAGACTTAGACCAAAAAATTATCTAAGAAATGATAGCAGATATCTCGATGATGATCGCATTATTGCAGCATTTCAAGGAAATGCCAATGCGAGAATTAGAACTGTGTCTCTTAATCTAAATATCGATAAAAAGGACGCAACAAAGGTGTCTTCCAACGGTCAAAGTGTCTCTCTAACATAAGGGAGCTTTAATGATAGTTTCACCAACAAACCTAATGTATTGAAGATATTTAAACCTAAGTTCTTGCATACATTATTTGACTCTTCCTAGTTGAGAACACTGGATTATTCCCTCTGGGCTTACGAAAATTTGTTCAATGATTTAAATTTTCTTAAATATATTCTATGATTCGACGAGGTTACATCGACAGTGGATTATTATCTACATAAATCAACGAAAAGGCAAACGTATCATGTAAGTTTAAAAAAAACAACAATGTTTAGAATTTTATGACCTATTTCTTTGGCACAGAACTTCCATTTTTAATTACCCTGTATTATTTTACTTAGAGTTTGACACTTAAAAATAGTTTTTAAGCACTAACTTTTAACGGGAATGATATTTTCTGAGAAATCAATAATAAAAAAATCCTGTTTGTCGCCAATATTACGTCCCACAGTGTATACCACAAAAATTTCAAATTACGTACTATGAGGATTTTTGAGGTTGCATAATAAGAACACGAAATCGGTTTTTATGACAATTGTTGCTTAATATGTTTTTCTTAAAAATGGAAACATTTTTTGGTCGTAGCGATGAACGGCCTTTTATGAGAGAAGTGAAAAACAACTGCTTATATCAATGGATAAGACTTTATATTTTTACGACTAAAAATTCAGGAAACCCCAATAAACAGTGTTTTCTGAATAAATTAAATAATGTGGAAGTAACGAAACGCATGGCCTTAGTTAATTCCTCAGGGCCCTCTCCAATTGGCATGAAAAAGAACGGGTAAAATTTTGGTAAAAATCTGTGAAGGAGAAACACAATGGCGGCCTAATAAATATGAATCTGAAAAACTACTTATTCAATTGGCTTTAAATTTTGCGCAAGAATGAAGTGTGCGATAGAACTGTAAAATTTTGGTACGAATTCAAAATGGTGGAATAAAATGTTAGCCAAATATAATATAAGAAAAAGTGTGAACAAAACTTCAAATTAAACACAAAAAATACATGTGACATAAAAATTCCACATGGCGCAACAACATGACGACCTAATAAAATTTCTAAAAAATCAGTGCTAAAATCTAGTTCAATTGATTTTAAATTTTACTCAGAAATGAAGTGTGACATATGTGGAAATTGGTAAAATCTTAGTACGAATTCAATATTGTAGAACAAAATGGCGGCCTATTAGGATGTTTGAGAAATCATTATAAAAAAAATGTGTATCTTTCCTTTACCTGGAAGGAATTGAAATCTCTCTTTTGAATTCTTCATTTTGTCTACAAAAATGAAGGAAAAATACAATTTACAAAAAATAAAAATAATGTTTTGTGTTATAGTTTAGAACATGTCATTGTGTACATGGTAAGCAGTGTTTGTTTAAACACTATTCTCGAAGTATTCATTATTCATAACAATGCACAATATTTCAATTTTACAAATAAAAAAAAAATGTAAAAATTTTGATCGTCGTGTAAAACCTTAATTTTTAGGAAATAATTTTTTTAAACTGCTTTAGGAGATGACCGTATATTGCCAATACATATAATCTCAGAACACAAGCTTTCAAACTTAATAATCCACGAACAAATCCCAATAAACGGTATATTTCGTTCCTTACCCACAAAACATGTAAATTAAAACCCTTATAACGAGAGTTAAACCTTTATTCTTAATTAAAACCCTATATATCTAGGGCTACATCATTGTAATGCTAAAGGTTGCAATATTTTCAGTTAAATTGATTTCGAATACAATAAGTCCCGGTGGATTTCGAAGAACAGTTAAAATGAGCCATTGTACAGCTCCCTGGCTTGCTTAGATCACGAAAAGGCTTTACCTTTTAGTAAGTGATCAACTGGTATTTTATCAGAAAATGTATATACATTATTTATGAAAAATCAGCAAATGATTTATTTTTAAAAATAATTGGTATAACGAATTTTTAAATTAAAGTATCCACGGTGCTCACTTCTAAATAAAACGAATAAATTTGTCAATTTTCAAACATCCATGATTTTATTATTTCATTTAATATTGATTTCAACTTCGAATATGTTTAAGAAGCTCTGTCTAAGTACCTACTACTAATATTATAGAACGGTAGTATTGTTTTAGCCAATTATAGAGGGCGTAGTAAAAACATGTTGAAAAATATTAAATTTAACTCGCGACAGTGGAACAGGGAAAATTTGTATGAAAGGTATATGCTTTTTATGGCATTGAATTACTATAGGCCAGGTGTCTAGACTTTTGAAAATCCATCTGGATTATCAAGACTTACTTGATTATAACTTCTAATCTGGTCTATCGTTTACTTTTAACTAACTTTATTTGCTTTTTTAAGCGTACTTTTAGTGAAAAGATAAAATTCATTTGTTTAATTTAGTTTATCAAAAAGCCAGTAACGTACGAGGTAGGGAAATTATATATAGATTGTGGGTACTGCTTTGCTACTTGCTTCTACTAATTCATAAATAAATATTTTGGATAAAATATATACAAGGTGCTGCCAAAATATGAGCTAAATCAAGCTTTAAAATTTACTCAAGTTAACGAAAGTCATGCGTACTAAAATTTTGTTTCCTTGGTAGCTTTTAAAAGACTCGTCAAAATTTGTTACGATGCCTATTACCCTATTAAATGAAAATGATTTACGAAATAATATGCATTTAAGAGAGAAGATTACGACCTAGTATCTCTGTTTGGAAAGTCCAAAAGTAGAATGAAAATGACGGTATCGTGATTTAACGAAACTGCTTTTGCAAAATATAGGGCATGAGGAACAAGACCAAAGCTTGTAAGACTGTCCAAAGACAGGTATTTGTACTTGGAAGCCAGACAAAACCGGTCCAGGAATGCTACTTGAATAAGAAACCGTTTATGCTACAAGAGTTGTATTATTAATTCAAAGCCTAAGAAACCGATTACATGTTATGCAATAACGGTCAAGGAATGAAGAGTCTTATCTACGTCTATATGCTGAACGCCGAGCTGCTAGACCATGCCACCAGATGTGGAAGAAATTGTTTTAAAAAGGGGCTAACATGCTTTATTTATATTATTATTTTTTACATTTTAAAAACCATGTAATATATAAAATAAATTTGTTATTCAAAAATTTTAGGTAAATTTTTTTATTTGCATATAAGAATTTTCTTTACTTTGTAATATCATAATTATAATAAATAAACATTTTAAAATATTTTTTTGCTATACGATAATCCAACAAAAAAAGAAATACTCCTTCGTTATTGGAAAATAATTTTACGATACCACCAATTTTACCAATACCACGATATAGAAAAAGTAGGTATCATTAATTATTATTAGATATTAGAGCTGAAACAGTGGTTGAGTTTTTGTTATTTGGTAAACTGACTAAATAATTAGATTCTCGTCGGTGTAATTTCGATTAGGAGTAATCTGCTATAAGAAGAAGAATTAGCATTTGAAGAAAAGCGTCAACAATTATTTATATAAATTACGTAGATCTGTTTTCTTAAATACCTTCACTATAGTTCAGTTTTGAATTAAATGTTCTATTTTCCAATTAAACTAGTCGTCAAACAGAACGATACTTATTGTTAAAGTTTGAAAACTAGTTTTTTGCTATTTATAACCAGTAAGCAATATTGATTTATTTTGCATGGCATTAAAGCGAGTAATTCATTTTAATTTCTCCAACATTAATGTCCTGAAATTTTTGGAAACTTTTCGATCAGTATCGACATTTTCAAAGCAAAATGACAATTTAAAAAAAAGTTAGTTTTTTCAGTGCTTACGACCCCATGTAAGCGCAGAGATACAAAATAAATCAAAACAACTTAATGATTTAACTAAAATGTACTGTATTATTCTTTTTGACGAACAATTTGTTATCGGCAGATTTGTAGGTTTTTGGCGGTTACTTACAGTCTTACCAGAGACCACTGCTTCTTAAGCAAGAGGTCAAGTACCTTGGGGTGGTTATGGACAGTAAGCTGACGTGGAAATCACACGTCGAACAGATAACCAATAAAGCCATGGCAATTATGTGGCAACTGCGCGGGGTGGTGGGGCGAAAGTGGGGTCGATCTCCACAGGTCCACTACTGGCTCTACACTGCAGTGATCCGACCGAGGATCGCCTATGGATCCGTGGTCTGGTGGCCAGCAGTGGGAAGGGTTACATATTGCCAGAAACTGGCCGGACTTCAAAGACTGGCCGGTTTAGGAATTACTGGAGCAATGAGGACTACACCAGGAGCCGCTCTCAACGTTCTCCTAGGTCTCCCAGAACTTCCAATATGGATAAAAAGGGAGGCCATGGCCTCGTGCAAGAGGATGATCGATTGCGGAACTTGGTATAAAAATCCATTAGGAACGGGCCGCATCGAAATTGCTGCTATTATGCGCCAGGATATTCCTCTCCTGTCCACGAAGGCGATTCTTCCCGACAGTCGCCTTAGGCTCAAAAGGCCTTTTGAAATTGAAATTCAAACAAGGGATCAATGGAAGGAGGGTATGACACCTCATCGGGCTGACGTTCAATCGTGGTATACGGACGGTTCGTGGATGGCCAATTCTGGGTCAGCCGGCGCCAGAATATACCGGTCGGACCGAGGTGTCGGAGAGGCCTTTCCGCTGGGAAGACACACTACTGTTTTCCAGGCTGAGGTCTATGCTATATTGCAAGTTGCAATAAAGGATGAAGTCAGGATGGGAGCGGAGAGTGAAATCCGCATTCACTCAGTCAAGCGGCTCTCAAAGCCATCAGCAAGCCCAGGATGAGCTCAGCTCTTGTCCAGAAATGCAGAAATGCGCTAAGTGAACTAGCAAGGACGAAGGTAGTAATACTAAAATGGGTCCCTGGGCATAGTGGAGTCGAGGGCAACGAGAAAGCGGATGAGTTTGCCAGGAATGGATCGAATCTTCATTTCTCGGGCCCAGAACCTTGCCTGGGTATAGGCAAACAACAATGCTCCCAGGCCCTGAATAAATGGGCCTGGGGTAAGACAAAGGAGAATTGGTCAAGGATAAACCATTGCAGACAGGCAAAGGAAATGCTGCCCAACCCATGCAAGTCCAGGACATCTTGGCTGATGTCAAGGAGCAGACAGGCGATTGGAGACCTAATTGGCATTTTGACAGGACATTGTATACTTAACAGGCATATGCACCGACTGGGGCTAGCGGACGGCTCTAGCTGTCCTAACTGTGGGACAGAGGAGGAGGATCCCTATCATCTTGTTGGTACGTGTGAAAAGTGGACAAGACTACGCTGGAATACCTTCGGCGTCGAGTCCCTTTCCAAGGAAGAACTACAACACCTCGACTGGGGCAAGTTGGGATCCCTATCATCTTGTTGGTACGTGTGAAAAGTGGACAAGACTACGCTGGAATATCTTCGGCGTCGAGTCCCTTTCCAAGGAAGAACTACAACACCTCGACTGGGGCAAGTTGCTCTCCTTCATTAGAAGGACGGGTCGCCTTTATAGGGGAGTGGTGTGAGGTGGGTGGAGCCGGGGTTAGTGAAAAAGGCCTCTGAGGCCTAGTTGCTGGGCTTGTCCTCCCCATCTTACTACTACAGTCTTACCAAACACCTTACCCCAATTTCAGACATGAACAAAATATATTTTGGAACTTTTATTATCGTAGTTTTCACAAAATTAACTTCACCTAACTGTCCGTTTTGTTTTGCTATTATCTGTCAACAATAATATTGCTTAAATCAAAAAGAGAAAAATAAGAAACCCATTAAAGAGATCCATAATTTGGCTGTCCTTCAGTAGGCTTGGAATTCTTCGAGCGATTTCCGCGAAGATGAATTCGTATCACGCGGGGTGGCTAGTCCGCAGCAGCTTCCAACCTGCGCTTTAAATTTGCTTACATACATTTACACACAACTCATCTCTTCGTCATGTATTTCCGCAACTTACGTTGCCTGACATACATGGACACACCAACGAAACCTGTGTAATATTTTGTTTTATTGTTTTTAATTTTTAACTTTATTATAAGGACGATAACTTTTAGAATATACAATAACGTATATTTAAACAAGTATATCTTGCAGCATGCGACCTATTATTACGACTAGGCAGCGACACGAGCGATTTTGATTGGCTATCTATCTGAAGCATAATCGGTAGGTGCTTAAATATATTTGGTAAATGTATAGAAAGCATTATATTTATGGCTATGTACTTGTTGCGATTACTTTTGGTGATATCGTCATTCATTCGTTGATGAAGCAATTTTTGGCCTACAAACTGTGGAAGGTATTCTTAACAATTTGTCTAATTATTTCCGCTATGCTAACTGGGTCAGTGCAAGCCTTAACTAGTTAAGTATTTTAAACTCACTTTTAGGTGTTTATTTTTGAAATTTTTCTACTATGTAAATAATTAACGGCAATGTTTTCAGATTAAAAGATGTAGAACCTTGTCAGAGAAAGAATAGGCTTTCGAAAAAAAATCCTCAATTCAGTGGTTCTAGCCATTCGCTACTTCTTATGAAAATAACTTTTATAGCCCTCTCTAACAATCAAGATAATAGGGAAACATGTCAAGAATTGTAACTGTTTGGTTTAGACAACGGATTTATGGTTTAAGTTAAGATCATAAGGCAAGTCTAGTGTATTCTTTTTTGGCTTTTTCGCAACTCAATAAAATATTTAATTTTAAATTGATTGAAACAAATATTTAAGTTAATTACATATATCAACATGTTAACTAGTCTGTCCGCAGAATGTTTTGATACATAATATAAAGAATATTATTCAAGCAAAAAAAAATGTATTATTTGCCTTAAGTTTTTATAGATACTGAGCAGTTGTGCAAGCGCTTTAAAAACTTAAGTTAGTTGACATAATTTTCTAATTTTTTTTTTGCTTAAATAATATTTTTTATATTATGTATCAAAACATTCTGTGGACAGACTAGTTCACATGTTGAGGAATGTAATTTACGTAAATATTTGTTTCAAAAAGCCAAAAAGGAAATTTGTTTCTTATTTTAAATGAAACAAATAATCTGAACACATGGGTATTATTTCGGTAGCGCTTTTCTACGACTCTGTCAGTAAAAATACTTAATTTTGAAGAAGCCACAGTGTTTGAAAACCATTATTTTCCTAGTACACCTAACAAATATCGCAAACACATATTTTTGTTATCGTATTATTTTTAATGTCGCTTGACGAAGTGGTGACACATAATTTTAATTTTTTGTAGTTAATATAGTCTAGTCTCGAAAACATGTAATAAATAAATTTAAATTAAAGCTTCAGTATAATCTTAAATTCAAACTACATTCCACATTTTAACGAAACGTTTTGTCAGGAACGAGAGAACTCTCTGACTTATGTTATAACCTGTAGTATCTTCAGTTATGTCTAAAATCCAATAATTTAATTTCAATATTTTTTTTGTAACAATTAGTAGTTTGAGTTATTGTATATCAGTTTGTTTTTCTCCATTACTCTATTATTTTGTCTTCCGGTTATAATTAATATCATATGAACTTAAGAATATTCGGACAAGGATGATAAAATAAAAATCAAGAATTTACCTTATGGCCCAATACTAATTACGTTTCTCCCATACTGACTTTTACGGACATTCGTTGTAGATTTACCTTAATTAGGCCCTTGAACGAACAAATTACTAAAGTTGAGATTTCGTTTACGAATAATTTTCCAAAGGCTGCAATAAAATTTGTGGAGTAGTTAAATTCGCTTAAAATTAGTAATTCTGCGGATTTTCAGAAGCCGTGTTTAATCGTTGTAGTACAATTTATGCGAAAAACTTAGTCTAAGTAATAATACGTATTCAATTAACTTTATTGGTTGGCTTGGACACACATTCATTGATAAAATATTTTAAAATAAATTAATTCAACTTGTTTCACAATTCCAACCAAACTGGATCAGTTAAAATACCTACTTGAAAAGGACACAAACTAAGTATAAGCAATTGTGACTTCTATCATAGAGGAAGCATTAAATTAATTTTGTTAGCAACAATATTCGCGTTGTTTTGCTTAACGAAGGCAGATATAAATTGGTCAGCAAAAATGCTCCCTAATTGAATAAGTAACGAGGTCAATGGGCCAATGTAAGTAAATGTGGCTCAATCTCATAGTTAACCAAAATCTTGCTAAGCACACCATCGATAGAAGAATCGCTCAAGCCCACTCGAATGCTTAACAAAATTAAAGGCTTATGTTTAAGCTTTTGTACCCGACGATTTATTTGGTTATACTCTTCAACAGACTTTTAATTTGAGTTTTTGTAATGTTAAATCTTCAAAAAATTTGCCCTTAATACAATATAAAATAAATATTAAAGAAATTCATGAACATTTTTGAATAAGTGTTATTCGTGCAACGAATATTAGCTTACATAGAATTTTTGAGAAAACTTGACCCGCACGAGCAAAAATGCAAAGAGCAGTAATGCAATATAATTTTTTTTTGCAAATTAATTTTCATTCGGTCGAGGTTGTCAAAAATTATGGGTAACTTTTATTGCTCTTTTTATTATTATCGAAAAACTATTGACGTTACGATATTTTTATTGACATTGATTTTCGCTGCAAATTTTGAAATGATCAGTTTTGAGGAGTCTTACAATAAACCAAAAAAATATTTTTAAATTATTGTGTAAAATTGTGTCAAATACACCAAATATGTGGAAGTTTTTATTTTCATATTTTAGAAACTTTTGTTCTAGATAAATGTCCGTTCTTAAAAGTCGTTTTGACGAAATTCAATTTCGCCTGCCAAAATTTGGAGAGAATACGGTGTAAGGAAAATATGTTTCTATTTGGATCACAAACACAGATACCCAATTTGATTAACCGGTGGGGGTGAAGTTTCCTATCGTTATTATAAAACATTAGTATAACCAGAAGATTTTTTAATTTTTTTTACAATTTTTCAACATACTTGGAATTTATAAAAATTGGGGCAAAAATGTAAAGAAATATTTTTTAAAATTTATAATTTTTCCTTATGCAAAGTTATACTGAGTTTATATCATCTGCTGATGATGATAACTTAGCGAAACGCGCGTCCGGAATGTAATAAGTTGTGGTCTAGTGTGGTCAGAACTCTTGTATTTTGATCTATCTTCCACCACAGGTTCCAGTGGTAGAACTTTACATGTACTATATGTGGAACTTAATCGGGCCATACTTCCCTATTCCTAATGAAAAGAAATATTCACAACGATACCCTCGATCCCGAATAAAGGAAATTTAGTGATTTTTTTAAATAATTTACCTAAATAAGTTTTAAGTTTGCAGATAGTCTATACTTCGATAAAATAGTTACGTGAATTATATCATGTTATGAAACATGTTCAATTTTACGTTTTTTTTTATTCCGCATCTTCTCAAATTTTTGAAAAATAGTAAATAATAATTTTCCTTCTTTTTTGGTTTTTTAATTATATACCAAATTTAAACTCCATCAGTTCGCTTCATTCTCTATTTTTTAGTTTAATGTTTTTATACTTAACAAATCAGATTTAAAGTATCACTATAACGTTAATAGTAAAATTTTTGAATATTAGCTTTAATCAATTGTCTCCATAGCCCACTTTAAAATATAGGTTTTATTAAGTTATTTCAATTCTTTAATAGAAATATTCTATTTATTTTTAAAAAGGGCGATATAGAAAAAAAACCGTTTTTCCAATTTTACTTATATTAAAAATTCAATAAATATATATTAACTTAATAAGCTGCGCAGTTTAAAAACATTTCACATTCAATTCCAGAACTTTGAATCAAGTAATACACATTTATTTTCCATTATTTAATTTTTTCATCAACAAAGTGGCAGCTAAAATAATTGAAACAATACATTTAAGCGAAAACTTACCAGAAATACTATACTATCTATTTGGGTATGCTTACATTTGGAAAAAAAACTTAAAAAATGAAATAAATCGAAACATTGACATAGAGCTATAAAACCAAAAGAACATTTCCTTTTTTTCTGAAAAAAAAGTTATTTCCGAAAGAGTCAAACATGGCATATAAGATAAATTACGTGACTAACTTCCCGTATATGTGACATTAAAAATAAATGTTTTTTTAGAATAACTAATTTTTTTATTTGATAATATTGGAATTGACAAGACCTGTTTTTCTTATAATCGACCTCTAATAAAACATATTGTTTGGCTTCATAACTTATTAGTCTATGACGTACATTATTTTATAGATCGTTTGCATAAAAACTAATATAAATCAATGAATAATGTTAAGTTCCTAACATATATATGATATATATATATATATATATATATATATATATATATATATATATATATATATATATATATATATATATATATATATATATATATATATATATATATATATATATATATATATATATATATATATATATATATATATATATATATATATATATATATATATATATATATATATATATATATATATATATATATATATATATATATATATATATATATATATATATATATATATATATATATATATATATATATATATATATATATATATATATATATATATATATATATATATATATATATATATATATATATATATATATATATATATATATATATATATATATATATATATATATATATATATATATATATATATATATATATATATATATATATATATATATATATATATATATATATATATATATATATTATTGTATTGGATTTAAAACACGCACATTTCTAGATGATTTAAATAATTGCATTATATAATTATTGCAATATAAATATGTTTTACTAAATATACCAAATATACTGAATATCAATAAGAGCCAATGTTTTAAATTACAAAAGACGATAAAACTAAAGCTCTTTTTAAATAAAATTTTTAGCGTGTTTTTATCAATACCTAAAACCAAAAATTTTCACACGTTTTGAATAATATTAATTTTTTAAAATTTATAATTTTTGCACTGCATAGGTCTTGCAGTAATAAAATAATTGAAAATACTTACAAAATATTAGCTTCTATATAATTTGCAATAATTTGTATTCATTAGTTGTATGTATTAAAGTCATTTACCCAGACTAGTTAAAAAGGTGAGAAACCACGTCTCGCGATATAAAACGGATCAGTAGTTATTCGAAAAATCCTTGGATACCTATATTTCCACATATAACACCGTAGGACTTGTCTCTTAGGTAAGGTGTTATTTGGCAACGCTTAAATTGTTATCAGGTAATTTTTAAATTTGTAGGGGAAAGATGTATAATATGCAAAAAAAATGTACAGAAAATATAACATAAATATAAAACCAAGAGAAAATTAAAATTTCGGTAAGTCCTGTAAACTAATTTAACTTAAATTAACCGAAAGTGGCGCTTCGAGGCATTTGCATAAGGAAACATGATAAAATTTAAAAAATATTTCTTTACATTTTTAGCTCACTTTTTATAAATTCCTAGTATGTTGAAAAATTGGAAACAAATGAAACAAAATCTTCTAGTTATACTAATGATTTATAATAAAGATAGGAAACTTCACCCCACCGCTTAGTCAAACTGGGTATCTGGGTTTGTGATCTAAATAGAACACCGTAATGATTTTTTATGACGCTACTTCGATCTTAGATAAGATATTTTAAAATTCTCTCCAAATTTTGGCAGGCGAAATTGAATTTCGTCAAAACGACTTTTAGGAACCGATATTAATCTAGAACATCTGCTGATGATGCTGACTTGGTTAGCGAAATGCGCGTCCAGAACGTAATAAGATGTGGTGTAGCATAATTAAAACTCTTGTATTTTTATCTATAGTACATGTAGTAATACGTAGATTAATTGCTTTTTCTTTTATTTTTGTAGGCAAAAAGAAAAAATTAAGAAGACATTTTCAGTTAGGTTCCTTTACAGATTGTTTTGAGTTGTCTATAAGGATATTAAATTTGCGAAATTCACAACTACCAAAAAGACGCCCATTGCATGGTTAAATAAAATACAGGGTAATCTATTAAAATGAGAAACGGTTATTGCACGCTTATATATCCTTAAATATTCGTAGACAAAAATATTTAACTTCATTAAGGAAAATTAAATTAGGAAAAGTTCCGTTATTAGTGAAACTCGCACCAAATTAAACTACTGGGACTTTTTGTTACGATTTACGTTAAAATTATTATAATATTCAATCTTTAATAGATTATTATTTTGCAGGCCGTTAGGGAAAATACCCCCGCTCCATAGTTACAAAAAATGTTCTGCTAAAATAGAATAATAACGTTTTGAAGTTTTGTTACGTCATTTAGCAAAAACACAATAATTTAATTTACGGAACTCTAAAAATACATTACAACTCCGTAAAATAAAATAAATATTTATTAATTTTTTCCATGATTGTCACTAAGATGAAATTTGCTAAACTACTGAAGTTACAAAAGTTGCTAAAACTTTAGCCTATTCTACAATAAGGCACCCTAATATCCTAAAAAACGCTTTAAAATATCTGTCCTGGTTCCTCAGATATATAAATTTTAATCTGTACACAGATTTAGCTTTATGCACTTGAGGTGACCAGCAGTTTACTTAGTATTTTCAACTCACTTTTATGTCAGTATTTTTTAAATTGTTCTACTATATAAATGATTTACAGCAATATCTTCAAATAAAAAAATCTAGGACCTTGTCAGAGAAACAATAGTAATAAAGGAAAATTAAACCTCCGATATTTTTTAGACATTTATTTGTGTTTCAGGCTACCTAAGTCTCGGAAAAAATCCTCAATTCTGTGGTTCTGTCTAAGGCGAGTCTAGTAGCTAAACTACCGCCCCCCATGTATAAATAGTTAACGGCAATGTTTTCATATGAAAAGATCTAGAACTTTACCTTACATTTACGGAAATTCGTTGTAGATTTACCTTAATTAGGCTCTTGAACGAACAAATTTGAGATTTCGGTTACGAATAATTTTCCAAAGGCTGCAATAAAATTTGTGGAATAGGTAAAAAGTTTAAAGCAGTGTATAATCGTCGTAAAAAATGTATTTAAACACCTTAGTTTAAGTAATAAAATGTATTTAATAAACTTTATGGGTTTTCTTTGAAACACATTCGTTTATGAAATAATTTAATTCAACTTGTTTCACAATTCCACAACTGGACCAGTTAACATGCCTACTTAATATGAATTTCGATTGATATAAGGAAAATATGTTTCTAACAGGATCAGAAACTCGTATATCAACTTCTTTAGGCAGTGGTAGTTAAGGTTTAATTTTTAATTGTAAAAAATTATTTTTTAATTTTCACAATTTTATTAGAAATTTATAAAAATTGTTTTAAAAGACATTTTTTACCTTTTTTTTTTATGTGCAGGTCTTACGACGTCACTTTAATTCTTAACATTCCTTTTGGATAAATTTACATTAAATTAATTTAAACGACGTAAGAAATATTAATGAAGTTTCCCATGGTTTCATACTTTCAGTGATTATTTTCTATTTAACAAGAAAATCATATAAATATATTACATTCCTAAAGATTAATTTTATTATAGGCAAGAACTAATAATTACTTAAAAAACTTTTATCCAACGTTAATTATCTTATTATCTTCTGTATATTTAGTTGAACGTCATACATTTCATTCCCCCAGAAATTATATGCTAACGTTCAAAAATTAGCAAATAACGCCTTTATATTAACTGTGATTTTGTCATATACTGAAAAATGCTGTGGTATTATATGGGGAAATTTATGTGACCAATGATTTTTAGAATAACTCCTGATTCGTTATTTATCTTGATAAGAGGTTTCTTACATTTTTAACGTAATTAACTTATAACAAAATATATACAAATTATTGTAAGTTATATAAAAGCTAATTTTTTGGTAAGATGTTTGTCAGTTATGATATAGATATTTATAACTAAAGGTTTCTTTCGTAATTTAAAAGTTAATTTAAACCTATTTCATTAAATGGAAAATAATAACTAAAAGTATGAGACTAAGCAATTTCACTAATATTTTGTAAAGTATTTTATAATATTTTATTTATGTACCATCGTACAATACAAAAGATAATAAATTTTAATAAAATTTGTATTTTTGCACGTATGACAATTTTTTTATTGTTTTATATATTGGTAAAAACACGGTAAACATTTTATTTAAAAAGAGCTTAATTTTTTTGTCTTTTATAATTGTAAAAAATGGTTCTCATTGATATTAAGTATATTTGGTACATTTGATACAATTATAAACGTATTTTCTTTCCTCATATATAATGCAAGTAAGCCAGGCGCGGTTAGTATTTTCATGGTTGACCATCCGGGGAAGACCATAGAGACGGACTGCTAGTAGTAGTTGTAGCGATACAATAACGGCCGTGCTAGTACTATAGCGCTCTCTATGAACGTACCGTGAAATGCAAAAATTTTAAGAATATCGACGAAAACTCAGGCTCCGTGCCCCGTAATACAGGGTGGTGTCACTAAAAAGGAAACCATGGTTTAATGTAACTCTATATTATTCTTAGACTTCAGGCCTTAGTAGTATGTCCAAATATAAAAAAATAGAAATGTGGGGATTGTAAATCTCATACAGTTCAAGTTTTCGATTTATTTTAATAATGAATGCTATAATTACAAGAAAATATCAAAAATATATTAGGTAATCAACATTTACTTAATAGGTAGTCATTGATTTATATTACCTTCTTATGCAAACGGCCAATAAAATACTTTATGTTATATATTAATAAGTTATGAAGACACAAAATGTGTTTGATCAGGGGTCGATTGTAATAAAAATAGGTGATTAGTTACGCAGTGCTGTAGACAATATCACCAATTTAGTTTTACTAAACTTTATAGTATTATAAATACGAAAGCCGTTTTTATTTTTAAATAAAAAAATTGATAAAAGATATTGGAATGTTCGGATTTAAACTCCTAGTTCAAAAATCAAATTACACGGTTATTTTTTTACAGTATTTAACTTCATTTCCGACTAAGATATTAATATTTGTGCAGCTGGAAATGCATAACTATTTTCATACAGTGTGAGCACATCATATCGATTTTTTAAAATAATATAGTAAAGCAAAATTTTGAGTTTGCAAAATTTTTGCCATGCCCAATGACAATACAAAGATTAGCCATTTTACCTGTTAAATTTAACTTTTTTAAAAAAGAAACAATGCAGAAATTAATACTTTTCTGCAAAATGTATAAAATGTTATGCTTATACTTTTAAAGTTATAGGCTAATGCTATCAGTTCACTTAAATTAATGTTGACATGTAGAGATAAATTAGTGTCTTTAGTAAATTTATCGGTTAAATACATTTTTCTAATTATATTAACTTCCTCTTCTACTGGGGCGTGGTTTGTACTCAAAAAATTTTTTACTTGGGGCGGGAACACAGCCTTCTTTCCTTGTCTGTCCCCTGCAGGGACTCTGTGTTCCATTTCGTTATTGCTAAATAAGGAGTACAAACTACTTCCTTTTTGTCCTGTAGTTGTTACTTTATTTTTGTTTTTTCTGATTACGGACCTGCGGTCCAAGTCATAAGTTAAGTTATTGTCGCCCTCACATATGGAAGCAAGGTCGACATTGGATTCCCCACCCTGACTCTGTTGTACAGGAGAGAAATCCATTTCAAAGAGGGATTCAGTATATTTTTTATTTTTTATTGGTCTCCTAATTTCCAACATAGTTGAATTAGGATTTATTGTTTTTTCATTAAAATGAATGTTTGATAAGTTAAAATTTGAATTTAATTTAAGGTCAGTTATGGAAGAGTTTCTTGGGTATTCTCTTCCTCGGTGCACCTCCATGGAGAGGTTCTCCATGTAGGTGGCTCCGGCAAATATATCGCATAAATAGGTTCTAAATGAGTTGTCATGTTGTTGGTAATGTTTCGGGGCTGTTTGAGACAAGTTTGACAAGCTTGTCAGGCATCCACCACTCACCCGAGGAACATCTGGATGTTTGTTCCCCTCGGCAGAGATAAAAGTGAGCTCGTGCTCAATGAGGGGGACGGTGTTGCTGGGCAAATGGGAAGCTAACATACCGTGCTTGGGAACCACGTCAGACGTTGAGGTGGCCATTGGTAGTCAGTTAAGAAAAAGTTTAAATTTAAAAATTCAAAGTCGGGCCCTGCCGAACAAACAAATTAGGGAGCAACGGGAATCTATCGGGGTGAAGTCACTTAAAAACTAAGAAACGTAACCCGAGTGGATTCCTATCTCTTAGTCTAATTGTTGATTTCAAAATCTTAAGGATTTTATTACTTATAAACTCCTGATATCTGTGGCTTTTGCCGTGTGTAGGCTTTTCTAAGTCCGTACACCACTAAAAAATGTCACCTTTCGATCTCAAGTCGAAACGTCAAAAGAAAGCACTACGCACTGTCACTATTAGTGTTCGTGTAGGCACTTTAACGCTTTAGTTTATTGTTTATAGTTTATTGTTTATGTATGTTGAGATTTTACTTAAAGTTCGCTCAACAGTCTTTTGTCCTCACAACAAGTAATTGACCACAATTACTTGAACTGTCTTTTTGCTCACTTTTTGTTTTTAGTCAAATTAAAATTAAGAAAACAAATGTCTCGTATTTGTTACAATTGTTTACAATAATCAAATTAAAAAAAACACTGTGACTGCTCCAGTAAAGTCTTTATGGTTACAACTTTTAATCAAGATACAATAATTACTTAGCCTAAATGAACTAACTGACTGAATATCTTTTTATTTATGTTAAATAAAAAATTAAGTATTTATTTATTAATAATAAAATAGTCAAAATTAGGTTTAGAATAATATGTGTATTATTTTTTATTCTGGCAAAGCAAGTTAAAATAAAAATATTAGAAATTAAAATTTTCAAAATTAAACTCAAAAAGATATTCTTTTCAAGCTTGCCAATTTCCCTAATCTAATTATCCACCCGGGTCACGCCGCTTGGGATATTAGTCGCGTAAATGTTTATAATATGTTAATATTTATAATAATAAATTAAAATTAATATTTTAGCAAAATTACAGTTTATGATATCGTATTAATATATATACACAAAAATCACAAAATATTTATATCAGTCAAAATCAATATAAAGCACGGGTTTCTAAGTGTAAACAATCCTCCTCACTAAGGAGAGATTGAGAACTTCAGGGACTGACGTGCTATGTCTCTGGAGGGATCGTTAAAATTTTAAAAAGATCGGATTCACCAAGCGTACTTAAGTCTAGAACCTTAATCTAATTTTTACAAGATCAAATATTAATTTACAGTTTGTTGAAACAATTAAGTTTACAACAATCAGAGAATATCCAAATCGGTTAAGTCAAAATCAGTTATTAAAAATTATGATTCGCCCAACTAAGGGTAGATCACAAATATAAATCAAAATCGAAGTCAAAATATGTTACAAGATAATCAAAAATATGCAGTCAAAACCGGTAAGTTTTAAAATCACAAATGTTATTAACAATTTATGAAGTGAGCAATTCGTTAAAAATCAAAGTTATAAAAATATTATCAATTTAAAAAAAAAGCAAAAGGTTAGCAGGTTTTATGTTTCAAACGTTTACAACTTAGTAATAAAATTTACGCCAGCAGCACAACAAAAACAAACACTATGAGCACTAGTTAAATTGAGCCTTTGGTAACTTAAATCTGAAACTTGATCTGGAGAACAACTGAGCTTGGAGAACGCTTAGAAAAAGGAGACCAGAGCCACAGCCTTATTTAGATCTTCCACACGCAATTTCGACAGCCAGTTTTATAGTTCTTCCAGATGCCCCCTACTAGGACATAAATCAGGAGAACTAGATTTAATTCCCGAGGACGATCTTTACGATCTAAGCCCTACTCGGAACCAATGTGCAAGGGAACCTTTCAGAACACAGACCCGGCGCAATCCAACGTTGGGAACAATAGTGCAAGGTTCCTCTAGTTGTCTTCGGCTGTATCACTAAGAGGGATTTTAAGAAACGCACTTATCACTCACGAATGACGTATACTAGTTAACGAGACGAAATGCTAAAGATTCAGTTTTCTGTCCATTTTTATATGTTTCTGGTGTCGACGTCACGGTTACACCTTTTTGTCAGCTCTGGACCAATCACGTCCATTCTAGGCGGAGTCCCGTGAACGAAACTGTCGACTTTTTGGTTCACTTTTCGGCAAGTATTTTTAGAGACATCTTCCGAGAAACTTTGAAGTCCTGTGGGAACGTTGTTTTTGAGTTATTTCTCAATTTTCGATTTTTCCCAGTAATAGCATAGCTTAATGCGTATTCTGGCCAACTTTTATTAATTTTTGATAACTTTTTATTTTTTCAAATAAAAAATTCGTACAGCTTTGAAAATTTGTTAAACGATGTTTCTTTAATTATTATTTACGCCTGTAAAAAATTGGATTTTTCCTATGTGTAGTTTTAGAGATTTTGGAATTATTCACCAGGACCTGGTGCTGTCCTTCCGAAGTCTATTTTCTGGTTTTCTGTTAATAATTTCACAAAATGTTTTATTATATAAAATGTTTCTTTTATTAAGGGCTTTCATCCTATGAAGGTCCCAAGTTGATATCTCGATTTTTGATTTTTTGTTTATCCGAACATTCGGCAGCAAAGTCCAAAAATGCAAAAATTTTCTTCCACAAAAATTTTTCTACGAATTTGAAATTTTGATATGTTGTAGATCAATTTATTTGGAACATTTTCTTTCTAGTGCCTTTTTGCGCTAGGACGTCGCGTTTAGGAGCCACGGACGTAGCGTCCTTTTCTGGGTGTGGCGTTCACGACGCTTACCTTTGTTCTTCCATAAGTTGGTTGTTTCTTAATATTTCGATTTGAAATTTTGGTACAAGGTAGCCCTAAGGGGTCTCTTTCAGATAGTCCCTACGGCCCTTGATTGCCTTTTACAGAAAAAAATGTATTTAAGATTGAAATTGAAAATCTTAAAAATAACGTACTTACAAATTTGAATTTAAAACTTTAAAGTTAATTTTCTCATTTGTTTATGAACGGATTTTTACTATTCTTTTACTAAATTGTAGGCTTTGACAATGGCTTTTAGGAAATGTTACAATTTTTGAAAAATATTTAGCTTTTGATTTTTGAAAAATTAAAACAGTTTTATTTCAGGTAGAATTAGCTGAGTTAAATGAAAGATTTTTATGTAGGCGTGAAGCGCATAAAAAACTGATCATTTCTACAAAGTTTCATTAAGATATTTTAATCAGAAGTATTTTAAATTAATTATTATAGTTATAGAAAATCTAGAATCGAGGAGACCAATACAAACTCGACGTGGTTGAATCTGATTGGCTCGAAGGTTTGAGTTCTGTGTTTCTATTGGACGAATTTCTTCCGTCGAACTTTCGAGATTAGGCGTGGAAATTCGTTTACGTTCGATTTGTTTGACGCTCTGGAAGATGATTTCTAGGCCTGCCATTGTCTTATATGTGTAAACATATAGGGATTCTTTTTCTTGCAATTTGGCCTTATTTTTTAGGTATATTTTGATTTATTTAAGTAAAAAACGTGATATTACGACATTCCACTTTATTAATGAAAACATAAATGGTTCCAAAAATGTGTATAACTTGATGGAAAGTTTATCCAGTTTTCATAATGTAAGGTAAAATATTTTTAAATTGAGCTATTTATTAACTTAATATATATTAATTTATATATTTATTTAGTTTTTAACAGTAACAAAATTTGGAAAAGCGTTTTTATTTCTATAACGCTATTTAAAAAAAATATTTATATTAAATAATTAAAATAACCTAATAAAATCTTTATTTTAAAAGAGGAGATGATTTAAACAATTGAATAAAATTAATATCAACATTATAGGGATGATTTCTGATCGGCTTGCATTTCCCTACCTAACTATAAAAGCAAGAAGCTAAAAAAAATTAGACATATTTGATAGAGTTATTAGAGTGATAGAGTTAAAATTTGGTATAAAAGTAAAAAAATAAAAAAGCTAAATATTTTCCAAAAGTTTGTTGTCTAGTCGTAAAGTTAAATTTTAGAAAGTTCTTGTTACTTTAGCGCTCCACTCTCAACCTTATGACTTTTGCCGCGAGAATTAATATTTAGAAAGTTGATTATGTGGTATTAATATATCCACTGTTACATCAAACTTATTTTAAATTTTCTTTAATAACTAAATAATATAGCACTTAATTTTAGGAATATCTGGAACACTGCATAGGTACGTTTAAATATTCTCTGTATTCAGTCAATTAAAGAATTACGATTCCTTAATTGACTCTTGTTTCATTTATTATATAGATGCATTATTCATGTCACAATATATTTGAATTGTCGGCATATCAAAATAAAATTTTTCATTACAATCCAAAATAGCAGTAGTTAATTTTTCATTCAGGAAAAATCTGAATGTTGAAAAAGTTCTTTGAATAATTCCCCGTCACTGTCAAACAGGCATCTCCACAAGACACGCAAGCAAGCCGAAATTAGCCGCACTCTAAAATTAATTACCAAATATTCTAATAAAAGGAACAGGAAAATAACTGGTTAGAGTCCTTGACGCACTTTGTTGAAGGAGGTAAGTAAGTAACCGCTGAAAGGTATCGATTAATAATTAGCCTTTATACGTAGCGTCTTGTATATTTGTGTTCGGTGAACGCCGTTTATGAGAGGGTATTTGTCACAAATACTTTTCAAATTAGTTTAATTTTCTAGAACATTTTGTCTTGTAACTTGTTTTGCAAGCAGTGATGTGGAAATTAAAACTTTTGTGTGGTTACGAAATATCCTACAAAGCAAAATGGCACACCCTACTTAACCTAAGCCTAATTCAAAAGAATTCATTTAAAATTTTAAGAGGCGACATTAAGAGAATTACAATGAATTGGATTGCAACTACTGAAGACAGACTGGAATGGAATGAAAATAAAATGTTTTCAAATTGACTTGCAGGAAAAGTGTAATATAAGGATAAACTAATATAATTTTGGTATTAATAACAATATGGCGAAACAGAATAGCGACTAAGTAAAACGTTTAAAAAATTAGTAATATAAACTACATATCTAATTGACTTTTGTACAAAAATCAAATTGGTTGGTTTCTAAACAGTGCAGGAAATAAAGCGTAATAACTCGCAGATGAATGAACTACGGAAGATCGTAATGTATGTTACCATTACGATCAACTTTTCGTTGTCTTTATCAACATTCTTTCAAAACGGACCATTCAAAAGCATACTATTTTTAAACTGGAGAAGAGTTCTTCTATACTGAATTTTTTTACAAATTATTAACACTTAAATTCTTGATAATAACTTGGCATTATACCTTGCTCAAATGCCTTAAATGCTTATTATCTGGAGGGTAGAAAAATGTTTGGCATACGCTGTGGCTCCCATAAAGAATATATGACATATACCAACTCTGAAGCTAAAGAAGTTTGGATTGAGATTGACTTTAGTTTCCTCTTTTTATTTTCATAAATGCCATATTTTGATGAATTTGGATAGTTGAACGAATTTAAATTGAAAAAAAAGCACATGATAATTCGTATAATTCACACATAACTCCATCCAGAACTGAACAAACTATTTCAAAAAGTAGTTAAGTATAACTACTAACTACTTGAAAAATATTTTAATAGCAATAAGAAGTTAAACTAATTTTACTAAAAGATAGTTAAACTACTATCTACTTAAATTTCAACTACTTTTAAAAATGTTTTATTCTGTGTATATTTTTATATATTTATTATATTTTTATTTTATATATATATTTCGTTCCTCTTTATTATTTTTGAAAATATTGAATATTTTCCTTTGTCACTTGATTTTTTAACAGGTATGTCAATATAAGATGTTGATGCTGTACTAGACCTTATTTATCTCTTATACCAAATATTTACAAGATACACTTTATGGACTTCTTTTATAATATGTTATCTTATTTGTGAGTGTATGATAATAAAATGTTTTTAAAATTATCACTAGAATAGATTACTTTTATTTTTATAGGTTAAATAATAATAACTTTAGGTTGTCTATAGACCTTATTGCAAGCGCGTATGAGTCGTGTTTCAGTGAAAGATCAAAAATAGTCAAACTAAATAGAAATAAAAGTGACAATGTTCAGATTCATTGGTTGATATCTACACTCAAAAATATGCGAAAGATTTTCAAGTTTTTGACTTCGGTTCACAAGCCGAGTGAAACTTTGATTCCGAATGAGATTCTCAAATACTCTATAAAATAATATTGTAATAAAATAAAAGAAAATAAGAAAACTTTAGTGCGTTATACTCATCACAAGCAAAAAACAAAAATAAAGCTATATGGGACATCATAATAGAAGGACCTATATCTAAATTATTAAATGAAAATAAGAATAGCGGTGTTTTATGTTGAGTGCAGGTTACATCCAAGAAACTATATATACATTGACAAGACCAACAATAAAACATTTAACATGTGTGTCACATTTCACAATAATTATTAATTACATTAATAACTAACCTTAAAAAGGTGTAGTTTTTTTGGCCATCTAGAGCAACATTTATTTTATTTTATAGATTTAATGGAGAACAACAGGTATACAAACAGGCAGAATCCCAATAGGGTATCTACAAAATTACATGAAATAATTACTTACTTATAATATAAAAAAATAGAAGAAAATATTGGAAGCTATACCCAATGGCTGCAAATATCTGTAACAAATAAAAATAATACTATAATAAGGAAGGAAAGAATACGGAGACATTTTTTTCATATATACACTGGAGTACCCAAAGAAGAACGAATGGCAAACAAAGTGTCCGTACTAATCAGGAAAAAATACGAAGATAAAATTACAAACTGAGAAATTGTAAGCGACCGAATCCTAACAATTAACCTAAACCTCCGAGGACATAAAATAACTATAATTGGAACATACGCCGCAAACAATGATGTAGATGCTACGATCATAAACGACTTCTTCGAACACCTGAATGAAAATTTGAACTTAATAGGCAACCAAACGCAGATAATTCTGATTGGAGATCTAACGGTAGAACTGGATAAAAAGTAATGACCATGTCTTGGATAAATTTACAGATGATGCACATATTGATAACTAGGAGATGAGGAAGCACTATATCTTCAACACAACCTAAAGATCACGAATGGTTTCTTTCAACATAAGAATATTCATAGGTTTACATGTTATCAAAACACAAGAGAATTACGCTTAATCATTTATTATATTATCGTCAAGCGTCAAGATAGCAAATTCAAGTGTTTACTTACTTGGGAAGCGACGGAAAAGACAGCCATTAATCTCACAGTCATTAACGCAATAAAATATCTCTATAATGGTGCCACTTCTCTGATAAAGAGCTTTCCGAACGATTTAAATCACCAAAGGCCTAAGACAAATATGTTGTTTATCGCCTACTTTATTTAAAGTTTCTGGACCTTGCCCTGTTGTAATGGCGAAGGAAGAGTAAAAGTATGGGAATTCTAGTTACAGATGAATACACTTTTTATACGTTGCACTTTACAGACGATCGAGTAGTAATAGTACATGATCAAGAAGATTTAGAGTACATGGCTAGCAAATTGATCGAGGTGTATGATAAATGGGGTCTGCAGGTCAACATGGCGAAAACCAAATATATGTGTATCGGTTCAGCACAATATCTGACTCTTGAAAACAACAAAATAATAAACGGTGAAGAATACATATATTTAAGGATAAAGTTCAATAACCAAGCAAGATGTGAAAAAGAAATCCAAAGCTGAATAGTAAAGGTTAAAAACCCCCAAACACCAAATAGAAAGCGGTTGATGTACAGTACCATTCTGGAAAATGTTATTCTGTATGAATCCAAAGCAAACATTTAGATGCAGAGGTGGACTTCTGGGGTAGGTCGGCCTTAATATCTCGAATGGATCACGTCAGAAATGAAATAATTCGTGAAGCAATGGATGTAAAAAGGACTATAGTAAAAAATATTGACAATAAACAACTCCAGTGGTATGGTAACGTAGAGAGGATGTTAACCGATAGAATTCCAAGAATGGTAATGTATATATATATATATATATATATATATATATATATATATATATATATATATATATATATATATATATATATATATATATATATATATATATATATATATATATATATATATATATATATATATATATATATATATATATATATATATATATATATATATATATATATATATATATATATATATGTTATATATATGTTATATCTATTCTCACCAGCTATTTCATCATACAAGTTATGCTAACCTTGGTTCCCAGACTATCAGCTATCACCCGCCAACGCAATTATTCAGAAAGCCAAGCTTATCTCAATAACAAAGTATCACATATCAGTTAACAACGTAGATCATCCTATTCTCATAAACAGCAGGTGTTACTTGTTTACGAAAACAAGTCTATACCAAGAAAGCTTCATCAGCAGAACCCACATCCTGACCCAAGTGTTCAAGAACGAAGTAAACAGTTCCCACTGAGTCAGCATAACGAAACATATAAATAGTTATTTTTCTTTGTATAAAGTTAGTTCAGTACAGTTCAGTCTAGCTTGAATTCATTTTGTTAAACGTTACTCTGTAATTGTGCAAGTTCAAATGTATATATTTTAATTTGTATTTTTGAGTAATAAAATATTTTTTTTAAAAAGTAATTTGGCAAGAAAGTGATTTAACAAACTGGCGCAGTCGGTAGGATCTGAAAACGTCTAACAGAACACGAAGCCTTTGTGCACTCTCACTGTCAACGGAGGATCCCAATCCATTGTTCAGAAGAACCTGTGAAAAACAAGAAAAACAGAGAAAATCACGACCCGACGTCACCAACTCGCAGTCAATCTACGGATTAGGAACACCTAGTGTAACCCCTGGTAGAATTTGCTGCAGAGAACACGACGAAGTCTGATGTTTCTACTAGTAACGTAAGTCTGAATCATTTCGTTTATTAATTTTCTTTTTTTCAATTTTCCAAAAATATTGAGATTTTTATTCAAATTTAAGGAAAATGTTCGATTTTTCAATTTTGATAATTAGTTAACGAAAAACTGAATTCAAAAACAAATTTCAAAAATCCAAAAGAATATTTTAATTTCAAATTTTGATTATACAGTTAATCAAATTTCAAGAAAAAACTTAAATTTTGTAGATTTTAGTATTGCTTTAATTTACGTTGATTTGTGTACTACTTTACGTACTGCCAATCAACCTAAATTCTTAATTTTAAGTTCGTATCCTTTTTATATAATATTGTGTGCCTATATTATTTCATTTTGATATTGTGATATATTGAGCAACCATGACTGATAACGGAATACAAAATGTCCCTGAGACACCCGAAATTGAACCGTATAAATTATCTGAAATATTTTCGATAATTCCTGAATACGATGGTGATCAAATTTTTCTCCAAACATTTCTCAATGCTTGTGATTGTGCTTACAATATGTCTACACGCGATCAAAAAGATTTATTAGTAATCCACATAAAAAATAAATTACGTGCAAGAGCAGCGCAGCTAATAAGCTCTCGCAATCCTATTTCTTACTTAGAAATAAAACAACTATTAAATTCTCACTTCGGAGATACGCGAGACTTGTCTTCTCTAATACAAGACTTACAACGTATCAAACAATTACCTAATGAGAGTCCTTTAACCTTCCTCAACCGACTTCAAGTGCTAAATGCAAAAATGCACGCTAATATACAAAAGTCTAATCTCACCCCACAACAGAAATAAGCTCAAATAACCCTGATCGAATCCATGTCCCTGAGCACCCTCTTAACTGGTCTCGAACCTCTTATTGGACATATAATTCGTGCCAGTAACCCAAGAGATCTTCTTGAAGCCCAAATACGTATTCGACGTGAACTTCAATTGTCCTATTTCGAATCTCAAAAAGTTTCAAAACCGAACCCACCAAACCCATTCAATCAACCTTTGAGAAAACCAAACGTTCAAACACAAAAATGTTTTAAATGTGGACGTATTGGTCATTCAGCAAATCAATGCCATGCCAATAACGGACAACCACTTCCCAATTTTTCCCAAAACTCAAATTTTCAGTGACCCCAGTTTGCCCGGCAAACAAATTCTTTTCAGTCACATAGACCAAACATGCAACAACAAAGAAGCCCAAATACGCAAACCCCAAATATTACAAATAACCAATCAAATCAAAATAATTTCCAACGTCAACCGAATTTTAATTATTCTCGACCCTCAGTAATTCAGAAAAATCCCAGTTTTAAAGCTCACTTAGTTAGCACCGATAACAATCAAGAAAAATATTTTAATGACTTTTATCAAGACTATCAACAAGATTACCAAGATCCCTCATTCTTTTCTTATGAAGACCCCTCTACTTTATTCGAAAACGAATACGACAATTTATGAGAATCCAGATCCCAATTTAAACTTTAACGAACCAATCGAAGACTACCAAAATTTTCCAATCGAGGAAAATCGAAATTTTCTTTTATCCCCAAATCAAAACCATCCACCCAATCAAGCCCCTATAGAAACAGATTAAATACAAGCCCAAATCGAAACTCTCACACTAGACGATATGAATCCCTCACTCAATTTCCCCGAACAACAATTTCTTTAAATCCCTTCCTTGCTATAAATCTAAATAAATACAAGGTAGAACAGAACAAGTTTTTAAATTAAAATGTCATCTAATCAATACCGATGCTATTTTATCCCGAAAGGAAATAGAAAAAGTACATATCCCAAATGCCCTTGTCCATGTCAATCAAAAAGGCGAATTTTTGACAACAATTATCAATGCGAATGCAATCCCAAAAACAATTGATTTTTCAAATATCGAAATAGAATCATTTTCGATACACACACTTCTTAATTTCAATCTTCCCGAATCTCCCGAAATTCAAACTTCAAATAGAATCCCGACTATTAGATCCCAGCTTAGACTTGACCATTTAAACGAAGAAGAAAAAGAATTAATCACAAATTTTTGTGTCAATTTCGAAGACATTTTCTATCTAGAAGGTGACAACCTTTCCTTCACAAGTGAAATCAAACATAAGATAGACACGAATAATATAAAGCCCATTTTTACTAAATCTTATAGATATCCCCAAATACATAAACAAGAGGTTAAAACGCAAGTAAACAACATGTTACAACAAGGTATAATTAGACCATCAATTTCTCCCTGGTCATCTCCCGTTTGGGTTGTACGGAAAAAAATCGACTCTAGTAATAAACAAAAATGGAGAATCGTAATAGATTATAGAAAATTGAACGAATCCACTGTTAATGATAAATATCCACTTCCTAATATCTCAGATTTACTTGACCAACTTGGACAGTGTCAATATTTCACTACTCTTGATCTCGCTTCTGGTTTCCATCAGATAGAGATAGATCCTAAAGATATTTCAAAAACAGCGTTCTCACAATCATTATGAATTTTTACGAATGCCCTTCGGACTAAAGAATGCCCCATCTACATTCCAACGTGTAATGGAAAATATTCTTTTAGGAATCTTAAATGAACGATGTCTTGTCTATATGGACGATATTATAGTTTATTCCGCTACAATTGACGAACATTTCCATCGATTACGCGAAGTTTTCAAACGACTAAGAAAAGCTAATCTTAAAATACAACCAGACAAATGCGAATTTTTACGCAAAGAAGTAGCATATCTTGGACACGTAATAACTAAAGACGGTGTTGAAACAAATCCAGCAAAAATTGAATGTATTCAAAATTTTCCCCAACCAAAAAATCCTAAGGATATAAAATCTTTCCTTGGCTTAGCAGGTTATTATCGACGATTCATTCCTAATTTTGCGAAAATTTCTAAACCACTTACTCGTTTACTCAAAAAAGAGATAAAATTTGACTTTGATTCTGATTGCAAAGAATCTTTTGACGAACTGAAAAAATTGCTAATTTCTGACCCAATTCTTATATACCCAAATTTTAACAAACCATTTCTTTTAACCACAGATGCTAGAGCTTTTGCAATAGACGCTGTGTTATCACAAGGACCTGTAGGAAAAGATTTACCAATTGGCTATGCATCTAGAACCCTATGTAAACACTCGAAGAATATGAGTATGAAATAATTTACTAACCCGGTAAGATCAATAAAAATGCAGACGCATTATCAAGAATTAAAATTAATCATTTTAATCAATGCGCAAAATTCCAATCTAAACTCTCTATTTTTGCGACAAATCTAGACGATGACGAAAAATCTAATAACTCAAATTTAAATTTCGATGATGAAAAAATAACCGAAGATTACAACACATTTGCTAATATGTACGAAACAAAATCTTTAATTGATTATTCAAAAATTGAAACTTCAAACGAACAACTTCTAAATAAATCACATAAAAACTTCATAACCTTTTTTCAACAAAAGAATTTAGGAGAATTACATCATGAAATATTAGAAGACATTTTTGAAGAAAATGCAGATTTTTCAATACAAAGACTAAATATTTTCTCTAGTAAAACAGTTAAAAATCGGAAATATTACATAATTCCTTTGATACTCGATCCAGAAAATGTAGTCCAACATCTTTTCTATATTATTTATACAGGACAAAACGAATTTGACCTTTCGTCAACATATTTTCTCGAAGATAAAATAGACCTTCCTATTCTTGAAATATTTTCTTATATTTTTGCAGACAATATGTATTTGTCAAAATATTGTAACCATCCCAGATAAAGACCAAATACCAATTATATTGGAACAATACCATTTAGGCAAAAGTAATTTACATCGCGGAATTAACGAAACTTTAAAACGCATCAAAGAGAAATATAATTGGCCCAGAATGATTAAAGATGTAGAAAATTTTATAAAAAGTTGTGAAACATGTCAAAAAATTAAAATATGCCGAAAAAATTTAAGCAACCCTTTAGTGATAACAGAAACACCGAAAACACCATTTGAACGAATAAATATCGATATATTTGAATATCCATCAAAGAACTATGCTTTGACAATACGAGACGAACTTACTAAATTTACCCAAGCTTATCCAATTGAAGATAAAGCGGCAAAAACTATCGTTAACACTATTATTTTATTTTTCCAACATTATGGTACCCTACTACGAATCCATTGTGATTATGGCCGTGAATTTAATAATGCACTAATGAAAGACCTATGTGAACTATACGACATGAAAATAACATTTTCAAGTGTAGGTCACCCCCAATCAAACGGCTCTCTAGAAAGATTTCACGCTACAATTAGCGAAATGATAAGAGCTAATCAAACCGAAAACCCACATCAACATCCGTTCAACGTACTTCCGTATGCTGTTATTTGTTACAATAACACGAAAAATAAAACCCACGGTTTTACGCCCTTTGAACTAATTTTCGGACACACTTCTTCTAGACCCCCTGAAATCCTATATAATGAGAAAACACTTATATCAAAATACATACGTGATTTAAACAATCGTATGCAATTCCTTTATAAATCTGCTCGTGATAAAACGAAACAACAAAAAGAAAAAGCAAAAGAACGTTTTGATCAACATGTTCCCAAACATCCTCATGAATATAAAATAGGTGAAAAAGTATATGTACGCGAATCCCAAATTAAAGATAAAGCTCAAAACAAATTTAATGGCCCTTTCGAAATTCTCGAAATTTATCAAAACTCAGCCCTCTTATTAAATCCTAATACTAAACAAAAATCTAAAATAAATTTTGATAGATTAAAACCATACTACGAGCAAATTTCTCTTCCAGGACCATCCTCGGACTGCCATCAGTCGTCCAGTCCCAATACTCCATAGGTCCAATTAACAACACGATAGGAGTCTTCTTTCATGAAGAAGCAAAAATAAGAATCTCTAATGACAAATGGACATTACTTGTATATAAAGACTTAGAACCAATTAAGGATACAATTGTAAATAATGATAGAATTTTAGAAAACCTTATAAATAATATCAACGAAGACGTACCACGAATGAAAGCATTTAAATCTGAAGTATTAGTCTCCTTAGACAAATATCAGGAGCTGTAAATCAAAAATATATAGAGATAATGGCAGATATTAAAAAATATATTCTTAGAGAAAAACGTGGAATTTTTAATGGTATAGGAACATTTTGGAAAGCAATTACAGGAAACTTAGATGCCTTCGATGGCGAATATTTTAATGACTGTATAGAAAAAATAACACATGATGAATATCAAATCGAAAATCTTCTTAAAAATCAAATCTCAGTAACTACCTCAGTAATAAAGGAATTTAATTTAACTATTCAGAAACTTAAAATTGACGAAGAAACATTCAATAATGATATTATAGAAATTCGAAAATCAATACTGGATTACGATCTGAAATATTATTCCTCTCAAATAGAAATATTAAATATTTGCGAACTATTAATGGAAAGTTATTCATTTCTTGAAAACTTTGAATGATATAAATTCAATTGTTTTCGCCCGTTTACTGATTTTACAAAGTTCAATTATTACACCTTTTGACTTAATAGAATCACTAAAGCACATATCTCAATCATTGCAAAGAAATAATTTACCTTTGTTAATTCAACCTTCAAGTGTGGCTCAATATCTCGAAATCATAGAACTAAAGGCATATCAATATGATTCAAAAGTAATTTTTGTTCTCGAAATCCCATTAGTTGATCCAGAAAAATATATTCTCTTTCATTTATATCCAATACCAATTTTGGATAATCGAACAGGTCTTCACCACATTCTTTCAATAACAAATAATTTAATTGCGCGAAACGATGATTCATTATTATATATCACAATTCGCAACTTGGAATCATGTAAATCTTTGAGCAGCCGAACAATAATATGTTCCAACATCCTGCCATATCCAATAGACAGTGATGCTGTTTGTGAAGCCCAGTTACTACGATTAATCAATCGCCTTCCAAGAAAAAGTTTAAACGGGAACTCACCTGGCGTCCGAGAGACATTTTAACAACAATAATTAAAAAAACATTTTAATAAGTACTTAAGTTCAAAATACCTCTATCAAAATAATCAGTTAAAAGGTTTAGTTTATATAACGAGGCAGTAACGAAAAAGAAACACAATTATTGAGATGTAGAAAAAAAAAATCCAACTGTTTGGATTTCCGTTTTTTTTGCAAACATGTTTTGAAAACAATAGACAAGCTTAACCCGGAACTTCCTCTTAATGAATTCATTGTTTTATAAGGTATAGTAAAGTATGACCCTATTTAGTTCCGTAGGTAGGCATTTGGTAATATATACAATACAAATTTTGTTACCTTTTACTTTTCTGGACAAAAAGGATTCATTCCTGGTAATTGGGTAAAACCGATCAGTTAATGAATGCTTTCTTTTACCCAGAAAAGTGTAAAATATTTGTATATATGCTAAACTAAAAAGGGGTATAGGTCATATTGTAATTCATGCCCTGATAAAAAAATAATCATAACGAGGGATGTTTTTTCATAATTTAAATCTTTTTTTTATTATGATAATTTTATCTTTTTAAATTAAAATATAACTTGGCATTTTTCTTTTTTGTAATAAAAAATTACGCTGAATAATTAAGATATTTTAAACATTTTATAGGTGGCCATTCTGTTCTGCCATATTGGACCGGTACTAAAATCATATGAGTTAATTTCCCTGTTGAACTTGATTTTTGTACAAAATTTGAAGCTAATGGGGCAAGTAATGTTGTTACATTGAATTTTTAAATATTTAAGCCAGCTGTATTTTCATCCGACATATTGGATTCGTTCCAGAATCTTACCAGTTCATTTCTAAGTCACCTTTGAGTTTTGCACTTTTTATCCTGATTTTTTAAACTTTTTATTAGGCTATTATTTTGTTCCACCTGAAAGTATTCGTGCCAAAATCTTACCAGTTCATCTGTAATATGGTAAGAGTACAATTATTTACGTAAAGAATTTAAACTCTTTAGCCTGGCAGATCGCAGAGTTATAAATGATATCGTTTTCTGAAAAAAATTATTTGTTGCCAAGTCGATTCGACTCATCTTTTATCCCAAATTCCAATAGCAGTTCTTCAAAGAAATCTAAGAAATATGCGTTCGTTTGTACCTCCTCTGGCTCACGCTAATAGCTGTGCAAACTCTCCTATATGTGGAATGTTAAACTCTGCAAATGTTCACTGCGATAACATTGATTTGTTCTGTATGTCCTCCAAAAATATTAAAAAAGCTTTAAAGGCCGATTTTCTGAATAGGTATTAATTTGTGCAGACAAAAGTTTTTTTTCTAGTATTAATTATATTGTACAATATGTTAAGTAATAGATTATAATATGTAGCTATGTAGTTTTAGGTGTATGTTAACGATTAAATTAACATGTAAATAGTGGCCACAATTTTGTGGGCTAGACCTATATGTGTTCCAAAGAGAAATAAATAAATAAATAAATAAAAGAGTACCCTGTATAATAAGACCAACGAACGATATGTAATATTGTTGAAACTGTTTTAACAAACTTATAAACATATAATATTCTGATGTACAGTGACAATTTAACAATTAAACACAAAGAGGAGATATATACGTAACCATGATATAGAAAACAGGTCTTAATTTATTCATAGGGCGAAAAACTGGTAAGAACCTATTATCACCATCATCAATTATTACACATCTCTACATCATACTTTATTTTTCTTTCGTCAATATATTACTGGATAAATTATACGATATTGGCCTTCGTGGCCAAACCCACTCTTGGATAAAATCCCACCTGGAAATTGGTAAGCAAGTGATTGCTATTGATGGTATCAAGTCCGATACTAGATTTAGAAACGTTGGGCTACCGCAGGGATCAATCCTGGGACCCTTGTTGTTTAAAATATTATGTATTAATGGCATGGAACGGTTTTGCATTTATACTAATACTAGCATATTAATTAAGCATGAAAACCTACACACAAAAATTCCTATATAATATTTGATTTTTGTTCAAAATTTAAGATAAACTGGATAAATCGTTTTTTAGTAATTAATATTTCACTACGCCGCCATTTTGTTTTGCCATATTGAATTTTTATCAAAATGATACCAGGTCATCCCCATATGACCCTTAATTTTTATACAAAATTTGAAGTAACTTGCCTAAGTAGTTTTTAAGCTATGCTGTTAAACAGACAGACAGACAAACCGACAAAATTGATAAAACATGTTTTTTGGCACCTAGAAACTCTAAAACATGAAGATATGTAAAACCTGAAAGAACGATTTTTTCACGATTACAAATATTCTATTTAGGGGTTATTTTTTCACGATTAAAATTATTCTATTTAGTCGCTATTTTGTTCCGCCGTCTTAAATTAGTACCACAGTTTTACTAGTTCATGTGTATACCACAATTATTTATGTCCCAAAATTTGAGATCAGACCCTCTTAAGTAGTTTTTCAGGCTGAATTTTTAAATATTTTACTAAGCCGCCATTTTGTTGTGCCATCTTGGATTCGTATAAAAATTTTACTAGTAAATTCCTACGTAATACTCAATTTTTGCGCAAAATTTGAGATAAATTGGACAAGCAGTTTTTTAGTAAAAATTTTTTTAACATTTCACTATGCCGCCATTTTGTTTTGTTGATATTTTGACGATTACAGTACTTCCCTTTTAGGAAAGTAAAAAGTAATATTCACCAACTAGGAATAAATAACTCGAGATCGAGAAATTTCTCGAGATTTTATGATTATCAATTGTTTTAATAAAGTCATGGCCCTTATAGGATATCAAAGTGATGACAACGAATCCCTTAGAAATGAGTTAAAATATTTCTTAATTGAGAATTTTTTTGTACTCGTATTTTTTACCTTGAACGAATTTCTCGAGCACCAAGGAAAACCTATTTATAAAAATTTATATAGATATTGGGCGTAATGTACATTATATATTGTGTAAAACTTAATATTTCTTAACTTTGTTTAGATCTTACTTAATTAAACTTATTAGTGATTGCTTTATACGTTCTGATACACTGTTTTGACTAGACTAAGAAATGTTTTGTTACCATAATGGGATTCTATTTGTTCCAGCATATTGGATTTTTGCCAAATTATTACCAGTTTATCATCTTATGCCCTTTTATAGACCCCGATAGACATATCGACGTATAATATATTTTTAAACAAATCCCAGTAAAGTCTAACGGAGGGACAAATTTGTGGACTGAAGAAATAAAGCAATTTAAAATAGTGGGTTGTTTTCCTAGTTTCAGAACAACTAATAAAATCTCCTTTTATTTAGAAAATACCTACGTTTCGATCTTTATCGGCCATTGTGAATATATGTATGCGTTTTACTATGTGTTGGTTTAATTGATCTAAATTGATTTTTATGTGTTTTACCACAATATGCATTACTTGGGCCACATGTTTAAAACTCCTGACATAGAATCTTCTTTCTTGTTGGAATGGTCTTTATAAACAGCAAACAAAGGTCGAGGTAGGTATTTTCTACATAAATGGAATAAATGGATTTGTTGTCCTATACCACGAAAACTCCCCACTACTTTAAACATTAAAATGACTATACTGCTAAAAAACATTTAATTAATATTTTTTAAAATATTATAAAAATATTTAATATTTAATAAAATGTATATGCTAGCTGTAACGGTATACTAAAAATCCATGTAGTTCTTTGCTACAACAATATTAACTAATTATCAAAATTAATTTACTTCGCAGGATTCCCAGCTTCGCCTACGGATCGAGGCCAGGTAGCAGGACGGGGAAACAACGTCTGTGTTTGTAACCAAATACATGTTCCTAGATTTCTCGACCTCTGTTTTGGTTTTCGTCCAATTAAAGGCAAACAGAGAGGAGTTTGCCTGCATTAACGTGAAACGTTACTAATTCTCTCTCAAATTATTATCATTTACAACGTGCTACCATTTGGGGAAATATTTTCTGAGAATTTATGCTGTTTATATTAAGAACAAGATTCGTTTGGACTTCACAATGCACACACGTGCAAGTGTTAAATATTAAAAAAAATCTCTAGAAAATTATTACTATTTTTTAAAACTATTTTTCTCGATACCTAAAACACAATAACAAATAAAATTTCAAAATAATATAAAAAATCTTTATATCTTTTTCTTGATACGTTTTAGTAATTCATATCTTTTATAACACTTACATGTACTTGTAGTTATATTTAATTTAATGAAACAATAAATAAAGTGGTTTTTGCTGACAACTACAATACTTTAGTTTAACCTTAGCAAAATATCCTACATTAAAGTATTCTGGTCCTTCTTGCTACTTTTGTAACTGCCTACCTTTTTTGAATATGCTACTTAATTTTGTTAAGAAAGTTTATACATATGTTATAAAGTGCGACATTTTAATAGCCACAACTATTTTTTTATTTAGTGAAGACAAAACTGTTAGATTTGGTATTTTATAATGAGAAAAATTCATTTTAGTTAAAATTTGAAGGCCTTCTAAATAGAAAAATACACTACTAAGCCACGAGCATAAGAACATTTCAATTAAGATAACGTAAGGAAACTTGAGTCTCGTAAATTTTAAAGAATTTTTTTTAGGTTCTGTCATATTTAGAAATTAAATTTTGAAATAGTTACGTTTATTTTTTTTTTTGTATTGAGTGGTACAAAAAATTAAAGAGGGTGCATGAATGAATCCCAATATATGGAAAGATACCATCCGCTGTAACTAATAGTTTCCGTAGCAGTTAGTCCAACCATAAAAAAATGTGTTAATGTATGTATCCTTTGCTAACCTAAAGTGATACATTGTGGTGGTATGTGGAGATATTTTTTAAAATTGTTTCACCGAGTACAATTTTTTAATTTGAATATTTAGTTGTTATTTAGCTCATTAAATATAGGTCAAAGATTTTTGCTTAATACATTTTTTTTAGTTCTATGTTTTTGTATCATACATCATGAATGGCTGATCTATGCTTTGCACGATGGCTATTATAGTTCTTGTTTTAGCTTCTTGTCATGTCATATTATTTTCCTTCTAAAGTAAGATTTTTTTCATCGCTGAAATATAATTTTCGAACCTTTTGTTTATTGTTATGACTTTAGGCCTAAAGTATTCGCCTAAGTTTATTTAACATTTTTTTGCTCCAAAATGTCAGTGGATATTACTGATGTGCTTATATATCGAATCGTTTATTTATTGATAATCGAATGTCTTTTCTTGATGTACTGAAATTGATGAACGAGACGTAAGTAAAATATTTAACGAAAAGTAAATAAAAACTACTTTTTTTCAATTCCCCTCGCATAGCGGCGGACGACCAGAAGTATCAAACACTGAAACTATTTGGCCAACGTTCCCAGGGGGATTTTAAATATTTGATGACGAGTTAGCGGCCTTTCAGCACTTTTCCTTATTTTCTCCCTTTTCTTTGGGGTTGACTCATCCCCTGAAAAATCCACCACCCCCAGTTTCTTGGCGACCCTGTCACTTAACCCGCTTAAGGGAATTTGGCGACAGATTTTTTAAATTCTTTGGTTGTAGGGTGCTAAAATGATTGTCTCTAGAATACTTTAAAAGAAATAACTAGTAAATTACATGTATTTTTTCGATATCAAAATATTTGTACCTCTTTTTAGTACGACATACTTTATAGCAAAATGACGCATAAATATGTAGACATGATAAATAATATGTAAAATTTTAGGTAAATTGAACTATGAATTAAACTATTTTTTAGAGTTTCTATCAGAGCTAAACGTCATATATATAGCAACCAATTAGGTCCCAGTTATAATATCTACCTACACATTAGTAATTAACGGGGGATCCCAGCAAGGGCAACACTTAGGCTCATTGAGGATGATTGTGCTAACTCTCCCAGAAGATGCCTTTATAAGAGTTTCATTTACCACCACAAACACAAAACCAGCAATATAGATCGTTACCGAGTCCTATCTTATGCAAATTTTACCAGCCAGTATTTGATAAAAATCCTAAGTTAGCCTCTATTCAATCTGAAAAGCCTGTTAATATTAGAACGGCCGAAAAGATCTAATGTAAAGACCTCAGACTGGCTTACTTGTGTATACCATCCTGCACTAAATTGTTCAACAATCGCTAATCTTGCTATTGACATTTGGAGGAGCCATCCCAAGAGCAGGTTCCGGCTCTGTAAAAGCAGCGTTACTATCTTATCGACTCTGTTGATCTGCTCCCTCATTACAGAGTTTCTATGGAGCTCCCTTACATTTCATTGTAAGTAACGAATTGATACTGTTAGAAAACATAGTCTTAATCGCCGTCTGACTGTCGAAGCATGGATATGCTGACTACGATATCCTCGGAAAATGTACTCCTGCCTGGAGGCCAGGATTGTTGTAATCTCGTCCTGATATACTGTCGAAATCTATCTAAAATGTAATACTAATATTAATGTTATTCCATTTACTGATAAAATATGGATGGATAGATTTTCTTATTAACCATTTTGCATTTGGCCAGCCGTATTCCTAATAAAAAACACTCAAAGACTTGCTTAACTAGATAGGTTCGATGTTTCGACATAATCCATTTCTAATTCCGATTCACTTGTCTCTTGCTATTTTTACGCGCTTTTCTACTAGTTTTATTTATCTTACTTAATATTATTTAATTTTTTTACAATTTTTATTGTATTTTTCTATTATTAATTTAGTAGACACTATGTTTATTGAGACAATTTTAAAATTTATATACAATTATTTCAGACTTGATGGGTAGGGTTAGTACACAATACAGGAAATTGACTCTTGTCCATTCCGAACTGTGTAAACTTTAGAAAAATCATCGGATTGTATTACTAGGTGTAAAATATTAACATATTGAGAAAAAAATTACATATACATATTTATTTTCTATGTGTCGTTAGTGATAATAGAAAGAGGTTAACATGTACGCTATTCATTTTTAGATATTTATTGATAGCTACCATATGTTCAAAATTTACTTCATAGTAAATTTTTAGGAGACAGTTTTTGTTAAGGTACTGTAAACTAAACGGGCACTTGTACCAGCTGTGAATAGTGGGCAAAACTACTTTCGGCTTTAAGTCCTGCTTCGAGCAAGAAGTATAACGTCTCGACTGAGGCAAGATACTCTAATAGACGGGTTGCCTTCGTGGAGAAGTCGAGTGATGTGGGTGGGACCGGGGTTAAGGCCTAGTTGCTGGGCTTGTTCCCTCTATCTTATTACTACTAGTAGTGTACTATTTATTATTTTAAATAACTACCTTACAAGATTAGGTGTTATTGTAGGGTAATTTGGAAAACCATGGTTTTTATAAAGAAGTCTTTGTATCAAAATTCTTAATGCCTTAGACTTTCCTTCCATTGATTTTCTTCTTAATTTTTTTTATTACTAGTTACTGGCAATGATGTTTGTCAAGTCAATATGTATACATATACTCTGCAATACTTAACATCTCGGAACTCAAGATATGGAACTTGTTTATTATATCTTGTGTTTTAACATGTGAGCATATAATTAATTTGTGATAGCAGTATTAATTTTAGGAAATAACTTATAAATACATAGTCTGCGTAGATCTCACACAATCAGTCACAATTTTAAATGCTTGAATTTGGACTCTAACTTCCTGGCTGAATTTTTTGATATTAAAGTTAAAATAGGACACTCATAATCTTAATGACATCTAAATAAATTTGTATTCAGAAGACTAAGAATGACTGGATCAGTTCCTCATCAAACTTTACTTATAGTAGCTCTCATTATAGCTTAATCATTTTGTATTTTGTTGATTATGTGGTTTTCATATTTATCTCATTTTATATTGTTGTAAATAATACGCAAATATTTTACTTCCTTTTTGTCATGGCTCACTAGATTTCACATAATATATTATAAATTGTAGGGGAATTTTAGTTTGGTCCGATTTAAAAATAATAGCCGAGAGCTTATCTCGAGATACTTGAAAACTGAGATCATTAAAAAAATTACAATAAAAATTGTAAAAAAAAATACTTATTTACTCCAATGCTTCATTTAGGAAATAATTTCCGCAATGTTCTTATTAATGTCGAGTAATGTAGAATTATCTGCAGATTGTATAATTTGAATAACATATGGGAATAAAGCGCAAATATTTCAAAAACGAGGGCTTAAAGATAATCCCTGTAAAGTTGAAAAGCGAGGACCATTAATTGAACTGTTTTTGGTTTTAATAAAGGTTTACCTAGCATTTTTGATTTAAATATTAAATTGCTTATAGTATTTAAATTTGAGTGTTCACTAAAATGTATGTTAAGTACAGTCAGTAGAGCTTATCTCAAGGACCAATCCTCCGATCCAATTAGAAGTCGCGGAGATACGTCGTTAGTTTAGCTGGACTAATATCGGTATGCAGAATTCGAAAAAAATCGTACATATAATTTTCTATTTACGGCTGAAGTATCAGCGAGTTTGAAGCACTCTGTATAACAGTCCAACTAACTAAGATTTTATGCGGCTATTCCCTGTTCAGAGCAGATATGGGTAATCTATACTTTTAACCGAAATGTATAGCTTGTTTCTATTATTTCCGAGCGTTTATATTTTCACTTTTTAGTTTCATATTCCTTTGCGTAAAGAATATCTATTATATATCAACGATAGGCAAATTTATTTATGTTTCGAACCCAGAGATTTTTTGGATCCTCTTATCACGATTATAATCAGCCTTCAATTTATATTAAAATGCTATGCTATGTTGTTTTTAAAATATTAGTAACATATTTTTTTAAAGTGATCGAAGTCACTGAATCTGTAAACTTTGAGTTATCGAAAAGGAAAACTTCACACGACCGTGATCGTTTCTGGGCCCTTGAAAACCTTTACTTTTGGGTCACAAATTCTGGAGTTTTATTATTATTGTTTAGTGTGAATTAGCGTTTAATAGCTGATTTAAGAGACGGCGGTGACCGGCAGTATTATTTCGAAGTGTGTTCTTACAAGGTGCTGTCGAAGTTGATTTGCAGCGCATTATCTACACAGGATATACCCGAGCAACTCTCTGTTGAAATTTATTAGAATTTCTATGAATGAGCACTGTATCACAATAAATGTGCTTTAGACCTCGAAATAAACTGTAGGGTCTGTATGGTCAACAACAATCATGTGATGGGTACTAGGAGAGTACACAAAGAGTTGCTGGTAAAGAATATCAGTCAGGCCTTTATTTAAGCATCGCGCAGAACGCGAGCGGAGCCTGCAACAAGCGCAATCCGTTATGATATGTGTACTGCTATAGCAAGCGACTCTCAAGCTGCTCACATCGCGAACGCCGTGTTCTGTTTTTTGTCGGTTTTTGCAACGCAGTTCTAGGTGGGACGGTGTTGTATTATATATTACCTTAAAAATGGGCCAAACAACCAACCAAAACGACACACGAACACGAGTACGCCTCTATAAGAAGAAGATATTAGTGCTAATTATTGTTTGTCCTTTTAAGCTAACCAACTCGATGCTGCTCAATACAACAAACATCTGAGTACCGTGGTTGCGTAAACTACAAACTTAATTTATTGGTTCAAAGAAAATGTAAGTAAACACATTTTTTAGAGTTTTGTGTAATTATTTACATAATACCTAAAGTCATAACCTAATTATAAACTTTAGATGCTCTCACTTAATACTAGTTCAGAGCTTACTGCTAGTTATTAATTTTCATTTTTGAATAAAAAAAAAACGCAAAAAAATATAGAATTGTTACCACGTAATTACTTAATTTGTACTGGAAATACAAAATTCGAAAATTTATTAGTAATTGTATTAAGCTTTTACTTGTAATTAATTTAACATATACAAAATAAGTTGAGTTTTTACGAAATTGTATAGTTTCCGGTCTTTTTTGTTCAAGGTATCAAAGGGTTCCCAATAAACCAATAAAACCTTGAACAAAAAAGACCGGAAACTATACAATTTGCTAATCTCAAAATTGGGTATTCATTTTCCTTCCTATTTACAACCTTGAGTTTATGTTACATGATGGGGTTTTATGAAGAATGCACCAAAAAATATGGACATCGTACCACTCAAAGACTGAAGAAGCTGTCAAATATTTTAAACCAGGTAACCAAGAGCAAAAATAAATTAAATTTCTTACGACGGTGTAAAGAGGAAGGTGTTTTTCCTAAATGTTTAAATTTGAGCTCAAATAGGTTTCAACATCTACCTCCTCAAAGACTTCATAACATTGTATTTGATTTCAAATACAATTTACTAGTTCTAGAAATAAACAAAACTGAAAAATATTTTAGAAACCTGTTGTACCAAAAACATTTTCAAATTGGTGCCTTATCTAATTTTCTTACTACATTGGAACTCAATAAGTTCCTTAATTTTGAAAAACAAAAAAATGAAAAATTATTCTTAAAACTTAAAGCCACTCAAATAAATAAAATAAAAAACCTTGTAGAAAATTCCAATAACATCTTTCTGCAATTTAAACGGTTGATTAAATCAAATATAAAATCATAGTTGATTAATATTTCTAACAAGATTATATCATCTGATTTTGACTACATTTATGCTCTAGGTCCAAACTTTAATCTGCCTTTTTTTTTATGGTCTCGCTCAAATAATGATGAAAATCAAGAAAATAACATAAGACAAATTAGAGCTGAATTTATTAACCTACTTGGAAAAATTAAATCAGAACATTCAAAATATGAATTACAATCATTCTATAAAAAAATCAGCTGCGATCTTACCCGGGCTAAACAGTTCTTGAGAGAAAATGAAGATATCATTTTGATAAGAGCCGATAAAAGTAATGTTAGACTAATAATGAATAAGCAAGTGTATGATTCAAAAATGATGGAATTGTTGTCACACACTAACACCTATTGTTCTCTCCAAAATAATATTACTAAAAATATTCAGGATAAAAATAATTCCATGCTTAGTGAATGGTTCAAAAATTCTTATATCGATAAAACCACATATTATAAGCTAATTTGTCACAATGGAAATTTATGTAAAATATATGGTCTAGTTAAAATACACAAAGAAAACATGCCCCTTAGACCTGTAGTATCTAATACTGGTAGCTCTCTTTACGCTATTTCTGTCTTTTTATCACAAATTTTAAAAAACCTAGTTTTAGAATCACCTTACACTATTAAAAACTCTTTCCAATTGAAAATTGAAATTGCAAATCTTAAATTAGATTCAACTAAAAAATTTAAGTTTTTATCTCTTGATGTGGTATCGCTTTATACAAATATACCGATTGCCACCGCTATCGATTACATAAATACAAATTATCATTGTCTGAATACAAATATACCTAAAAACCAATTTGTTTCTGCTATACAGTTTATTTTTAATTCGTGTGTTTTCTGCTACAACAATGATATTTACAAACAAATATACGGCTGTCCTATGGGTTCTCCTCTTTCGCCAATAATGGCAGATTTAGCTCTTTTTGCCCTTGAACAGCAAGCTTTCAATAGTTTCTCTTTTAACATTCCTTTTTATACAAGATACGTGGATGATACGTTACTTCTAGTGGAAACAGAGAATATAAATCATATTGTTCAGTCATTTAATAATCTTGATAACAGGCTCACATTTACAGTAAAAATTCCTGATAATTCTTCTATTAATTTCTTAGATATCACTCTCAATCTTGAAAGCAATAACAAAGTCACCACAAATTGGTATAAGAAGAAGACTTGGTCTGGCAGATACTTAAAATTTTTATTCCTATCATCCTATGAAGTATAAAATATCAACTATTAAGAATCTTGTCGACAGAGCAATTCTACTGTCAGATCATAAATATTATAATGATAATCTAAATTTTATCAAGAACACATTAGAAAAAAACTGCTATCCAGAAAGCCTCTTAAGTCGAGTTATCGATGACCGCTACATCAAACTAACAAAAAGAAAACAAGTCCTCGTACCTAATAATACCAATCATGTTAGTAACCCTCAAAACAGTTTGTCTAGTATTTCATACATAAAAATGCCATTTTTCCACACGATTGAGAATCAAATGAAAAAAATTCTACAATCTCTTAATGCTGCTCTCGCCTGGACACCTTCCAATCTTATCTCTAATATTTTCACTTCATTAAAAGATCGCGATGATAAAACACTTCAAAGCAATTTGGTATACAAATTAGCATGTATGTCTTGTGACCCTACTCTTGTATATATCGGTGAAACATCACAATACACAAAAAAACGCTTTTATCAACACAACTATAATATTCGTAAAAATAACCCCTCGCATACAGGCTTATGTAACCACTCTCTAACAACATTACATGCTTTTGATTTTAACAATTTTTCAATATTGCACACTGAAGAAAATCGTATCAAAAGACTAATTTTGGAAACATTATACATTCACAAGTTTCCAAACAATATTAATCGAAAAACTGATTATGATAACAAAATTTCATTTTATAAACATCTAATTTAATAGAACATTTAACATCAAAACATATTTTCCTTTTTCTTTCTTATCAATCAAAAAAAACAACTTAATACATTACATGAACTAAATAAAATTAATCTCTGAAAATAAAATCCCGATCTGACAACTGGCGTTAAGCTGTTTAAACCAAAAAAACAAATAGTTTTATATTTTTCAGTTGCAATACAGTTGACAACCCACTAATGTTTTAATATTTAAATAAAAACACCACAGGTGTCTCACCTGTTCAAATTATAAAATAAATATCCAAATTACATTCTTCCAATGCGCTGTTTGCAGCTAGTTTGAAACTCGTACATTGCAGAGAGTGTTTCTTGTATAGAAATAACAAATATATACATATATAAAAAATAGGTATTACCGAAATATGACTCCACATACTAATTAAAACAACAAAAGGTATGCTTTGAACTGGTGCACACCTCCCAAAAAAAAATGGTACGTAATAATTGTTTATGTATTACATGTTTTGATGCCTTTATTAAACTTAAAAAAACATAATAATAATACATGTTTTTCTTTAATATATATAAAAAAACAAAAGATTTGCCTCTGTTTCTTTTCTCTTGGTTACCTACTAATAATAATAATATACATATAACGTGTATTACCTATAATTACGTTTGTTTGTTGTTTTTGAATTTAAATGTATGTATGTAATATTTTATTATTTTTCAACCTATCACAAAAAAAAACAAAACATCTACTTGTAATGTCATTCCATATTTCTGTTTTTTGTATTTACAATTTAAAATTTATAAATAAAATGTATGTATTTTAGCCTGATGATGGTGGTAAACGACCGCCGAAACGTTGCTGAATGAAAAAAAACTCGTAATAAAAGAAAAGTATATCACATTGTTTTGGTCTGATTTATTGGGAACCCTTTGATACCTTTAAGTTTTTACGGTTATGCAGTAAATATAAAGATATTTAAACATACTATACACAAATAATTTAAATTAAATTGAACCAAACAAAAATACTCAAACAATATGTCTATATTAAATAAAGACAAAGTAAACGACGGTAATTAATAATATGTAATAATAAAAAACTTTACTTACGCGTGTTATGATAAGGAAGCCTACAGGTTACATAATTTTTTTGGCCCTACGACATCCAGGAAAGATAGTTATACCAGCATCAGGTCTGTACAAGGTGACCAACCTGAAAAAAAGTGCTAAGATGAAAGTATTTTCTATAAGACAAACAGATTTAATATTAATATACAAGAAATAATTAGAATGATCAGCTTTAATATCCTCTTTTGGTATCAATATACGATCATTATTTATATAACCTCAAAAGCCTACTTTCCATTGCTTCTTATGGCAGGGACTTTTCCAATTTTTACGGGTGACTTTAATATAAGATAAAGATATAAAAGTATATTTTATAAGAAGAGACCCATTCGATGTCATTTAATATACAGGGTGTTACATTTAAGAAACTAAAGTTGATGTTGATTTCAGAAAAAAATAAACACCGTAATACACGATACTAATTTCGCTAGGGAAATTTTTAAATTATAAAATCAGTTCGGGTTTTGCTACTATCCGATACGGACGCGCTTGACCGTGAGAGATAACGAAACCGTTTTTTTTGGTGTTGTTCGTTCTCGTGCATATCTGATTTGGATTATTTCTTAGGAATTTAAAATAACTAAATACGATAATCTGTAAGTTGTAACTTTTCCATTATTTAGTATTGCCCTTCACATGTTGCTAACATGACGGGGGGTAATTATGATGAGGGAGGTGAGCCACCCGATGGAGACAATCAGGAAAAACAGGGGAAAATAATATCTGACCGCATAAAAAATATTGATTTTAATAACAGGTATAAAGATAGCAGTACCGGTCCATTCTCTGTATTTATTGAACATAAGTATTTAAATTTTGGAAAACTACACCCTATTTGTATTAGCGAAAAATTATATAATTTAGATGGAGACGAAAAAAATATTACCTATTTGGATATAGTCGGTCGAAACCGAGTACAAGTTTTTTGTAATTCAGCATTAGCAGCTAATTCCTTAATTTCAAATGAAATTTTTGAAAAAAATAACCTTGTAGCCTACATTCCTTCGCATCTTACTGAGAAAAAAGGTCTTATACGTGGAGTAGATACCACTTTCTCGGAGGAGCAACTAATTAAAATTATACAATCTGATATAAAAATAAAATCTGTTAAAAGACGTTACAAAACTGTAATCGATAAGGATGGCAAATCAATTAAAGTACCTAAACAGCAAGTAATAATTACTTTCGACCAATTGACCTTACCACAACATGTGTATATCTACAAATTAAGACATGAAGTACAAGTTTGGTACTCTCCAGTTTCACAGTGTTTTCAATGTCTCAATTTTGGTCACACGGCTTTACAGTGTAAGGGTAAAAAAAGGTGTAAAAATTGTTCTCAGGTTCTTCCAGGAGAAAAAAACAAGTGCGACGAATGTAACATTTTTTGCATACATTGCAAGTCTAATACACATAATTCTACAAACAAATCATGTCCAATCTTTTTAAAACAAAAAAGAACTAAAGAAGCAATGGCTAACCTAAACCTATCTTTCAAAGAAGCCGAAAAAATTGTTGATCTGCCTTCTTATGCCGGTCTCGTTAACAAAAATAAATTTTCTCCCCTATTATCTTCTTTTCATGAATTTCCTAACCTTCCCGAGAAAAAGACGAATAACAATCAAAATAAATTTATGACAAACAGACATGGAGTACATAATTCTTTGTCTCAACCTAGTACGTTCTATTCTGATAATAACAACAAAAAAAGGAAAGTGCACGATAGGAGTCCTAACTACGAACCCATTCAGAGAGAGTTTGACTGGTCATATACAGGGTCTCCCCTAATTCATAGTCAGCCAAATTTAACTGAAGACAGTATTGTAGAAATTAAATTAAAAATTAGTGAAAAATTAAAAAATAAAATCTGTTCTTCCTATAAACCTTTAGTACGTCCTAACTTGGTAAACGTTTTTGAAAATATTAATTTAGAGGAAATTATTGAAACAGTTGTTGGTGACTGCTTAAGCTATGGGATCAACAAAGCAAAGTTAACGATTGTTCAATGGAACGCTAGATCAGCTTTTGCTAATCACAATCTACTTAAGAACCTTATTAGGGATACTCAATTTGATATAGGTATTTTGAGTGAAACTTGGTACAAACCTAACTACAATATAGTTCTTAGCGGATATAATATTATTCGAAAAGACCGACCTGGTGGTAAGGGCGGTGTAGCAATATTAATTAGAAAATCTATTCCTTTTCAAAATTGTAGTATTATTCCTTTTAATAATAACAAATTTGAAGTTTGTAGTGTAAATATTGAGTTTAACAAAAAATCCATATCTATCGTTTCGGTTTACAGACCTCCCAATGTACAGGTCAGTTCTCGACAGTACGAACTGATTTTTCATTCCTTGAACCAACATTGCGTAATTGCAGGAGATTTTAATGCTCATCACAATTTGTGGGGCTGTAATAAAAATGACCAATTCGGTATTGCTTTAATGGAGGCCTTAGATTCTAATCCTAACCTTGTGGTCAGGAATGAAGGAGAACCAACCAGGCTTGGTGTACCTGGCACGCATGCGTCTGCTATTGATGTAACTATTATATCCTCTAATCTCTTAAATAGGTCTTCTTGGAGGGTTTTAAATGACACATATGGCTCTGATCATTTTCCGGTACAATTGGTCATTAACGACACCAATGAGGCTTCTACAACCCATGAAAGAAAAGGTTGGAATGTAAAAAATGCGGACTGGTATGCTTATTTTCTTGAGTTACAAGGTAAATTCAATAACTTTAATCCTCATGACCTTAATGCTAATGAAATTATTGAATTTGTTTACGATAATATATGTAACACCGCGGACTCAATTTTTCCTCGTAGGAAAAGACCTTCTCAGAGAATCAGCCCACCATGGTGGGATAATGAATGTACCGAAATTGCTAAGTTACGTAATGAAGCCCTTAAGAAGTTTAGGGAATACTCCTCCATCGAAAATTTCGTTAGTGTTAAAAGAATAACTGCCAAATGTAAAATAACATTCAAAAAGAAGGCCAAACTAAGCTGGCGGCAGTTTTGTTGCTCCCTTAATGCCCAAAATAATCCTTCACTGGTTTGGAAAAGGGTGAACTCTGCTAACAAAGGTATTTCTGGTAACATATCAAATACTATGTCTAACGAAGCAGCTGAGGCGTTTATTAAAAAAATTGCTCCTGATACAGTATCTCAGGAAATACCTAGATGTAATATATATTCCACTCATTTTTTAACAAATCCAATCACCCTTGAGGAATTTAATACCATAACAAAAAAACATATAGATACCGCCCCCGGTTTAGATGGAGTTTCATACCCCATGTTGGAAAATCTACCCGATTCGTATAAGAATCTTTTATGTACTGCTTTCGAGAAAGTTATCTGCAGAGGGGATGAAATCCCATGTATTAAAAATTCATTAATTATTCCTATAAATAAACCAGGTAAAATTGGCGAATTTAGGCCAATTGCTCTATCATCATGTATTATGAAAACCCTTGAAAGAATCATAAAATCTCTGTTGGAATGGTGGTGTGAGTCAAGAGGGATCTTTTCCCCGAATCAGTTTGGTTTTCGACGTGGTGGGGGGGTTTCCGATTGCCTGGCTCATTTGGTGACGGACATTCAAAACACTTTAACCGATAACGACTATCTAGGTGCCATATTTCTTGATATTTCTAGCGCCTACGAAAATGTTAATTTGCATATCTTAATAGAAAAACTGTCAAAAATTATACCCCGAACTATCGCTTGTAATATAGTCAGGTTATTTGTAAATAGAGTAATTTCAATACAAACGGATAATTCGCTTAGTGAGTCTAGACTGGTATCTTGTGGTCTCCCTCAGGGATCTGTGTTGAGCCCCTTTCTATTCAATATTTATACCAGAGATATTCACGATTTAGGTTTTGATTCTCTAGTTCTTCAATTTGCAGATGATTTTTGCATATACAGTAGACATAAAAGATTAGAATAATGTAAATCTAATCTCAGTCACATTATGTACATCTGTAACAGATATTTTCCTGAAAATGGATTCACAATATCCGATAAAAAGTCAGCAGTTATGTTTTTTACTAGGCATAGGATCAACAAAGAAGAAACTATTACTTTAAATCATACTACTGTACCCTGGGTCCAATCTATAAAATACCTAGGCGTTTTCCTAGATCAAAAGCTTAACTGGAATGATCATATTAGTTATATAGTAAACAAAACAGAAAAAAGTTTAAACTTAATGAGAGCTGTTGCATCTAGATCCTGGGGCTCAGACCCCAAAACAATGCTTCTTCTCTATAGATCATTTACCAGATCTATTCTAGATATTGGAAGTATATTCTATGGATCAGCATGTAAATCCCAATTAAGAAAATTGGATGTAGTCCAGTTCAAGGCCCTCAGACTTGTCACGGGGGCTTTTATGTCCACTCCTACTCAGGCCTTGTTATCTGAGTGTAGAGAGCTTCCTCTATATCTTAGAAGAAAAATTTTGGCTCAAAAATTTCTAATTAAAAACATGCAGTTCAGTAATAATTATTTATTAAAAAAAATTAGTTTTTTGGCAATTTCCAATCTTGTAGCTCCCTATTGGACCTTTAAGAATGATCCACCTCTAGCAGAGGCCCACACTTCAGTATCTAGATGCGACAATTTTTTGCTCAAAAGGGATAAGCTTGATCTATATAACTATCCATATGAAAACTGTATTGTGAATCCGATAGTGATTATCCCCCAGTTTACGGAGTTTTCGTCAATAAACAAAAGTATCCTCAATAGAGAATTACAACAGTATCGCCACTATCTCAAAATTTACACTGATGGCTCTAAGAACGACGGGGGTGTGAGCTTTGCTTTTGTGATGCCCGAACTTTCAGTTGTTCAAAAATTTAAGTGCAATAGGCTTACCTCAATATTTACAGCCGAAGCCATGGCCATTTTAACAGCCTTAGAATATTATATAAATAATGAACATGTCCTTTCCAACATCATAGTACTCTCTGACTCGCAATCCGTACTTAAAGCCCTTAAAAATAACTCAATGGGTAATCCCATAATAGCCAACATTATAGATAAGGTTTCAAAGCTTCATTCTCTCAAAAGGGAGATAATATTTATATGGGTAAAAGGTCATTCAGGCCTTGAAGGTAATGAGCTGGTCGATAGAGCGGCCAAAGAAGCATTGACGGATGGTGTGGAGGTCCAGGGCATCCCCGCCACCGACCTGTATAGAGACATCAAAATATCTAATTTCACACTCTGGGAAAATGACTACAAAGTATATGTGTCAAATACTAATAACCATTATACAAGCATAAATCCAATTTTGCCAAGAAGTCCTGCAATAATCAGACTCGGTTTACAACGGCAACTAAGTATTTCTTATCTTAGATTCCTTTTTGGCCATGGTAGCTTCAATAAACACCTGTTCAAACTTAAAATGGCACAGTCGCCTTACTGTGAATGTGATAATGAATCAATAGATGACCTTAATCATAGACTATTCTACTGTTCCTTAAACACCCATGCAATCCAGTTCCTTATATCAGAATTAAATAGAGAAAATATCCTTCCACTTAATTCTTCATCCTTTATGTATAGAGTTATCACAAATCCCTCAATTGAGAATATTTTCTTACGATTTCTTAAAATCTCCAGAACCAAGATTTAAATTTAATTTGGTTTTATACTATAGATAGTTAGAATTTGTTATCCTTTGTTTACTTACCTATTGTGTTCTTCATCCTTACCTTTCCGGGCCCTCCTGTCTTGTGAAGTAAAAATCAATGTCCTGCATAGGCCTCAGGACGAGAAGTGTGTGTCCCTGTCTATATTCCCATGTGTCTCAATTTTGGTTTCAAGTTTCGTTGGTTAGGAAATTTAGAGTAGGCTAATACATATAGTACTAGTTATATTAGAATACCCTATCATGGCCAAATGGACTTAGTTCCAAAGCCACTAAACTATAAAAAAAAAAAAAATTATAAAATAGGGAAATACGCAGAACTTAACCAGTATTTGCCAGTGGAATTTTTACAAGGTACAATCATTGTTTTCAGTAAAGGGGACAAACACTCAGATAAATCATTAAGTAAAAGTACCTCTGAACCATAATTAATAAATTGGAAAAATACATATTTTTAAAACTTATTTCTGTTTTTTGATTAATACTCAAAAAAGAGAAAATATCATTACATACTAGTTAAACAATATTATTTGTACTTCGTATTAAATTTACGTAAAACAAAATAATACTTAGCATATTAAAAAAGCAACATGTTTGTACCCTTATCAAGTTCTGTCAGCAAGAATTTTAAAAAAAGGGTTTAAATGAAATCATTTTCCATTCCCTGCGAAAATTCATCTGTAATCAATGATCGTAGTATTTGAGCGATGCCGTTGAAATATTAATGCAGATGTAAAAAAGACTTTGCTTTAATTTAAATTAAGACTAATCTCCTTCTGGGTCTTTTGAGGGACAAAAATTTTCTTAATTGGAAGTTTGTTCTTTAAAATTCCGATCTGTTTAAATTGAAATCAATGCGGCTTCTCATAATATGCTCTCTTTTAGGTGAATAATATTTACTATTTTTCATATAATAGAGATTTTGTTACAATGCTGCAATAGTAATATAAAAAAATTAAAATCATAAAATATTGCAAATAAGATTAATTGCGATGATTTAGGTTATTCGTGGCTTTCATTATAAGTAACTAGCTTTGACTTATATTTTACCTGTTGCAATTAAAAAAAAAGAATACTGTGTTCTAGGTTGCTATAATATACCGTGCGTTCATAAAGTCTTGACCAGATCTCATTAAAAATCTGGTAATTAATTCTGAGAGAAATATTAAATTATGTAAAATAACCTATTAAATTAAGTTTTTTTTTAAATCTAGCACCAATATAAAGACTAATCTCTTTTAACTCGACGTGATTACGGAGGTATTTTTATTTAAAGAGAATATCCCATTTTTTACATGTTCAAAATCTGCACGAAATTCTAAATATTTAACATGCAACCAATTTTATAGCTAAGTTCAATTGTTTTTAAGATATTGCCGTTTGATAATTGAAAATTTGAGACTTTGAGGGGCTGTAAAATACAAATGGTTAGTTATTGATATATATACTATAAAACATCGATTGACACACTAAAAACTATTACAATAAAATGTTAAAATAGAACGTTACAATTTTTAAAACTCCAGTTTAAAATTAATGTTAAAAACATGTGAAAATACATTGGTTTGTATTTATTGTAGGCCAATAATATCGTTTTGAAAAAGCTCTCTATAAAGCGCGAAACGTTAAGGAAATAAATAATTCTTTTAAGAAAATAAACCAGTTACCAAAAATTTTTAACAAAAAAAAAGCAAAAAATAAAATATATATATATATATATATATATATATATATATATATATATACATCCCTCAAATTATTTATTAATTTTTAACTATGGATATCATCAAAAATTGAACTCAGGTTTAGGTAGGTATAAAAATGTTATAAAAATAGATCATTTTAAAATTATTACCGATTTCACAGCATCTAAGCGGAGGACTTTGCATATTGAGCAAGAAGACAGCGAAGATGAGGTAAAGAATGATGAGAATGAAGCGGGATGTGGTGAAGAAAGACTTGTAAATATAAAAAAAAATAGTGTCAGTGATGCTGTAAAAGAAGATTACCTACGTCGGGAAGTTTGTGTTCCAAATTTATGTTGTAATAAGACCCTCTTTTGGTGGTGGATATAGTGTGCGTCCACCGTGCTATTATTTGCATGCTTTAGAAACACCTGTTGGAAAACACAGTTTTGTTTCTACACATAGAAGAGCAATGGAGTGTTGTGAAAGAGACTTGCGCTGCACAGTGTGTACCTACAATCTATTTCATATAAGTAAACGTGTCTAGTGTGTAATAAAAGTGAGGTGCAAAAAATTGAAAATCATTAATAAACAAAAGCAATTTTAATGACTAATATATTATTTTTTGTAAATAAAATCGCAGAATAACTTTTATAACTAATAGTAGGTAACCAGTCATGGTAGAGTACGAGTAAGAAATATTCATCGACATTCAAGGTTATAATTTTTCATTTGGCTTGGTTCCAAAGGAGCTAGCTATCTACGATGTTGTACGCTGGTCTAATTTTCTGTTTAAATCGCCATTTAAAATAAACATGTTATCTGACAAGGATGAAAAAAATAGTTGAGTTGTCCGAAGAATATCATGGTTTGGAATGGGATGTTGGTTATCTTGAATTAAATAAAGTAAAAGAAATCTTTGAGAATATTCTCAAGATATATTCGAATCCGAAGATCTATGTCAAAAATGTGGAAAAGACCAACTTCAAAAAAAAATTTGACTGAAAAATTAATCGTAATTGATAGTGTTGTTCATAAAATCGAATAAATTCATCATAAGAAATGTCACCACTGTTAGCCGACATTTTTAATAATTTAATTTAAAATAATACACAAAATCAGTATTAGATTCAAACTGAAGACTGAACGATCCCAGCAGAATCACGAGAATATAAAGCACAAAAGAAAACGCCTAAGTACTGCCGCGGGCAACCGAACCGAGTATCCCTGTTGCGTCTCTAGACAAACAAGAAAACGCCTTGTACAACCAAAGTACCACTCTCAAAAAAAAAACAAGCAACTAGTCCAGTTCGCGAAGAGGTACGTGCCGTACCAGCCACCATCAAGTGGGAGTGACTTAACAAGAAGCGGTTTTGGCGGCTTGGGAGATGGCAATCATATTTATTGTACGCCAGTTACTCGAAAGGTTCCTATCGTGCTTGTCAGTGCCTGCGATGTAAATTCTCTTGTGTAATTAATTGTGTTTTCGTGCCTTTAAGTGTGCAAATCCATAGTTATCCTATTACTAATTCTAACTATATTTTGTGTCTTACTTTACAACTTTATTTTCGGACCTTTAAGTCTGCAAATCCCTATTAATTTATCCTACATTTTGTGCTCCACCTTACCGGTTTGTTTTGTGTTTTGCAGATTTGATTTTTATTTTTTAATTATTATTCAACGTAAATTCCATAATTTATATTGATTCTGATTTTGAATTTGATTCCAGTTTATTTAATTTAAAAGAGGCTTGTCCAATCCATGATTATCCAAATTGTTATTTGTGTCAATTAACACCGGACGAGTTAGAAAAACATTTTAGGGATAACGATACGCAATCAGAAATTGGTGGTGACGATGATGTTACCATTATAAATAATTTCTTTACAATTTCTAAAAATCTAATTAATCAAAATAATCAAGTTGACCCTGGACTAATTTCAACAATAAATTTTAAGGACCTAGCTATCTCTGAGAAATTTGATTCTGATATTAATTCTTTTAATAAAGTCTCCAAATCATTAGAAAACCTTAAAAACGCCTCCTCAGAATATTTCAGTTCTGATAAGTTTATTGGGAGCAGGGAGTCGAGGGTAATCAGATAGAACAGGGAGTTGAGAGGGGAATGGGAATCGAAGGAGAAATATTTCCTATCTACTCCCCAATTTCTAATGCGTCGTCGGAAGATTCGATAGAGAGTGTTATTAAGGTAAAAAAGTTTAGAGACATTTCGGCCTAAAATCAATAGCGGTTTTGGATCAAACCTGTAATGAAATTGTAGGTGATGTTAAGGTGTACCCTATTGTATTAAATTGCAATCATAGTACACCGAAACCTCCCTACGATGCGTGTGAATTTGTGGAATCTAAAAAGGTCCAGAACAAATGTCAACAAAAAATTAAAAAACAAATATATTGGGGAATCCGAGACCGTTGTTACAGTCCCACCCAATAAAAACAATCCATTAAAACTTCCGTATTCAAGTAAATCAAACAATTTTTGAAATTCAAAAGCAAAACCATTTTTATTAAAAGAAGAACATAGACGTGGTCGGGCAACGTTTAAATCGATGGTGCAAAAGTATTTAAATTTTAATGATTGGAAACATTTGAGTAATTTAACTTGTACAACGGTTAAAAAAATATTATATAGACAGGGGGTTAACTTTAGGAATTGTATTTATGAAAAATCCTTGCTTTGGTGGTGAATCTTAGTTGTAAATAGGTATCAAACAATAAAACTTATGAAAATTCAAACATTCAAAACACAAAAGCGCCAGCTGGGAATTTAAATCAATTTTTTTTCTTATTTAAAGAGAAACTAAACCAATAAATAACCATTTTAAAATGACCCTTCTTTGCACACTTTGTCTAAAAGAATTTGCACAGAGACGAAATTTCATAAGACACATAAAAGAAGCTTGTTTGAAAATGAACACAAATTATAATCCGAATGATAATTTAATCGATAGTAAGTATATTTACAGTATTCTTAAAAAAATTAAGTATATTAAAACATAAGAAAAACAATCAAACTAATTTGTTTTGTATCATTTCAATGATCTTTTTTTGACTCCTTGCTACGACTCTGAATATGTTCTATATTACAGTCTATTTTATTACAGTAAATTAAATTATATTGTTTTTTGTTTCAGTTGATGCAAAATTCTTCAGAAATAATGCAACTCAACATTGCGAAGACTGTAAAGTTGATATTAATGTTAATACTTGGAACTCTCATCTGAAAACAAACGTTCACAAAAACAGAACTAATAAATATGGAAATGGAATAGACCTTATTAGAAATGCTTTTAAGTGTCGAATTGCAGCATATAAGGTTTACTCACAAAAAAATTCATGTCGACCTTAAAAAGTTTCAACAAGAAATTACCAGCAAAGTCGTAACATTAATTAGACAGCAACAACAACTATATAGGAACATCAAGGTAAATTCAGAATTATTTGGTATCTATTACTCGTCAGTTTTGAACTCTACGTCAGTTAAATCATTCAACACAACCTTCCATAACGTGACTGAGACGACTGATTTAAATCACCTCTATGACGAACTATTCAAAATTCTGACAATCAAGGCAGATGAACCAGAATCTGGTAAGTTAATAATTTACTTGTGAAAAAATGTTAACACTTCAAGTGCCATTGCTTCAATTTTTGATTTACAACAGTCTCTTATTAAATACTAATTATTTCTCCTTTAAATTGCAGGCTGAATTTTACAATAAATTCTCCATTTGGAAGTAAACACCAACAAGTACAATTCTTTATGTGGCTCCTCTTATATTTTAATTTAAGGATTTCGGGGTAGTTTAGTCAATATTTTAAATGAAGATGATTTCTGTTTTGCATATCCCGTTGTATCAGCAGTATGTAAACCTTCAGGTGACCCTAGGAAAACTTCATCGTACCCGAACTTCAGAACTATCTTTGATTTCACAAGTATAAATTTTCCTGTTAAATTAGAACAGATAAGAACTTTTGAAAACAAAAATAATTTATCAATAAATGTTTACGGGGTTGAAAAATTTTCAAGAAATGGTGTATATGTAAATGAGATTGTAGGACCACTGCACTATAATAAACATTAAAAGAATTTACATATCGATCTACTATTAAATACTTCTGAATACGCTAATAGTCATTATTGCTGGATTAAAGATTTATCTAAATTACTTTTTAAACAACTGCCAAAAAAGAAATGTAAAAAAATGTGTGTGATGGATGTTGGTATATTTTGGTATATATGCGAAATTACAAAAACACTTAGAATATGATTGCACATCTCTGCGTATTGAATATCCTTTAGATGAACTTATTTTAGACAAGTTTGGAAATCAAATTCCAGAAAACGTATTAAAGTTTCAAAATATTGAAAAGCAGTATAAAGCGCCTCTTGTAATTTATGCTGATTTCGAGTGCTATCTAAAAAACATTGAAAACAAAAACCTTGACCCTGCAACCTCCTATACAGTAAAAACTGCTGAACACGTCACATATTCGTTAGCTTATTACATTAAATCTTCATTTGATGAAAATTTCACATCTTTAAAACTTTATTGTGGAACTGATTGTATTGTAAAGTTTATTGAATGTTGAGCAAGATGTGAAAAAACTTTATGAGAATTATTTTAGAAATCAAAAGCCGATGGATAAGTTAAGTAGTTTACAACAAAAAGAATATGATAATGCATTTGTGTCCTATATATAAGTGAAAAACCTGTATGGATCAGTGTCATGTTAGTGATAATGGGCGCAGCTCATTCCATTTGTTATTTACATTTCATACCTCCAAATTACATTCCAATAATTTTTCATAATCTAAAAAATTACGATTCCCACCTATCTATTACGTCATTATGTAACGACAAAGAATCAATTAGCGCTATTGCTTAAAATAAAAAAAAATATATTTCTTCTAGCAAAAAAAAATATAGTAGACACGTATGACCCTGAAAATAAAAAGACAGTTTACTTAAATTTACGATTTATAGACTCATTTCAGTTTTTACCAGAATCTCTCGAATCACTATTTAATATTTTAGATAATTCCTAATGTCTTGAAATTAGGAAACATTTTTAGACCCAAAGTAATTTAAATATATTAGGCAAAAGGGCGTTTTTTCTTATTCATATATTGATTCTCACGAAAAGTTGGATGATAAATATGTACCTTCCATTGATAACTTTTATAATGGTTTAACTGATGAAAATATTAATAGAGGTATGGAATGTATTCAATTGTTCCACAATAGCTAAATATTCAGATATATATTTAAAATCTGACGTTCTCCTTTTAGCAGATATCTTTGAAAACTTATATAAATACTTGTTATATACTTGTTATAAAACTTATAAATTAGATCCTGTCAACTATGTAACGAGTCCTTCCATGTGTTGGGATGATGAAATTTAAAAATGTAGAATTAGAATTATTGACTGATCCAGATATGCTTTATTTCTTCAGAAAAGGAGTTCGTGGTGTAGTTAGTACTTGTTCTTGTATACTGTTCTGTTTCTTGATAATTTTAATCCTAAATATCCAACAAAATATATTGCCTATTTAGATGCAACAAATTTGTATGGTTTTGCAATGAAACAGTACTTACCAGAAAAGATCTTTGTTTGGCTATCTGAGGATGAAATTAATATTTTAAATCTTTCAGATACATCATCTGCGGGCTATGTATTTGAAGTTGACTTAGAATATCCTCAGAATTTACATAAAAGCCATAAGGACTTTCCGCTCTATCTCAAACAATTTAAACCACCAATTTCAAGATATTCTAAACTGATTCCCAATTTAAACCATAAGTATAATTATGTAATTCATTATCGTGCTTTGAAACCAAGCTTAAAATTTGGACTTAAACTTCTCAAGATACATCAAGGAATTAAATTTTAGACAATCTCCATGGTTAGGTAAATATATTGACTTGAATACTAATTTACGAAATGCTTCCAAAAATCAGTGTGAAAAAAATTCGTACAAATTAGCAAATAACAGTATTTTTGGTAAAACTATGGAGAATGTTGATAAACGAGTAGATATTCAGTTAGTACCTCAATAAGAGAGAGAGCGAAACAAATTAAGTGCTGAGAAATTAATTGCAAAACCTCAATTCAAAGATTTAAAAAAAAATTCGGAAAATTTAGTAGCTATTCAACTTATAAAGATTTATATTGAATATAATAAACCCATTTATGTTGGAATGAGTATATTGGATATTGCAAAAACCGTAATGTATGACTTTTATTACGAATATTTAAAATAAAATATGGCGATAATGTAAGTTTATTGTATACTGATACTGATTCTTTAATACTAGAAATTGAGACACAAAATATTTATGAAGATATGAAGCAAAATCTGGATCAATTTGATACCTCTAACTATCCTAAACCAAATGTTCATAATATGCCGATATCCACATCAGTGGTTGGTAAATTTAAGGATAAATATAAAGGTGTACCTTTAGAAAGTTTTTTTGGTACCGGTGCTAAGGCATACTGTATAAAAGCCAAAGATAGTTTAGATAAAAAAGCAAAAGGCATTGGTAAATCTACCGTAAAAAACAATTAAACTTATCAGATTACAAAGATGTTATGGAAAAAGATAAAAAAGTGTTCTGCAGAATGTATGTTTTTAAGTCACATCTCCACAATATTTATACAAATTTAATAAACAAACTAGCCTTGTCAAGTCAGGATGATAAAGCATATCGTCTTTCAAATACCACTAAAACTCTAGCATGGGGTCACAAAGATATCGTCCATATAGAATTAATGATTGAAACTTTATCTATTTTACAATCTGAAAATGAGCCGGGGCGTAGCTACGTCACTGTAAACAGGGATGAAACATTGCTGCGTAGAAGTGTTTTCGACAGCTAAAAAAAAGACGTTTAGAAGAGGCTCCCACAAGGAGTTGAATTTAAAAATTTAAAGCTCGTTCTCACTTAAGAGTTATAAATAATTATTGTCTAGTTTTGAAATTGGTAAAAGAAGTTAAAGTTGCCAAGTTTTATAAAACTTTGTTTCTTTTATAATTAGTTTCAGGAAATTTTACGAATATATAAAAAGTTGTAACAAGCAGTATTATTTAGTTTTTTAGAACAATGACTGCTACTTCATTAATCGTATTAGTCCCCCTCGTTGGCAGATTATTATGTTAATCATATTCCTAATACAATTAGAGCCGACGTGTGCATCAATAAGAATAAAAATGAAACTGATTGTTATAAGCAAATGAGAATGGTTTACATAGCTGGAAATTCACACGTTTTTTACTTATAATATTACAGAAAATGACTTAAATGTTAATAATTTTATGAAGATTAAATATTTTTTTGATAAAAAACCTGTTATTTATTCAGAATGGATAAAATTTGTTCAAAAGAAAGATAATTATAATTATATATATTTTTATATAATATTCTTGTCTCTAACTTTAATATCAATTATTTCATCTTACATTGCTTTTGCGATTTATTTAAAAAATATGAAATACAAATTTTATTGTTTTAATTTTTTTGTGTATTTATTTTATCCCCTGCAACGTTAAGTGATCTCCTCCACTTCAGTGGTGGGGATAGTATGCTATAAAAATGTGTTGCAAGTCGTTATTAAGTTAGTCTTATATTCTACTTTCTTATGATGTTCAGCCAACAGAACGTAGCGTCCAATGTATTTAAAGCATCCATACATTCAATCGATAAACATACCATAGTGAATTCTAAATATTACCCTTTAAATAATTCTAACTCAAAGTTTGTGAATATAGGTTTGTGTTTAGAAACTTATTTTTCTCCATGTATTGAATTTGGTGGAAATAAGAACCAGTCCATTGTTCTAAGTGAAGATGACTGGAAGTACCTACTAAAATATCAGATTATGGGAACAAATACTTTTAATCGAATTCAGATTAAATATCCTACAAAAACAGAAATTTAAGAGTTACTTCGCTCCTGTAGGGACATATACGTCCCAGCGTATGTTCAAAAATTCCTAAAGTGGGTAAAGTCCGTTAAGAACGCGCGGCAGTGGGACGTTCCAGTAATTTATGTGTTACCAGTAGCGAGAAAACATGCGGCAACCGTGCTGTTTTATTCAGTTAGTCGGTATTAACGGTCGAGAGCACGTGTGTTGGCCGGCGTGCTCATTTGAATGTTGTTTTTTAGTGTATTTGACTGAGTTTTTAATTGTAAATTGACTAAATAAATAGAAAAGGATCGTGATAAATTAAAAAAGGTAAGTTGGAAAACGTACAAGAAAGGTAGGGCGTCATTCTAAATCTTCCCATAATACATCGAATGTTGGAGATCATTTACCTGTAGAAGTTGAGAAGAGAAGAAGATGTTATAAGTGCTCACAGCAACAGAAAGAAAAACGTACTAAACTTATGTGGAAAATGTGTAATTTACCCCTATGTATAGATTGTTTTACACCTTTTCATACCTAGCCCAGTAGCATTATACAACACTATTGGGACATATATGTCCCAATATAAATTACTATAGGGACATACATGTCCCACTTGTTTGTTTGTAACTCTTATAAAAAAATAAATAAATATTGATGATTTTGTATTCTAAACAGTATTTTCATTCATAATTTTCACTGAAAGGGTTAAAAAATAACTCTCTGTGTTTGCTTATTCGAACAAAGTCACCGACATTCATTTTTTTTAAATTAGAATCAATTGTTTTCATATGAGTAAATAAAGATTTTAATACTCTTTTTTCGTTTCCTTTATTAACAGCATTAGGTTTTTTACCAATTGTAAAGTGCATTGTATTATTATACTCCATAACAATTTCAGGCAATATATCTACCCATTTATAATTTCCTTGTAGATTAAATTTTTTCCACATTCTATTTTTTATTGTTCGGTTTATTCGTTCAACGATACTTGCTTTCAAATTAGAAAAAGTGGTATAGGGATTGATTTTAAACTGTTCCATGAGCTTCTTAAAATCTTTGGAATAAAATTCTGTTCCTTTATCTGTTTGTATGTTTTTTGGAACGCCTTGCATATGTTTAGGGGCTCTTTTTAAGGCTTTGAGAATTTTTCTCATTGCAGCAGCCACCTCTTTACCAGTTTTTGTTTTAATAGGTAGTGCCCAAAAGAATTTAGAAAAAGTATTGATTAACGTTAAAATATATCTATATCCTTTATTAAATTTTGAATAAGGCTGCATTTCAACTAAATCTGCTTGAAACAAACCATTAAGTCCTTTCATTATTTCTCGTCTTCTTTTAACATTTTTTCTAGCCGGTTTATGTAATTCATAAAGCGATCGAGGTGACGAGGAATGTTTGGGCGGTTTTACAACAGAAATATTATCGCCATTAGCGAGTTTATGACCTAATAGCTCAATCGAACTAAATATATTGTTATTTATGATAATATCTACTTCTTTCCTATAGTAAACTTTTGTCACTTCTGCTTCTAGAAATGGAACCGATAAGGTAATATCACCGCTAATAGTATAACAACGTCTTTTTTCGCCATTCGAGAGGTCTATGATTTTCGTAGAATGTCCAAGAACCATGGGAAGGATAGAAAAATAATATAAATCTTGATTGGCATTTAGAATATAAGTTCTGAATTTATTCACTGACATATTGAATATCTATTATACAACTGTTGATTTTTTTCAATGGCTTTCATTTATAGAATTATTTTGGCTTCTCGTAGTTATTCAATAATTAAAACTATTTCATTATTGTGATTTTTATGTCCTGCTTCCACAGATGCCATTAAAAGTCGAGGTTTATCAACAAGTTCGTTGATGTTATCCCCATATAAACCTGGACTGCCAGTGTATGTCACACCCTCCACTTTTATATCTTTGTTAATAATTTCAACTAGTTTCATCGTTGTTCCTAGGAGAAATTTGTTTGTTTCCAGATTATTTATTATACCATAATTGTGATCAAACATAAATTTTGTGTCTCTAACTCCTTCATCAATATATTTTCTTGGTAATTCATGAAAATCTTCCAACCATTCCTGATATCCTGGAGTGTCAACTAAATGTTGAATTGTTTGTTTCGTTTGTTCTAACACATCGTATAAATTTTAATTCTCTACAGTACTATTATCCGAGGGAAGTGTAGTTTCTGCTACTGTGCTCGTTTTTTGTATAGTAGGAATATTGCAATGATTCTATAAAAAAATGAAGGTATTTAAGTTGGTAAAATAGCTGTCTTCCCGGTTTTTCTTTTAATTGTCTTTGTTGGAGTGGAAGTAGTGTAAAATTCCCGTAAAGTACGAGGTTCTTCTTTTAGATCGATTGGTTCTGTTTTTGTAAATTAGTTGCTGTAATGGTTGTGTTACCGGTTGATATGATTTCTCTAATTGGCTTGGTGTCGTTAAGGCTTCCGACTTTAAAGTTTGGTATTTTTGGTTTTACTGCTCTTCTTGATTTAACTAGCTCTCTTGCTAGTCGTTTATCCATGTTTAGAATTGTATAAAGGAATCAAACTTGTTTCTATATCTGCCAGAATTTAAAGCACAGTCTTTGTCGATTACAACAAAACCGTATTCTTCCTTCCAACAGTGTTCACAGAGGGCTTTAAATTCAATGTAATGTCCATCATGCAATGGTCATTATATATGTGTTTTAAACTAGTAAGATCCTGTTTAAAGAAAATTAGAAGGTTTGCGTATAAGCCTCTTGAAAATTGATGAATAACCTTGAAAAATAAAAAAGCAGTCCATGTTTTTGTGTCTACCAAATGTAAAATAATCCCTTATAATAGTTTGATTGTGACACGGAATATCGTCAAATATAATAACTGAATTTGGTTTGATATCGTGAGGTGATATAATACTTTCATCATTGTCATATTCAAAATAACCAATCTCCTTGATATGAATGCCTCACCGTCGGTGAGCCCTAAAATATTAAAATATTATAGCGGTAGTTATTTATTTGGTAAATGAATCCACTTAAAGCTATGTAGACATTGAACCACTCCATGTTCACTAACAAACTATTTTCTAAAGTTTTCTATGCATATATAAAACTTAAAATGTTTCCAAATATAAATGTCTCACCGTTTAAGAGGGAACTACACGCAGTATTACCGTTGATTGAAGGAAAAAGGAAGATGCGCAACGTTATGGACGAATTCGTGGCGGTGCTGATTTCATTCCACTTACGTTTCGGCTGCTATACGGTGGAGCCGCTCGACGGCAAAAGCATAAAACACCTATTGGAAGTCGTTCAGTCATCAGCTGTGATGACCGTCGGCTGCGGCGCGTTGATCGGAAAACGATGAGATTCGTGGAAGACGGCCGGCGTCGTGTTTAGGTGTCTGTTTTTCCTGTTTGTTTTGTTGTTTGTGCTGATTTGGTATTGTTTACAAGTGTTTTGAAGTATTTGTGTCTGTTTTAATGTTTTTTTGTTGTATTGTGTGTCTGTTTTGTTGTTATTTTCTGTTTTTTTGCTGTTTTTTGCTGTTTTTTTGCTGTATTGTTTGTCTAGTTTGTTGTTATTTGCTGTTTCTTTTGTGTGGTATGTGTCTGTTTTGCTGTCTTTTTTGCTGTCTTTTTTGCTGTATTGTGTTTCTGTTTTGTTGTTATTTGTTGTCTCTTTTGCTGTATTGTTAACGTATTTAAAGAATATGTACAGTATGATTTTCTTAATTTAAAAACTATATAATGATGATACACAACATTTACGTGGTTAGAACCAATAAGAAAGGCAAGAAGGAAGGTTTGGGACTAGTAAATAAATTATTTAATGATCTACCTATTAAACTGCACATTCCTGGTTATAATTATTACGGTCCGTGAACACAATTAGAAAAAATATTAAGTAGATGAGATATTGGTGTAAACCTTTTAGACGCTGCTTGTAAAGATCACGACATTGCATACTCACAATCTAATGATTTATCAAAAAGGCACGAGGCTGATAAGATTCTAGCAGAAAGCTTGGCAAAGAGTAAAGGCTAAAGATTCTTCATTTGGTGAAAAAACTGCGGCGTTGATGGTTACAGGAATTATGAAAGGGAAAAGAAAGTTTGGCATGGGTGTAAAAGGGTCTAAGGGTGGTTAACTTAGAATAAAAAAAAGCGCATTATAAAAACTCCGAAAAATATTGTTGGATTTTTACCTCTCCTAGCACTAGGCGTGTTGGGAGGGGGTGCAGCAGGAATAGCCAAGCCTGTTAATGATGTGAAAGCATCAAGGCAATTGCTTGAAGAAACTCAACGACATAGCACAACTATGGAGAATGTTGCAGCTGGAAAAGGCTTATTTGTAAAACTTTATAAAAAAGGAAAGGGATTATTTTTAAAACCTTATAAAGGCGGTTCAGTAAGGAAAACGATAAAAAAAGCACAAATAAAATTTCCGCAAAAAGTTTTAACTAATATTAATTTAATAAAGTATGCTAAACTTCTCGAAATCAAGAATTTTAGAGGTGTTTTTATGCGTGACAATCTTCCAAGAAAAATTAAAGATAAAGAGAACGTTATTGTCAATTTGGACAGTGATAAAAATGATGGTTCTGACTGGGTGGCTTACATAAAAAATAAAAAAAATGTTGTATATTTTAACAGTTATGAAAACCTAAAACCTCCTCTACGGCTTCTTAAATATTTTAATTCAAAGAGGAAAGCAAATCTTTATGACACTTACGTTGTCAAGCAAAAATTTAGCGATTATAATTGTGCCCAGCTAGCTCTTAGTTTTCTATATAAGTATGTGAAATAAATTATTTACAGCATGTCTTAAATTATTAGCAAAATGTCTACAACTTTTACACTGACAGGTAATTCTTTTGCTTTATCATCTGATTTTAATCCTCCTATCTATTTGGATGATGGCAAGGAATATTATTTAGGGTTGACCGATTTTGAGTATTCCTAATATAGAAAAGGGAAATAATAAATTTATATAGGTGATAAGGAAATTATTATTCCTGATGGAACTTATGATATTACTGACTTAAAAAATGTTATAAAAAAAGAAATGCTTCTTGTTTTTAAACTAACTCTACCATATTTTAATCTACGACCGAATCTAATGACATTAAAATGTAATATTGAATTTGGTCAAGAAATTGATTTCACCAAAGATGATTCAATAGGAAGTCTGTTAGGTTTTAAAAAACGGAAGGTTAAAGCAAATGTATGGGATGAATCCGATGAAGTTGTAAACATTTCTAAGGTTAACGCCATTTGTGTAGATTGTAACATTTGTGTTGGATCTTTTAACAATGGCAAACCAGTTCACATAATTGATCAATTTTTTCCTACCATATCACCTGGGTATAAAATAGTAGAATTTTCATTGCCTCTATTATACTTTCCAGTTATCGTTCAAACAATCAACAACATTACAATAAGAATTGTAGATCAGAACGGCGACCTTATAAATTTCAGAAACTAGACTATAACTGTCAGATTGCGTTTGAAAACTAACAGTAATGGTTACTAGATATAACAGACCATTCAAAATTCAACCTATTGCAGCTAGAAAATCTTATAAAAAAGGAGAGCGTGACCATAAAGCTAGTAGTTCCAAAAACATCAAACAGTTATCAACAGAAAACCGTCCATTTCTTCGATTGTTAGGTTTTAAGGTTTTTAATTAATGGATATCTTAAACGTGAATGAGAAACTTTACGTTGACAATTCCATCATATCTTTCGCATACCTATCAGCTATTCATATCTTCAAAATTTGATTATAATGATGAAATACGTATTCCAATCCAAGAACTAGACACATACACATTACCGTCAGAAAGTCTTCTATACATAGAAGGAACTCTAGCTAACTCTGAAGGAAAATATACACAAAAATTAAGATTTGTCAACAATGGTATTGCGTTTTGGTTCCGAGAGATACGTTATGAATTAAATGGAGTAACTATAGACTCTGTAAGAAATGTTGGTTTAACATTAACATTAAAAGGATATTTGTCTTTTAATAACAATGAAAGCGTAAAGCTTCAAAATTTTGGTAGATGATAAAGGTAGATTTAATGTATCCATACCTCCTAAAGATGCTCCTTGGATTCTTCGGGGATTATAAAAAAAATATTTTAAATATGAAGCAAGAATTAGGATTCCGAAGTTGGGAATGTGTTGAATATTCAGAATTGCCTGAAGCGACACGTCAAACATGGCCTGTAAAAACAACTAGCAAACTGGAAACACCGCGTCATGCTGTTATTGACTTCCAAGTAGATCGAAAAAGACGCGTAAATCAATATATGAGTCAATTTGATAATGTTGATTTTTAAAGCATAAAATTTTTTTAAATTCAGAAAGATATCCATATCATGATTTATATTTAAATTTTAAGGACAACAAATTTTCTGCTCTAAATGAAATGTTTGCTAATTTTAGAAATTCTTACTATGGATTGACAAATGAACCAATATTTACACCTAAAAAATTTAAGTCAACTTCACCTATTTCACACATTGATTGCTCTCATCAGAAGGAATCGCTTCAAAGTGGTTCTGTAGTTATGAGGGTTGAATTCGAAACAAATGAGAATATTAAAAAAAATATCTCGGTTTATTGTCTTATTTTGCACCATAAAATATTTAGCTATAATCCACTAACTAAAATAGTTAAACAACTTTAATACGCATGCGTCAGTTTTAATATTTATAATATAACACAGCCAAATTTTCCTTTAATATGGATTGCATGCATCAGTTAATCATTTTCCAAAGCAAATTACAAGAGCTAAAGAAACAAATTAAAGAATATTAATTAAGAGTGGATATGATAAAAAAATTCAATATTTAAAAATGTGAGAGTCATTATAGATATTCAAGGATTTAAAGTGGAGAATAATAAATTAATTGTTAAAGAATTGGCAGCTTATGATGGGTTTAAAATCAGCTATTACATATTTAAAGCACCTTGCCCCTTAAATCATTTACCTTCAAGCTTATACAGCAGTGCTATCTGGCTAATGAACAATCATCACTGCATCGACTGGAATGAAGGATTTTCTCCTTATCATAGATGTCGAGATATTATTAGAAACTTATCTGAAAAAGTCAACTTTGTCTACGTTAAGGGTGAAGAAAAGGCTGCGTTTGTCAGAAAATATTCTCTAAAGGCATTTATTGAATTTGATGAACAACCAGCTCTACAGAAATTGGAACTCCTTGTGTTTGTGCATTAGCAAATGTTTTTCAGCTGTATAACTATTTGTTTATGAAATAAAACGACATGTTTAAAATATATTTGTTTTATTTGTTAAATATTTCCTTATATACAATACATATTCGCTTTAGTCCAATTTTTTAAACTCTTCTATAAATTTTCTTTCGTTTTTACTTTTAACAAAATCTATACATGCCCTAGCTGCTACTCTACATAATTCTGCATATTCTGTATAATGTAAATACACAATAATGTTTTGAGCTTCACTGTCTTGTCCTTCATACGCATAATATTCAAAGCAGGCTGCAGACATTATGAACTCTTCGTACATTTCTGTAACAATTGCCTCCATGGTTACACTAAAAATGTTTCTTCTTTCAAAATGTCTTTCAATTGAATTGGATCTTCAACATATTCCTTCAGTTTAAGAAGGTGATAACCAAATCCCAATTCCCTTATGCCATGAATAAGCTGTATTAAATCTAATGTTTCACAATATTTGATAATAATGACACCATTGTGGTCTGCTTTCCATAGAATCCTGAGAATAAGAAAATAAAAATAAATTAAATTCTTTACTTAGTTTTCTGACAGCTTCCAGTAATTTGTTGCACATGACCTCAATACCTTGATATAGAACGCGGTGTTCCCTTTCTACAGTCACAATGCCTTTTTATAGATTGCGGTAGTCCATCTATACAGTCACCCCTCTTGATTATGGTGAGTGTAACAAAGCAAGGTTAACTGTAATTCCTTATCACGTCGATAGCGTTTTGGCAGCTTTTTCCAAATTTGCTTTAACTCCACTGACTCGACAAATCTTTTTAAATAATTAAGGGGAATATATTTTAGATCATCCGCTTTAATGTCTCAGAAGGGCACCGTTAGCGCTAAACAAATAACTTCATCAACACGTTCAATAATATCTTCGGTAGGTACTGTACGCGAACCCATTTGACTGTAAGAATGACTGGCTCCTTTGGCTGTTAAGATTTAAATAAAACATCTCCCTACAATGCCTAACGATGACTGAGAAGGGCACGACCAATAAAAATAAGTGTAGGTGGAGTAGAGACAAGTGGGCGGGGCCAAGGATAGGTGGGGGAAGTAGTCAAGCAATCAAAAAAGTGGTGGGGGGAGCCCGCTTAACCCCCAATATACTCTACTAGCGTACAAAAAATTGCAGAATTCTTGTCTCTTATGTTTTTGGCAAGTTCCAGAAACATTCGGATCTACATTGTGTCCAAACGCGACATGGTGGTCTGTTTAGTGTTCTAAAGCCCAACCACGAATTTAAGAGATATTTAGTTATGTTGCAGTTAACTTATTCAACTTCCTTTCCTCCCAGATTAAGGAGTCCTTAAATATTAACACCTTTCGTAAAAAAGAGAGACCAACCGCAATCTTCGCTGGACTTGATACTCTATTACTACGGAGCAGCATATAGCCACCGGTGGCGAAACTCGTAACCCAAGAGTAATTAAAACTAAAGTAGAAAAACTATTATATAGCAGAAAAAGGATTTTTTTTCGGACGACCGCTAAAGCACATGACATTTGGCGAACTATAGACACGTGTTTCTCTCTGCGCTCATACGCTTTAAGGCCCCAATATTCTCTACACATGTTTATTCTTTCTATTTCATTAAATTTTGAACATTTCAATCTACAAGAGTTACCACATTTAATATGCTGAGGAGTTTTTGGTAGCCGTATTTTTCCTTTCTTTGTTGAGTATTCAAGACATTTACTCATAATTTCTTTGCAACGGTTTTTTGCCCAATTTTGCGGAAAACTTGTTCTCCATCTAGTCAAATGTTTCTTATTTGTATTTTCTATCTTCTTTTCTGGTAATTTTCTACGAAGTCGTCGTTGTAACGAATAAAGATCTAGAGAAGAATCTTCAGATGAAGAATATGGCAAATTTAATATATTTTTTCCGGTGACGCTTTGTGTATTTGGAGCTTCGAAAAGAAATCCACCACGTATTCCTTTACTTCAGCCATAATTTGATTTTCATTTTTTGGATACAGAACAGCTAAAAAAACATACTGTTTTAGTTTTTTTTAAATACTAAAAAATTTCAATAAAATTTTTTACCATTATAAGTGACCGGCACATCTTGTGAAACGATAGTATTCGCAGTGCTCTTTTCGTTGTTTGCAAGCTCAATAACATCATCATGCATGATTATTTGCGTCCCGTATTGCGTATATTGCGAAAATATTCACATTTTTAGAAGTTCTGTGTTTATGTTACTTTAATTTTTTTAGTTCAATATCTTATAAATAAAAGCTTGGCTTAAAAAAAGTTTTTACGTTTATTTTATTTTGTGCTTCTTGGCATTATTTTAACGCACCCTGATGTTCACGATTTTTTAACGCCAATCTTAGTTTTGGAGCAGGAATCAAGAATACATTTACTGGTAAAATCAATAATAAAAAGTTTCCCAAAATTTAAAATTTTTTACGCACCTATACCTATGTACTATATTTTTGCATTGACACCGAATTTACATAGGTATGCCAAATTGTAGCTCAATCGGGTGCCAGGCCATGCCAGCAAGTGTTTAAAATATGAATTGCACATATTCAACCGGAAAGACAGACATACAAAGAAAGCAGGCCAATTAAAAGCTTGTAAAAATAATGCACAAAAGTTTCTAGGTATTTACTACTTACCTGGTAATTCAGTTATATGCGGTGAAGGGTTGTTTTCGTCGCTAGTAAGCTTAGTAACATCATCTTGCACGATTATTTGCATTTCGGCATCTTAAAAAAGTTAATTTTGTTTAACGAACAGAGCTATCTCTGTGTTCGAAAAAATAATATGCAAAGTTTCTAGCCATTTACTACTTACCTGGTGATTCAGTTGTTTGTGGTGGGTTTAAAACTAACTGAAGTATTTTATTTATCCGTTTTGAATACATTTTTTTCTTAGAGAACTGCGTTTAACACTTAAGTACTTCTTAACTGATAGTTATTTGAGGTTATAAAACGGTTATGTTTGACATTAAGAACTCTCTAAGTCATACCTGGTTGCAGCAAAATATTATATAAAATTCGTAAGTCATTTAGTGAGTTTTCGCACTAACCAAATACTGCTAGGACGACTTAATGTAGTTTTTGTGTGTGTCATATATATATATATATATATATATATATATATATATATATATATATATATATATATATATACATAAATAATTGAGTTAGACGCTAATTAAACATGTATTTAAGTGAAATATATATATATATATATATATATATATATATATATATATATATATATTTAGTTATAATTATAATGTTTTCTAAAATCCACTGATAATAATTATTATTTTGTTATCAAAATAAGTGTGTGTAGTGTATCACCCCTTTGCACATATAGATTCATGTATATTTCCCTGAGATTGGTAGATTTAGGAATAAATACCCAACACTTGAGTAAATTATTAAATAAATGATTATCTTGTCTCTAGTGACAATTCTCTTTTATTTATGTATATATTTTTGTTGTGTTACTGAAAATAAAAAATATGGGTTATTAAAAGGACTTAATCCTTTAATTTTGGAATTTTCTATACTAACGACCCTGAGATACGTGGCAGGGTGTAGGTGTAATATTTAACGAAATTTGATTTTTTTATGATGAAATATTTTCATTTAGAAATTACAATCCGCCAGTATGTATTCCACAGCTTGATATTACTGTAAAATTATTTAACATAAAAATTATGTGTTATGAAAAATTTGAATACCTGATGATATTTTAAGAAAACCAGATATTTCATCCAGTTTTCAATATTGTTATAACTTATTTTTCCTTCTTTTTTAGGTAAGTGTAACTCCAGTTTTCTAAGCAAACTATTTAAGTAAACCATTTTCTGGCGTTTTGATTGAATTAAAATATTTAGAAGGTAAGTAGCTCGTTTGTAGTTTCTATCAATATTTGACCAATATAATATTAGTTGTAAATAATAATTATTATCTAACAAACTAGAATATATTCATTTAACAAATTGACAGAAATTCATTGCCAAATAGAAGTAGGTATCTGATTTTAAAGTTTTATAAGTTAAGTTTAACCAAGTCCGAAGTTTCTGAAATTGACCCATTAATACGGATCGTTCTGGAGTTTACACATAATTTGTAAAATCTACTCTTAGTGGTTTATTAGGTTCTTATAAATAATTTTTTTTCTGTGGAAAACTGAACGTATATTTGTTAAACGTGAAATCGTAATAATTTTTAATTGTTTTGAATATAAACTAAATTAATAAATCTATGATTACTTCATTTATATTTTGCATTTTATTAGAAATGTTATAAACTAATCTTCGGCTTTAATTATTTAACCCAAAATTGACCTTGTTTCCATTAATCTCTTACAATTAACAGCTCATAACCAAAATATTTTAGTCCAAAATAAGCTGCCTAGTTCTGATAACTAAAGCTGTTACATAATTCCAACTGTCATCATCTGGATATTCAAAATTCTATCAGTTTTTATATTATATGGTAATTAGAGTTAAACAATTTGCAGATGAATATTTTTGTTCCCGTATGTTACACACAACGCATCTGTACTTTTTCTTACAGGAAAAGTCAAAGGTCGTCACTTTTAACAATAGAAGATACAGTGTGCGGTTATGATTATTTAGTAAGTACGGGTTCTTCCTGGTGATATTGCGTGATAAGTTTTGCCAAATTCACCAATGGTAGCTTGCACTGCAAGTGAAAAAATACTCTCTTATGTACTTTCAATACTATACTATTTATAAACAACTCTAATTTTATTCAAAAAAGAAAATCAATCTTTTTTCTTTTCTTGATATCAATTTAAAAAATATTAAAGTTAATTTTTACTTGGACAGATGTAGTGAAGTCAATAAGACGTTTAGTGACTGTAAACCGGGAATTAAAAGATATTACGGAGCGATTTAGCTGGCTCCTTTGTTATGACATAATCTGGGATATACAAAGGCCGTCAGCTGCGTCACATTTTAATACACGCAAAATTAAAATTAGGCCTTCATTTGCATCGCATAATGGGGAAAAACCTCAAACTTTGGGCTGCCACGGGATGTCTTTTCCACTGGATACTTTAAGCCAGGAATTCTCGGTTGTCCGCCAGCCAGTCCGAATAAGCCCGAAATAATATGGAAAAAGCAGATACTCAAGCGGAGGAAAATATTAAAAAAAGTAATAAGAATAAAAATTTAAGAATAACCTAAAGTAGATTCTTTCCTGTGATTCTATATATATATATATATATATATATATATATATATATATATATATATACTGGGTGATTCACGACCCACTGTACAGGGTGTCCCACATAAGATCCTCTATCCCCTTATCTCGAAAGATATACAATTTAGGAAAAAAAGTTATATATAAAGTGTTATTGTTTTTAAGTGAACTTTTATATTATATACCTTTCATGTATACAGGGTGCTCAGTTTTTCCTGGTTAGGAGTCAACTCCTAAAAATTAAATGGGACACCCTGTATATTATCCTGGATATGGATTCCTCATTAAAAATAAGGGTAACTTTCATTAAGATATTGTATACCTATCTCTCGTCGTTTAGGATATAATAGCCGTTTTATTTAATTTTTTGCTAAAAACGTATATATTTAAGGTAGTAGAAAAAAATATAAGTATATAATATTTGGTGAAGCTGCCATTTTTATATTAAAGACAACACCACAATATATAATTTAAGTTGTTTACTTTGACTACAAATTATACAGGGTGATATCAGAAATTCAATCGATCGGAATATATAAAATTACTTATAAGTCAATAATCTTAAATGGAACACCCTGTATATTATTGCAGATTTCGATGGTTCACAAAAAATTAAATTAACTTTGTATATAATAACCTATACCTATCTCTAACCGTTTAGAAAATATTCGCTATTAAACTTTTTTTATGCAATAAAAAATACCTTTGGTTTAAATTTAATGACGAAATACGTCACAAATATTTTTTAACGGGCTGACCATAGTAGATTTTCAACAAAATACTGTAGTTTACAATTTTAACTAAGATGTCTGTATTCTGTATTTCCTGAGAAAATAATTCATTACAAATCATAAAATGAAACCAAATATTGCATGTAATTAACTAACGCTGCAAAATCAAAACTGCCATGGAAAACAAATAAAGTGCTTTGGAAACCAACGTAAACAATATTTGTCAAATAATATAATTAATTTTGGTTTGTTGTGCGTTAAGTTCATCTTTATCTTATAATGTCTTATACTGCCGAAGAAAGGTTGAACTTATATCAGTGTTATCTTCAAAATAACAAAAGCGTTGCACTGACTATAAGAGCATATCATGAAAAGTATCCGGAGAGAATAATACCGGAAAGATCCATGTTTGGGCGAATTGAACGAGATCTCGAACAGCATGGTGTTTTAAAATATGAAAAAAGAAATAAACCTAAAAGTATCTTGGATTATGAAACGCAATTAAATATATGCTTATATTTCGAAGAATTTACAGAAAATTCCATCAGAGATGCAGAAAAAGACTTAAGTATTGCTAGAACTGATATTAATAGGACGCTGAAAATGAATAACTAGAGGGCGTTTAAGTTCGCTAAATTGTAACACTTAGAACCTACCGATCATATTCTACGATTGGAATATTGTGACCTAATGATGGATCGACATTTTCGTAACCCTAATTTTTTTAACCAAATTTGTTGGACGGACGAAGCGATATTTACTACCTCAGGGATATTTAATAGAAAGAATACTCACTATTGGTCTGAAGAAAACAAACACAACATCAAAACTATTCAACATCAAGGTCGTCGTAGTGTTCATTGTTGGTGTGCGATTTACAGGAATCAAGTAATAGGTCCTCTATTTCTGGATAACCATTTAAATGGTGCGAGGTACCTAGAGCTACTGACTAACAATATCAGGCCGTTACTAGAGGTCAATGGTAACATAAATAATATTATTTACCAAATGGATGGAGCACCTTGCCATAACACCATTCAAGTAAGAACTTATTTAAGTGTTAACTATGCAGAGGTCGTTGGACCAAATGGAAATATTCGTTGGCCTCCGCGGAGTCCAGATTTGACGCCCCTGGACTATTTTCTGTGGGGAACATTAAAGGATAAAGTATACAAAAATAAACCTCAAGATGTTGATGATCTCAAGAATCGAATAAGGGAAGAAATTCAAAATATCAATGAAAGTGCTGCAGTAAGAGATGCCTTAAGAAAAATGGAAGTCATCTACACAACTTGTATTGCCCAAAATGGAGGCCATGTGGCAAATTTACTTTAATTTTCCCTTTTGCATTAGGTATATTGGTCCTTTCGTTATACATGCAATTGTTTTTTTGATTTTACACATTAATTCATTTGTAATTATGTAAATGTTCTCTATTAACTTAACTTCTTACTACATACTTATTTAATAGTTCACAAAATTTACATATTGTTAAATGTTAAAACATTTCTATATTTGCTAAAATTTCGTATTCGTTGAAATAAAAGATTAATATTTTTGTTATGTCGGCCATAGGTATTTTATTATATCGATCATTGGAAAGAATTAATTTCTCAGAAAATACAAACATCTTAGTTAAAATTGTAAACTACAGTATTTTGTTGAAAATCTACTATGGTCAGCCCGTTAAAAAATATTTGTGACGTATTTCGTCATTAAATTTAAACCAAAGGTATTTTTTATTGCATAAAAAAAGTTTAATAGCGAATATTTTCTAAACGGTTAGAGATAGGTATAGGTTATTATATACAAAGTTACTTTAATTTTTTGTGAACCATCGAAATCTGCAATAATATACAGGGTGTTCCATTTAAGATTATTGACTTATAAGTAATTTTATATATTCCGATCGATTGAATTTCTGATATCACCCTGTATAATTTGTAGTCAAAGTAAACAACTTAAATTATATATTGTGGTGTTGTCTTTAATATAAAAATGGCAGCTTCACCAAATATTATATACTTATATTTTTTTCTACTACCTTAAATATATACGTTTTTAGCAAAAAATTAAATAAAACGGCTATTATATCCTAAACGACGAGAGATAGGTATACAATATCTTATTAAAAGTTACCCTTATTTTTAATGAGGAATCCATATCCAGGATAATATATAGGGTGTCCTATTTAATTTTTAGGAGTTGACTCCTAACCAGGAAAAACTGAGCACCCTGTATACATGAAAGGTATATAATATAAAAGTTCACTTAAAAACAATAACACCTTATATATAACTTTTTTTCCTAAATTGTATATCTTTCGAGATAAGGGGATAGAGGATCTTATGTGGGACACCCTGTACATACTTATGTGGTGTATAGGGTATCCCTAGGGTATATCGAAATGGATATTTAAATTGATTAATTCGGCTTTATTACCAAGATACAGGGTGATTTTCGTATTTTGGTAAAAATTTGTTCACCCTGTATCTCCTAAACTGCTTAATAGATTTTTTTTAAATTTTGTACACAAACACTCTTGGTATATCATAACTTTTTGACGTTTGAAAAGTAGCAAAGTTCCAGGGCCATATCCAGCCAATTCACACAGGGGAGGGGGGTTAGTTTTGAGACACCCTGTACATCGGAATTCGGTATTTTTGAATTTTTTTCTTAAACTACATTCATTTGTGAACAAAAATATGCCACCATCTTGAATGGCACACTAAAGGTTATGTACGAAATTTAAATCTTTAGATAGTACATACCCCTTTTTTTAGCGGTATCTGTATTAAAGCTTCTAAGTATAAAATTATTTCAATGATTGACTTTAAAAAAAAATTAAACTATCTCTACTAATAAAACACAGCCTTGTCGAATTAATTTTTATTTTCAGTAGCCCAAAAAAAACTAAAATCTACCCTAACACAATAACGTCTTAAAAGCTACAAAATGTTTTCAAAATGCATACCACCGGTGTCTCTACATTTTTGTGCACGCTTTTGTAGCTTTGCGATTGAGCGGTGAATCATTTGAGGGTTTTGTCTAACCTCGTCGCAATAAAAATGTATCCTATTTATTAATTGATCCGTAGTTTCGATTGGAACACTGTAAACTTTTTGTTTTAGATGCCCCCACAAAAAGTAGTCGACTGGATTAAAGTCTGGCGACCTAGTTGGCCAAGGATGTGGTCCTCCGCGTCCAATCCACCGATCAGCAAATTGTTGATTGAGATAATTTCGAACATCAATTCCAAAATGTGCAGGTGCCCCATCGTGTTGAAACCATATGCCTCTTAAATTTACATTTTCTAATAAGCCCGGTAAAATGTTTTGTAGAAAGTCCAAATACACAACAGCCGTTAGTCGTTGAGGGAAAATATGTGGTCCAATTAAATGATTATTTATTAAGCCGCACCAAACATTCACTGAAAACTTTCGTTGAGAATTGGCCAATCGCAACGAATGAGGGTTTTCATCTGCCCATACATGAGAGTTTCTAGAATTAAAGACTCCGTCCCTTGTAAATTGGGCTTCATCAGTGAATAGTGTTCTAAAAATAGTTCTTCGATGATTTATTACCCACCTAGCAAATGCTAATCTAGGCAAGTAGTCGCCTTCTTCTAATCTTTGTACATGGAAAGGGTATAAGTTTTCATTTTTTATAGTTCTCCATACTCTTGTCTGCGGTATCACTAATTAGGCGGAAATTCGCCTAGTGCTTGTGGTTGGATCTTCCCTCACAAGGTTGAGAATATTCTCTTCTTGGACCACGTTATTAGCACCCACTCTTTCAACCTGAAGTTCGGTTGAGGGAAACTTACCCTTTTCACGCAATGTATTAAAGGTTGCGGCAAACGTTTGGTGATTTGGAATTTTCCGATCCGGAAATCGTCTTCTGTATTCTTCTGTAGCAGCCCTTCCGTTACCATTACAAAATCCGTACACAAATACGATGTCTGCGTACTCAGCATTTGTAAATAACGGCATTTTTACAATTATTGAAACGTACAAACTTTTTGCAAAGAGAAAATTCAAATAAAAAATCTTTAATTAACAATGTCAAACACAAATGATTGAATTGTATGTACGTAATGTCATTTTTAAAATATCTGTCTAAATTCCAAGGCTTACTTTATTATTTTTAGGTATTAAAATTAATTGAATTTGTATTTTTTTGTAGGTTTTAAGGTTACGAAAAAAATAAAGGTAAATAAAAAAATTAAAAAAAAACAAGCTCTTACACGTAATTTGTATACAATAAAAAAAATAAAAAAAGATAAATTTTTACGGTAGCCGATAAATGATCACGATCTCGAGCATTAGATAAGAGATGAGGCGAAAAAGACTTAAACAGAAATTAACTGGTTTATTAGTAGAGATAGTTTAATTTTTTTAAAAGTCAAGCATTTAGACAAAAACCTCAAATGTAAATGATTCAACGCTCAATTGCAATTTACAAAAGCGTGCACAAAAATGTAGAGATACCCTTAGACAGGCGTTATTGTGTTAGGGTAGATTTTGGTATTTTTGGGCCACTAAAAATAAAAAATAATTCGACAAGGCTGTGTTTTATTAGTAGAGATTTTAATTTTTTTTTAAAGTCAATCATTGAAATAATTTTATACTTAGTTAAAAGCTTTAATACAGATACCGCTAAAAAAAGGGGTATGTACTATCTAAAGATTTAAATTTCGTACATAACCTTTACTGTGCCATTCAAGATGGTGGCATATTATTGTTCACAAATGAATGTAATTTAAGAAAAAAATTCAAAATACCGAATTCCGATGTACAGGGTGTCTCAAAACTAGCCCCCCTCCCCTGTGTGAATTGGCTGGATACGGCCCTGGAACTTTGATACTTTTCAAACGTCAAAAAGTTTTGATATACCAAGAGTGTTTGTGTACAAAATTTAAAAAAAATGGATTAAGCCGTTTAGGAGATACAGGGTGAACAAATTTTTACCAAAATACGAAAATCATCCTGTATCTTGGTAATAAAGCCGAATTAATCAATTTAAATATCCATTTCGATATACCCTAGGGATACCCTATACACCACATAAGTATGTACAGTGGGTCTAGAATCACCCAGTATATATATGTCATATGGTGATTACCTGATAATATTTTGGTAAAAAATGCATTATGGCGGAAAATATAAAAAAATGTTTTTATTTAATTCACTTTAAATTTTGCAGGAAAATTAAATGTGATCTAGGGTACGAATTCAACATGACGGAACAAAATGGCAGTGTGTGTGTCTATGTAAAAATTACTTATTCAATTCATTTTAAATTATAGCTAAAAATCAAGTATGAATATGTAGAAACTATTGAAATATTGGTAGAAATCCAATCCATTATGCTAGAACGAAACGATGCCCAATAAAAATGTTTGAAAAGAAAAAAAAAAAAAAAAAAAAAAAATATATATATATATATATATATATATATATATATATATATATATATATATTACTAAATGACTATGCACCGAACTAAATTCGGTCACGCACTTCACTATTCCTAATAAAAGGAAAGATATATAATGAGGGAAGTTCCGGGTAAAGGAACTTTACCGGTTTTATTTTGTTTTTTTAATAATATGTTTAGACAGCATATTTAAGATTTTCCCAAAAGAGACAATCAGACTGTAATCAAACAACGGATAATTTTAAATAATTTCAGTCATCAACTCCTATTCAAGACTCAAAATGGGAGACATTTTTAAAGGACAATACTAAGTTTCAACTTTGCGCAGGTATCAGGATATTTACCATTAATTATAATAGAAAATTGTCTTGGTATATATAGTAATTTTTGGACCTTTTTCTTGCTTTCCTAAACAGTTGAATATTTTATTCAAATATCGTTTATGCTTTCATTAAATTTATTTAAAAAATATAAAGCATTACGTGATATGAACAATGAACAATAGGTTGTTCTTATATGGCTTTTCTTTTTTGTCATTGACACATTTATAAAGCAATCATAGAAAACGGCGTTGTAGGTAAAAAGTATCTAAGCTTCAACAGATTTATCCAAACGGTTTATGTATAGTTTCACATTTCACGATACAGGTTGACCTTTTTTACAATAATAGAAACCAAAAAGTGCATGTTACCTGTTGAAAGGAACAAATTTCATAAGAGTCTATGTTGCCGGTGAGATTTATGACAGCTTCGTCACGGTGGCACAAAACCAAGTTCTATCATTAAATACGACCTGGAAAATTAAAACGGATAAAATAAGTACTTTCCTCTTTTAGTCCTTAAATATCTAGGCAATTGAACTTATCTAATTAGCCGTTTGGCTGCTATAAAGTCACTAAACATGTTTTCAAATATGTAGATTTTACAAGGATCTCTAAAAAACAATAAAAATTAAGATATAAATTTTTGGGATATAAAATGATGAATTCTTTTTCATAAAGTTCTAAACAAGAATTTTATTGGGCAGTGTTATGGGTTCTCAACGATTGCAAAGTGTTAATAACTTTTTGGTAAAACCAAAAATTTGTATCATCACTTAAAGCGGATTAACATTTTATTTGAAAAAAATTGAATTCTTTATTAGAGTCCTGATTACTCGTATGAAGTATAATAAAAATCGTAGAAATAAATGAAAAATTATTTTTTCTTATATCGATCTTAAGTATGGTGGCTGTCGATAAATTTTCTATGTCATATTTTTGCTTAGTATGTATATTTTTTATAAGAATAAAAGGGGATTTTTTACATTTTAAATAATATTGCTGAGATCTTTTTAAGACGAAACGAGTTGTAAATTCCTTATAATTTCCACTTTCTTGTTTTGAATGTCTAAGCGACAAAATAAAATTATTCCGTATCATTACGTTCTTATTTACGATGGCGGAGTATATTAAGCAGAACTGTGGTGGAGTAAGAGCGATGGCAAAATAATATTTTACCAGAAGTTACAAATTGCCGGCTTTCACAGTAACCGCGGTGTTCTTTAAAGATGTTTAAGGCGATATTACTTATTTTGCTATCAGCATTATCGCCGCACTATTTGCGAGTCATTTATCGCCAGACAATGAATGTCTAAAACATCTAAGAGGTATAGCAGGTAGCAGGAATGCAATGACTAGTATTTTCTCATACATTAAAAGAAAAAACAATAACAAGACTAATATAACGCTAGTTATATAACTAACATGCCAATGTTCGATACCTGTTGGTTTCATTTTGTATAATATGTCATACATTTTAGGAATCTTCATATTAAAATAATAAAACTCAATACTTATGATAAGACTTTGTTATTCATAAATACATTTTTCGTATTCGTTTCAGTAACTGTTAAAAAGATTAAGATTATACCAATCACTTTGTCAAAGTTTTACTTTTCAGAATGCAATTATAGTAAAGCTGTCATTGACTGGTATGATCTATATTTTGAAATATGAACTCATAAATTAACAGAGTTCAGCGAATGAAGTAGTTTGCTTTTTAGAAAAGCTTCATTAAAAGATAAACAGAAAATAAATAATTTATCGCATCTATACGCATTGTAGCAAATAATTATGCTTTCAATCTTTTCATAGAAAGAAAAAAAATAATTATCGCCATTGAAAAAGTAGCACTTTTTACCACGGTTCATTCGCACATATTTTTGACAAACATCCATACAACTGGAAATATTCATATAATCCTAGACTATTCCAGTTAGGTAGATCGCTGATTTTCAATGGCTCATTTGAACGCAGTAGTAAACTGAATTGGTCCCCTGGCAGTTGTAGTCTAATGTTAGGTCTGATACCACCATCAAGTATATTGCCAGCCTCTCAAACAGACCGCCAGCCTTTGTTAAACAGAAGTCTTTGCTCATTTCACTTGATCTAACTTCGAGTTAATTATACGTCAATATTTGTAGGAATTATTAGTTTTGGGTAAACAGATAACGCAACAAAAGAAATTATTAAATTATTAAAATAAATAAGACCGATTTTTGTTTGACAATAAAAACAAAAATGCAATCTAGATGGTTAAAATTCAAACAAATAATTTATCTTTAAGTTAAAAATTAATGTTTTTTTTTTGAAGAAAAGGGTAAAACTTATTAACATAAGTAATAAATACATTGTTTTATTTTGTTTGATTAATGTCTATTCTTTTGTTATAAATATATATTTTAATATGTGTAGTGATGTGACTTTTCTTTAATACAGAGAGAAATATAGTATACATCTTGCATTTTTAATAACCGAGGACATTGTAAATTATTATTTATGTATTTTTGTAAAAAAACGTAATGGGAAAAATATTTGCCATTTTCATATTATTTTAGCAACGCCTTAAAACTTTTAGATAGGATATTTAAACCGAAATACCAAATTTTTATATTGTTGCATTTTACTCAAGTGATTTTCATAAGTATCAAACTCTCGCGATATGGTTTTAGAACATCAAATAAGTACATTTAACAAACAAAATTTAAATTTTACTGAAACCGTAATATAATTAAAGTTATCTGGTTATATAGAACAAAATATATAAGTATAGCATAACAAAATCATATTATTTTGGAGGTTATTCCGCGACTCTAATACCGGACAAATTGTATAAGTACTGTGTTATCTATGCGGCATGAAATTGATTACGATGGCCAATTTATCGATTTTTTAATTTTTTTTGTATAAAATTTTTATTATTTTTGTTCTATTATTATTGTGTGTCTTCATTATTAAATAAAAACCTTTTTTTAAGATGACATGAGTTTTAATTAATTCTACTCTGTATTGGCATGTTTGTCTTAAAACAGTGGCGGCTAGGAAAAATATGTCGAAACGTTCAAGAGGTGTGTTAAACGCAGGAACACAGTCGACATGTAAATATATTTTAACGAGTTGTAAACCAACAGATATCAGATCACGTCTTTTTCATCTTTCTGTATGTCTATATACAGATACGTCGTGTATATTCGGATGCCCCGCAGCTGCTAACACACAAAAGTCTATACGAAATAATACAGTTATATCTGCTCCCTACGCACAGTAAACATGAGGATCTGTCGACCTCGCATCTTTATGTTTACCAGCTTATTACTTTGTGTTAAGACGCCGGGTGAAGGTTGCTGACGACAAAGAATGCCGTCATGGAGGCCAGAAAAGCTTTACTTTCGTCGGCTTTCAAAACATAAATTCTTTTTGAAATTTGCAGAACATCTTTTTAAGTTGTATACTAAATATTGAAACTGAAGATCATATAGCAAGCCTATATATATATATATATATATATATATATATATATATATATATATATATATATATATATATATATATATATATATATATATATATATATATATATATATATATATATATATATATATATATATATATATATATATATATATATATATATATATAATATTACGTGTTCCTATCAGCTATGCTGCGAGAAGTCATAACAGATAATAATAAGTAAGCTTCCTTGTGATGTTTGAATGGTTAGTCAGACGAATAGCTCTTCTTTGGACATAGTTAAAAATATTAAGGTTCGATGAGGTTTTTCCCTACATATGACACCAGTTATCAAATCTGAGTCTGATCTGTGATGCATAGAGTGTATACAAATAAGGAGAATTATTTTAGGGTTCGACAAAGAAAAGTCAAATTTGTAGCAAAGATCCTGTTCAAATGCCTTACCACTCACTTCAATGTTTAAACATTCATTTAAAGGTTGTGGGGATAAATATTTATGAGATAGTGAACATGTTGCGTATTTGGGAGGTTATATCAGTCTTCAAAACTGTGTCGACGCTCGCAAATAACGGCATTATAACTCCATAATATTGAACCAATACCCAAAAACGTAATTTTTAAAGTTATTGTGGAACCTATTACTATTCCTTGATGAAAAAATATATTGTCTAATAATGCAAGGACGTAAAAAATGATTAGCACAAAACTTCATATTGCTGAGATCAAGATTCCAAACTCAAATATTAGAAAAAATACGAAAACGCCATAAAACTTGACTTTTATTTTTTTTTTGCTAAATATCTAAATACGAAGTCATTTTACTATCCTCCGTCACTTTATATCACTTGTTAGGAAGGTTTTGTTTTTTGTATACTAGGTGATCATATTTTTTGTTTGAAAATGTATTTAGTTGCTGGTATGATATTCTTTAATCTTCGTTTTCATAAGGAGACATTCTTTTGCCACATAATTTATTTTTATTTAAAGGCTAGTAATTATGTTATATTCATTTTTGAATTTGTACTGCGTGTGCGTCGAAGAAAGAGTGTCATTGTATATATAGGGTTCGAAATAAATACAAAAATAAAAGTTTGCGAGACAAAACATTATGTAATTCCGACTTTTGAGCTAAATTAAAGAACCTGCAAATAAAATTCAAAAATTTTTCAATTTTCATTTCAATTTTTTTTGATAATTGACTTAATTTTTGAGAAAATTTATGGTGAATTTTTTACATATTCATATATGTATATGTATATGTATATGTATATGTATATGTATATGTATATGTATATGTATATGTATATGTATATGTATATGTATATGTATATGTATATGTATATGTATATGTATATGTATATGTATATGTATATGTATATGTATATGTATAGGTATATGTATATGTATATGTATATGTATATGCATATGTATATGTATATGTGTATGTTAATGTATACTATATATATGTATATCTATATTTGTATTTGATGTATGTAATGTTGTCGTCGTATGTTACCGTTTTACCGGTCTTACCTTTTTTTAAATTCCAACATTTATTTTTGTTTTGCTTCTAAAAGACAAAGACTTTGATACTCGAAACCTTTTTAAGTACAGAGTGTCTGTTCGCAGGTTGTAGGGAATGTAATACTAAATTTTACACATCTTTAGAAGCTTTGCTAAAAATATTTTCTGGTTTGACCAGTGATATCTTTTTTACTTTACGACATATTTAGAAACTTATTTCATTTTCCAGCGTGATTTTATCGGCAAACATCTATATTTATATACTATAAAAATCATATATTTTAGCTATTTTTTGAAATGTGTTTGTATTTTCATTTTCCTTTCCTACGACCACTTACGAAACTGTCAAAAACACACTGTTAACTGGGCTAGAAAGTGCTATATATCACATGGGTATTTCAACACACGTGTTGAAAAATGTTTTTCAACACGACATTCTTGTGTCAATATCACAGCTGACGTAACAGATTACAATTTTTTCAACACTATTGTTGAAATATACAAAATATAATAATCCTATTGAAAATTTTAAGTGGTCGTAGGAAAATTAGTGTACATTACTTGTGATAAAGTTATCGTGTTCAAATTTGAAGGATTTCTGCACCTAAATCAAATCATTTGAGACTTACCACTTTCAACACTTGTTTGTAATATACTATTTAGACACTAGTGTTGAAAGAATGTTTTCAACGCTAGTCTTGAAAATCCGTGAGTAATTGCTTTAATTAATTGCAAATAAAATAAGTTAAAAGTAGGCTTTGATTTTTCAACTTCCATTTGAACATGGCAATTCCAAATACTATCATGTTAAAAAGTATTTTTCACCACACGTGTTGAAAAATGTTTTCAGCAATTTACTTGGGTATATAATAATTTTATAGAAAAAGAAAACATTTTATTTAGGAAGAAATGTATGTTCTAGGTACGGCTCTGTGATACATTCAATGATTATCCCCGACAGGGGAAAGAGGCGCTGTCTTAATTAGGATCCGTGTATGCGGGATAAGAAGCATCAGAGGCAGGTTTGTTTTAATAAGTGCTACTGAAACGAATTGACACTCCTGATACAGTATAGCGAGAGCGCGGATTAACTCAATATTTACTGATGAAAATTGACTGGGAGAGCAAAGAGCTCAAAGTACAGGCTTTTTCCTGAGATTTGAAATATTATGTCTTTACTTTACGTGCGTGAGGAATTTCGACAAGATTTAACAAGAAATCTCGGGAAGTATCACGGAGATTAACTCAAAGTATAAGTACGGTATAATCTTTCGGGCGAAATTCCTAAAAATAATTTGATCTAAAAATGTTAGAAACTGTATGAACTAATTAATAAGTTTGAGTTTACAAAAAAAAACTATACTAATAATGTTTAAAGAACGGAAATATTATGATTTTATAAAATATAGTGCTATTGAAAAAGTATATTGGTAAGATAAAATGACAATAAAACCTTCATCAGTGCTGGACAGAGCAAACAGAACTAGCAAATTTTTATGTTAAATTTAAATCGAATATTTTTAAAACGAGGCAAGATACTGAGATGCGGTTTTTTGTTATTTCTTAACTTAGTTACTTCTTAAATAAACTAAAAAGTTTTTTATACAGGATGTTAAATAAGACTGACGAAAATTTCCAAACACGATTTTTAAGTTCTAATTGTTAGATCAACTTAATCCTTGGTGAAGTCAAAAAAAAATTCAAAAGTTTTTTAAAATTTTTAATGTTTTTTTTTGAGATACGATCTTTTTGTTAAAATTATATTTTTCTTTCTTATTGCGCTGTAACTTTCTATTAGCCATTTGACGTAAAGCTTTCTTTATTTTTCTTCCTAGAGAACCCTGAAGTCTTAATTTCTTATGATTTGTAGGATCTGTACTGCTCAGAAAATAGAGGGAAATATCAAAAAATATGTTAAAATTAGTTACAAACCTGGTGCTCCTAAAGTTTAAGTACGTATATTTCAACACCCTTTAGCAAGGCGAAGTTAAATTTAAAAGTTTTTATTTCACTTCTAAGGAGCACCGGACATTTTCTCCAAATGGGTTTTTTTATTTTCTCTCTTTATTATTTTTAAAACTGCAGGTGTTGCTTTTAGATCCAAATTTGTTAATACCGGGTGACATAGGAAACATATAAATGACAGACATTTCGTGAAATTTGAGACATTTTTCAACTCCCTAAAAGGCAAATTATCCATTAAAAAAAATTAAAATTTACTTCTGATTTTGACGGAAGTGATCCCTACTTATTTATTTTAAATATAACCCTGTATATTTTTATAAACTATCGTATTTAGCCTAAAATTAACTTTTAAACGATATATCACAAGTTTTGTTTTCAAAATGGAACCCATTTTTTAAAAAAATTCAACATTCTCAATTAATGAAAAAAAATTAAGTCACTTTTTACAAAATATTTGTTTTTTGAACAGTCCTAAGCAAGCATATCATTTCGATTTAAAAATCGTTTTGGGTAATAGTAGTTTTTTTTATTCCTTTCCCAAGTAGCACTTTTAGTAATGAATATGCCATTGTTACCACAAGTATTTTTGATGAAGTAACCAGAACTTGGTGTCGCCACGATCTGTTTGAGCTGAGACTACGTAGTCATTACCAAAATGGGAACAATTTTAGGGTAACTATTTCGTGAATAACATGTAACTGTGACTTTGGCTATTACGTAGATAGTACGGAATTGTGTAGTTCCATTTAAGTAGCCGAATAGTAATAATTCACTTCCTTTCGTCACTTCCTTATTTCTGTCTTTATTTAATCCGTTTTAAAAATATGTATGGTTCGTTTTAATAAAAACAAAACAGTTAATGGCGACTACAAACACTCAAATTGGGAGTATGGTGTAGAGCATATAGAATACCGTTATTGGTATTTGAGGTAGGATACATGCCTTTCACTTAGTGTTCTGGCTATGCTAAGGACCTAAAATTAAAACGCAGATAATTTCTCTGGTGAATATGATAGTCGTAAAAAAATTACGCGCCTTTAAAATTCGTTAATTTTCATTCAAACTGGTCAAATATATTGGCCAATTTTAATCTCAAAAATCTAATTTTGGGCTTTGATTTAAATAGTAATTATTATTAAATATCTTATTATAAAGAGTGACTCTTTCTTTAACGTAATGTTTAATTTGTATGCATTTTTAATCTTTATAGTCACAAAAACAAACATCATAGCTAAATATTTATAGGGGAGATGAAAATAAACAATGGCGTTCTATTGGACTTTTACTTTTAGGTTGGCTGCATTTCTTTACTGAGAAAATTACTTAACATCAGGTGTCTACGACTGCTCCCATACGCTTTTATAGTTTTGGATTCTTTAAATACGCAACTGTCACGTATACCTAATTACATTGAAGTCTTAAATACTAAGCTGGTACTACTATAATTCTGCCATCATAACCATTTTCTTTAAATATCGCTTTAGGTTATTTTGTTCAGGTATGACATAACCAAGTTGTGATATTTTTAATTTTCTATAAAATGTGGCTGAGTGACGAAAGCTACTTAGTTTTCTTATGGTATGTCAAGCCATTGTGAATTTTAACTTGTTACTCATAGACGATAACACAATACATACACAACTAATTAAAAGCTGTAGACCGAATTACAATGACTTTAGAAGGACAGTGGCGACAATAGAAGCCCACCCGCCAAATTGATGTAAAATTTCTAAAGGTTTAAATGGGGGCAACCATATTATCGTTAGTTTTTCGCAAAATAAGGCTAAATTAATCTACTTTTATATTTACAACCTCTGTCAGCGTTAGTTGTAAATGTAGGGTTTGATTGTGTCGCATCGATAATCTTTGAGCATTTGAGATCTCCCTTTATACAAGCCTACCTGATGAGGGTAAAGACCCAGAAATCGATCTCAGGAGGGGTATCCTGTGACATAATCAAAAGCAATTTCTTCTTGTAGGCCGCTTTCCTGTAAACATTAAATATTTTTGTTATATATACATTTAAAACAAAATTGTTTTAAATGTATTTTTGTTTTCATGATCATAGTTTGTTTTAAATGTAATGTTTTTTTGAGTGATGTTTTTTCAGTAATGTTTTAACCATTTTCAAATTTAAATATTAACTATACATGTTTTTATTGTAGAAAATAAATATCTTGAGAAAGCTCAATATAATGAGCGAAACGTCGATTGAATTGTAGTTTTACTTCTCAATGAGTTAACCTATGCCCAAGAAAATAATTAATAAAATATTTATATATGGTTAAAAAAAACGAAATATTATATATATATATATATTTCTGGTTTTATTTTTCTTGGTTTAAGGTCAGCGTGCTAAGTTAAAACTAGGCAAAATTACTTTAAAACATACATATATTGTAGTCGGAAAGATAACGTTTCAACCATGCTTCTGGTCTTTTTCAAATCTACAATTTGATATGAACATGTAGGTATGATGTGGGATTTAACTACTGTAATACAGATGTATAGATTTTACTGAGGTTGTTGACATCTTTTTTGTCATTTATACTATTATTGTTTTTTTGAATTTCAACCATTTCATAAAATTCTCTCTTTTTTAGGTGGTGTTCGGTCTTTAAGATCTTTATTCCATTATAGTTAAAAGTATGGTTTTTCGATTTTTCATGATTTGTTAGGGCTGTTGAATTTTTTTTATCGTATTTGTGACTTTTTACACGATTTTCCAAATATTAGCTGGTCTGTCCAATATAAACTCCCTCACAGTTATTACAAGGAATCTCGTATACGACATTACTTTTCTTGTTCTTTGGAGTTTTACTTTTTAGTTTGCTAAAATTTTTTGATAGTAAATTGTAAGTTCTATGACATGTTATAATATCGAATTTTATAAATAATGTTTGAAATTTTTGGGATAAACCATTTATGAAAGGAAGCGTAATGAATTTTGCTGACGTAGACCCAGGTTTTTTAATATACAATAAGGTGTTATAATATTTGTGGATTCTGTTTTTGAAAATTTTATTGACTAAGTGTATCGGGTACTGATTTAATTGTAATGCGGATTTTGCTTTTTCAATTGCATTTTCTCTGTATTCGGGGTCAGATAGTTGAATAGCGCGATCTGCTAACCCTATTACTACCGATTTCTTTTGAGACATTGGATGACTAGAATTAAAATTTATATATCTGGAGGACCATGTTGGTTTTGTGTACCATTCTGTCTTTATTTGTTCTCCTATATGGTGTAGTGTTAAATCTAGAAAATTTATTTGGCTATTCTGCTCAATTTCAATTGTGAATTGAAGGTTTTTATGGTATTGGTTGAATTTTTGTATTATGCTTTCCGATTGGTCAAACGGAATGGCAGTAATACAATCATCAACATACCGGAAAAAGAAAGGAATATTGAAACCTATATTACTTAAAACATTCTCCTCCAAATCCTCCATTACTATTTGCGCGACTACACTAGATATTGATACCCCCATAGCACAACCCTCGAACTGTTTATATAGTTGGTCTTCGTACAAAAAATAAGTAGAGTTTACAGTTAGTTCTATGGCTTGTAAAAATTCATCTTCTGGTATATCTGTGAACTTACTTATCTCTGACCACTTCTTTTTAATTATATTAGTCGCTAATGCGACGGGAACGTTGGTATAGAGAGATACAACGTCGAGCGATATTAACAGGTAATTTTCTGGAATTATTATATTTTTTTTTTATTTTTGAAATCGAAAGAGTCTTTAATATAGTATTTGTTTTTATGAACTATATTTTTAAGGATATTTTTCAGATATTTCGAGAGTGGTGTGTAAGGAGACTGCACACATGACACGATCGGTCGTAATGGTGTGTTTTCTTTGTGTAGTTTGGGTAACCCGTATATTTTAGGTGGTATCGCGTTTCGTATTTTAAGTTGTTTTGCAGTATTAGGAGATATATAACATTTATTTTCCCAAGATTGAATTAATTCATTATTTCTTTTTTGATATTAATTGGTAGGGTCCAACTTAATTTTTTTGTATGTTTTTTTGTCATTTAGTAAATCGTTCATTTTTTTACTATAGTCGTCTGAATACATTAAAACTGTTTTATTTGTTTTGTCAGCTTTTAAAACCTTTATATGAGTGTTATTTTTTAAGAATGATTAAGTTTTCTTTAAGTTTATGGAATGTTCCTTATTTTTAACAGTTTGATTTTTTAATTTGTTTTTAAAATTTGTTAGTATGTTACATGATTTAGCTCTAATTTCATCCCTTTCACTACACTTCAAATGATTTATACTGGTTTCAATATTGCATAATATATCTGTGGTTGGTAGGAGTTTATCTTGGTTTATATCCACTGCAAAATTCGGCCCTAAGCTTAAGATATCTAACGCGTAATTTGGAATATCTTCGTTAGTTAAATTTTGTACCCACAGTGATGCTGTGTTTTGTTTTATTTTAGGTTTCTGTTTAAGTATTAAATTGTTTATTTTATTTATGTTATTTTGTTTTATTTTTTGGAAAATATTCTCAGATTTTTGTGTGCTGCATAGTTTAAATTTCTCAAATATTTGTTGTGGTAACTTTTCGGTAAGTTGAGTTTCGAGCTGATTAATTTTGTTATGTAAGTTTATTATGGACAGCGTTGTTTCTGTAATTAATAAACAAAGTATATTTAAAATAAATTTTGGTAAAATATGTTGTGTATATTTACGCTCTAAGTTTACATTTTCAAAGGATACATGTGATATTTTCAATTTTAAGAAAGTTGGTTGTAGGTTTTCTGATTTGCATCTTAGTAAAAAAATTCTCCTATTTTTTTGGTTGCATATTTTATGCGAAATTTTTTCATATTCCTTCATGTCATTGACTACTTCTCTCAGGTTTTAAAAGCTGACAAAACAAATAAAACAGTTTTAATGTATTCAGACGACTATAGTAAAAAAATGAACGATTTACTAAATGATAAAACATACAAAAAAATTAAGTTGGACCCTACCAATCAATATCAAAAAAGAAATAATGAATTAATTCAATCTTGGGAAAATAAATGTTATATATCTCCTAATACTGCAAAACAACTTAAAATACGAAACGCGATACCACCTAAAATATACGGGTTACCCAAACTACACAAAGAAAACACACCATTACGACCGATCGTGTCATGTGTGCAGTCTCCTTACACACCACTCTCGAAATATCTGAAAAATATCCTTAAAAATATAGTTCATAAAAACAAATACTATATTAAAGACTCTTTCGATTTCAAAAATAAATTAAAAAATATAATAATTCCAGAAAATTACCTGTTAATATTGCTCGACGTTGTATCTCTCTATACCAACGTTCCCGTCGCATTAGCGACTAATATAATTAAAAAGAAGTGGTCAGAGATAAATAAGTTCACAGATATACCAGAAGATGAATTTATACAAGTTATAGAACTAACTCTAAACTCTACTTATTTTTTGTACGAAGACCAGCTATATAAACAGATCGAGGGTTGTGCTATGGGGGCATCAATATCTAGTGTAGTCGCGCAAATAGTAATGGAGGATTTGGAGGAGAATGTTTTAAGTAATATAGGTTTCAATATTCCTTTCTTTTTCCGGTATGTTGATGATTGTATTACTGCCATTCCGTTTGACCAATCGGAAAGCATAATACAAAAATTCAACCAATACCATAAAAACCTTCAATTCACAATTGAAATTGAGCAGAATAGACAAATAAATTTTCTAGATTTAACACTACACCATATAGGAGAACAAATAAAGACAGAATGGTACACAAAACTAACATGGTCCTCCAGATATATAAATTTTAATTCTAGTCATCCAACGTCTCAAAAGAAATCGGTAGTAATAGGGTTAGCAGATCGCGCTATTTAACTATCTGACCCCGAATACAGAGAAAATGAAATTGACAAAGCAAAATCCGCATTACAATTAAATCAGTACCCGATACACTTAGTCAATAAAATTTTCAAAAACAGAATCCACAAATATTATAACACCTTATTGTATATTAAAAAACCTGGGTCTACGTCAGCAAAATTCATTACGCTTCCTTTCATAAATGGTTTATCCCAAAAATTTCAAACATTATTTAGAAAATTCGATATTATAACATGTCATAGAACTTACAATTTACTATCAAAAAATTTTAGCAAACTAAAAACTAAAACTCCAAAGAACAAAAAAAGTAATGTCGTATACGAGATTCCTTGTAATAACTGTGAGGGAGTTTATATTGGACAAACCAGCCAATATTTGGAAAATCGTGTAAAAAGTCACAAATACGATAAAAAAAATTCAACAGCCCTAACGAATCATGAAAAATCGAAAAACCATACTTTTAACTATAATGGAATAAAGATCTTAAAGACCGAACACCACCTAAAAAAGAGAGAATTTTATGAAATGGTTGAAATTCAAAAAAACAATAATAGTATAAATGACAAAAAAGATGTCAACAACCTCAGTAAAATCTATACATTTGTATTACAGTAGTTAAATCCCACATTTCGTCGTGTTACTATGTAAAATGTGTGTCTGTCAATATTTTAAAATCTAAGTTATGTACGTGCATTTAAAAATAGTCTGTGTTGTACGTGTTTTATGTAAATGTTTATGTTAGTTTTTTAAAATTTGGATTATTTTGATATTACGTTCTAACGTAAGATATATTTTTTAAAAAAATTTCTGTTCTCATACCTACATGTTCATATCAAATTGTAGATTTGAAAAAGACCAGAAGCATGGTTGAAACGTTATGTTTCCGACTACAATATATGTATGTTTTGAAGTAATTTTGCCTAGTTTTAACTTAGCACGCTGACCTTAAACCAAGAAAAATAAAACCAGAAATATATTAAAGTCATAGGTCAAAGAATAGCATAACCAAAAAAAAAAAATATATAATAAAAAATATATATATATATATATATATATATATATATATATATATATATATATATATATGTATATATATATATATATATATATATATATATATATATATATATATATATATATATATATATATATATATATATATATATATATATATAAGTATATATATATATATATATATATATATATATATATATATATATATATATATATATATATATATATATATATAAATTAGGTATTTTTAATAACAATATTTTATCTTTTATTAACAAGCATGCTCCCTTGCAGAGTAAATTAATTCACGATCGACCTTTTAGCCCGTGGATAACAGACAATATAAAATTATTAATAAAATTAAGAGACAAAGCTCATCGTAAATACTTAAAAAATAGGACACAAGGGAGTCTATTATATTATCGAGAACTTAGGAACTATACGAAACATGCGATAGCACGAGAGAAAGTTGCATATTTTAATCAGATGTCTAATAAAACGGGTAAAGATTTTTGGGCAAGTGCGAAAAAACTAAATTTAACACATACTGAAACTAATGAACTGCCCCATGAACTTGCAGATGAACCGTCACTCAATAATTATTATGCCCAAAGCAGTAATGTAGTGGATACTACATCAAACGACAAAATAAAATTTTATGAACAAAATATTCATCCAAACGTAACCCATGACCTCAATTTTAAATTAATGGACGAAATATAAGTATATAAAATAATTAATCAGATGAGTAGTAATGCCCAAGGTGAAGATGAAATTTCTTTAAAGGATATAAAGTTGTGTTTGCCTTTTGGTATAAAACCTCTTTTAAATATAGTTAATCATTGCATATTGGAAAATGTTTTTCTAGACATCTGGAAGAAAGGTATTATTAAACCTTTACCTAAGATTGCTATTCCCAAAAGTTCTAAAGATTTAAGACCTATATGTATATTGTCAGTTATATCAAAAATTATTGAGAAACATATCTACAGCCAAATTTCTTCTTTTTCCCTTCCCTTGAAAATTATACCAGACTGTCAGTCTGGATTTCGTAAGTACTTTAGTACATCCACTTGCCTTATTAACCTTATAAATGACATAAGAATTAACGAAGAAAAAAAGGAAGTGACTTGTTTGTGTTTACTCGATTTTAGTAAAGCATTTGATACTTTGAATCACACAATGTTACTAGCTAAGCTTCATTATTTTGGATTTTCGGAGAATGCTGTTAAATTTCTTAGATCATATCTCTCAAATAGATATTACTGTGTATCCGTTAAGAGGCAATCTACCAATTTTAAATCGTCATATATACCTATGACAACAGGTATCCCACACAGTATATGTCATTTTCACTCGATAAACTGCAAACATCTCTAATAAATTTTAACAATGATTTACGAAAATTAAATGAATTTGCCCAGGACTATAACTTAAAATTAAATGCATCCAAATCTGCTAGACTGTTTTTTGGGAGCAATAAGTCTATTATAACACATGCGACGTCTAACTTTAAAGTACAAATAAACAACACGTATTTACCAGTGGTTCCTGAAGCCAAGAACCTGGGAGTTAATTTTGATATTGGTCTTACTTTTCAATCGCATGTAAAAAATAAACTTAACGATGCATATATGCGCTTAAAAAGATTAACAAATTTTAAAAGGTATTTACCCCAAAAGGCTAAATATTATTTATGTAATATGCTTGTGTTATCGCTTCTAGATTATAGTGACGTTGTATATCACAGCTCAATAAATGGAAGTGTTTTCAGATCTATCCAAAAACTTCAGAATGCTTGTATGCGTTTTCCCTTTAACATTCCGTTTAGAAATCACATTACTCCATATCTTAACAATAATTCAATTTTATCAATGCTAAACCAACGTAAATGTCGTTTACTGTCTCTAATTTATAAAGTCTTGAAAACTGGTCAGCCCCCATATTTAAGAGCCCTATTTAATATACATAATCACTCTCACCTTACTAGAAATGTAAATAATTTAACTATACTATCCCATAAAACAGCAAATTTTCAAAAATCGTTTAGTTTTGTAGCAATCCAATTATGGAATAATCTTCCTAATCACATTAGAGATTTTTCAATTTATAAATTTAATGAATACATTAAGAATTTACTTTTAAATGAGCAACGAAACATTTAGTAAGAGCTAGTTATTTTTTTTTCTTTTCTATCTCGATCTGCTTTTAAACAAAACACATACAGTCAGTTAAATAAATCTATATATAAGTTAATTTAATCCGCTGGTGTGCCGACTTTTCAATCAAAATCTCATTTTTTTATAATTTTCTGTTGTTCCTTGTTTTGCGCCCGTTCTGCACCGCTCGTATTTGTGTATCGCTGCTTTGCCTGTTCATGAACTCCGCCTTTTGTGGAAATTATAAGTTTAAATTATATATAAATATGTATTTATGCTCGCATTTAAGTTGCATTATTAATATTAAAATTAGGTAATATATCTTTCTAGGGCAAGGCTATTCCGACATATATCCTTATGTCGGTGGATCGGTTTTATAATCGCAGTGTTGTCCTTATTAGTCAGAACTAATATTATTTTAAATTATAATTTACATGTTATTTATTGTATTTAACTGACTAATAAAATAGTTTCGAATTTGAAACTATATATGTATTTATATATATATATATATATATATATATATATATATATATATATATATATATATATATATATATATATATATATATAACTATATATGCTTATTGTTTTTATATATATATATATATATATATATATATATATATATATATATATATATATATATATATATATATATATATAACTATATATGTTTTTATACTACTTATATATATATATATATATATATATATATATATATATATATATATATATATATATATATATAACTATATATGAATACCTAGTTATATATATATATATATATATATATATATATATATATATATATATAGTTAAACCAAAACTTTTCGGGAGGAGTAATATTCGGTCACCTTGCCGGCCAAGCAACAGGGGGGTCTGAGGACCGCCATCATCTGGTGGGGGAACAGAATTTATAACTTCTGGAATAATTTGTTCCCGTAATAGTTGCAAATATCTGTTACCCGATAAATTTTCTTGGAAAATCTAAATGACCAACTGCAAAGTGGCAGGTCAGTTACATATTATTTTAAGTAAAAAAAGGATATGTTTTAGGCAGTACGTACAATAGTAGGTTTTTCGGTCACTTTCGTGGCCTTTGTCAACTGCGTGACCTATTGAAACGTACTGCCTAAAACATATCCCTTTTACTTAAAATAATATGTAACTGACCTGCTACTTTGCACTTTCATTTAGATCCAGATACCGCAAGAAAAGTTTTGGTTTAACAATATTTTTGTGATTGGTTCAAGAGAAAAAAAACACTAACTACTATATATATATATATATATATATATATATATATATATATTATATATATATATATATATATATGGGACACATTGTATATATATATATATATATATATATATATATATATATATATATATATATATATATATATATATATATATATATATATATATATATATATATATATATATATATATATATATATATATAACTATATATGTATTATATATATATATATATATATATATATATATATATATATATATATATATATATATATAGTTAAACCAAAACTTTTCTTGGGGTATCTGGTTCTAAATGAAACTGCAAAGTGGCAGGCCAGTTACATATTATTTTAAGTAAAAAGGATATGTTTTAGGCAGTACGTTTCGGTCACTTTCGTGGCCTTTGTCAACTGCGTGACCGAAACGTACTGCCTAAAACATATCCCTTTTACTTAAAATAATATGTAACTGACCTGCTACTTTGCACTTTCATTTAGATCCAGATACCCCAAGAAAAGTTTTGGTTTAACAATATTTTTGTGATTGGTTCAAGAGAAAAAAAACACTAACTACTATATATATATATATATATATATATATATATATATCTATTTATATATATATATATATATATATATATATATATATATATATATATATATATATATATATATATATATATATCCATTTATATATATAAAACATATCCCTTTTACTTAAAATAATATGTAACTGACTCGCCACTTTGCAGTTTCATTTAGAACCAGATACCCCAAAAAAAGTTTTGGTTTAACGATATTTTTGTGATTGGTTCAAGAGAAAAAAAAACACTAACTACTATATATATATATATATATATATATATATATATATATATATATATATATATTCCTTTGTACATGTTTATCACTAGCAACCGTTTATATAGCGCAGTACCATGTGACGATTAGCCTTCCTGTTAACGTTCTTCCACCCCAATTTGTCTTTCGAGTTTGTGTTTTATTCACGTCTATTAGCACTATTAGTAGAGACCCGTTTCTTTATGCAATTACATCCTGAAGTCAAGTACAAATCGCGGCAAAACCAAGAAATAAATTCAGCTGATGAGGGCTATTCATAAGACCCCATTCGTCGGCGAATAGTTAGTATTTTCATATTAGGGTATGGTTGAAAATACGCGAATTGTAAAGGAAAAGGGCAGGGAATAACATTTATAAGAAGGCAGATAGTATTTGAAACAAAGCCGTGTAACTATTAATTTCTTTAGAAACTGAGAAAATTAAATTCTTCAGATTATTTGGCTAAACAAAGTGTAGCTTGATATCTCAGATTTAGTGCAGCTTCTTGTATTATTTTTCTTAAAAGAACGTATGCCTCATAGATTAGTCTGAAAAAGTTAATTTTCGCGTTTTGATTCATAAAAGAAAAACATTAAGTAATAGAAAAGAATTTTATGTTATGAGTCCCGACAGGATGAAAGTGTTTGTACAACTACTATGTGTCTATAAAAACTTAAGGTAAATGACACAATTTCTTACGCTTCCCTAAATAATATTTTTTATATTATGTATCGAAGCATTCCGTAGACAGACTAGTTTGTATGTTGAGTTGAGACATGTCATTTTATTAAATATTTGCTGCAATCAATTTAAAGTTAGATATTTTTACTCACTGGCGAAAAAGCCAAAAAAGATTTTTGTTTGTCAATCTTAACGCAACAAATAATCTGAACACATTTAAAAACACTAAGGGACTTAGTGGTTTTAAGATTAGCTTTTAGTTTGTGTTTTATATCGACTAAAGATACTAGAAACGCATACAATATGAAGAAATTGGCCCTAATTAGGTAATTAAATTTTCCGATATACGAACTCATTACATTCAAATTGTGCTTATTAAAAACGAATGATACAAGTAATTTAATAGATACCCAACCAGCATTTTAAGTCACTTCTTTATCGGGGACTAAATAAGAAATAAATTACTTAAATTAAAATTAAAATGTCAAAATTTCTACTGGTATTAATAAAAGTATCTTGACTACGACATTTAAATCATAATAATTTAATTGAATAAAACTTTAATACAAAGTTGAACCAACTTTAATAAGTGATTATTTAGAGATATACAGGGTGCGTCAAAATATGTGTCACATAAAAATTACATTTTTTAAAATTATATGCCCTGCATTTTATTGCATATTTAAATTATTTATTAAAACTTGGGCTAAGCTAACTTTCTTAAGGATTACCTATACCTAACTAATAGGGTTTTTAAAACTTTTATTTAAATAAATTAAATAAAACACATAAAAGTTGCAAATACTAGTGGTGTTCCCACATCGTCTAGACATTACGATGTTATCAAAATAGGGAGTGATTTTGACATACCCCCTACGTTATTGGAATGGATATTATTGAGGTCCGGAACTAGTATGGGAACGTTATTGAAGTATGTAGAAATACTTACCAATAAGAGACTTCCATGCTGTTCAGTTTTCTTTGAACTATGATTATTATTATTATATGTCTTCTCTATACAAAGTGAAATAAACTGCTATAGTTAGAAAGTCTGCCAGATTATGATGTACTTCTAGTAATATTATAATATTATGTGATAATTTATTAACTACTAGTTCCTTAAACCACATACTAAAATCCTAACGAATGAAAAGTTATTGTGAAAATAGAGCATGTAGGACGAAAAATATCAACGCGCCCCAACAATAATTATTTTTGCAAAAAAACTAACAGTAAGCAAAATAATAAAAAAATTATACAGGGTGTCCAAGAACAACATCAGGAAACTTAAGGCCGTGATTCTACATGAAAAAATAATGGTAGAAAGTAATTTAAGAAAATGTCAAAATCTCAGTGGTTTCCTAGTAACGTTGCGAAAAGTTGCATTTTTAATTTTAAATTTTGGGAATATTTAATTTATTTCTTTACGGATCAACTTGATATTTGACACATAAGTCAAAGGTAATGGACGGTCTTATCCAACACTTTTGCTATGAGAGAGCTAACGGAAATGCAGAAGAAGTACGTCGGCTTTACATACAAGCACACCCTGACCGAAATGTTCCTCATGCTCAAACCTTTGTGAGTTTTCATAGAAGACTTGGTGAATAAGATTCATTTACGCATCGTAAATATAACACATGAAGAGTCAAATCCGTTAGAACGGTTGAGGCAGAAGAAAAAATAATTCAAACGGTTGAGGCAGAAGAAAGAATAGTTCAAACGATAGAAGAAAACCCGGGTGGTTTTACACGCGATGGAATAGTGACTTTACTTAACACATATCAGTGGGCTTTTGAAAACCCACATGCCTACGTAGAAACAGGACATCAGCGAATATTCATGTTAAATGTTTGGGCCGGCAATATAGGCGATTGTCTCGTAGAACCTCACTTTTTTGATGGGACGTTGAATGGAAATCTTTATTTATGTTTTTTACAAAATAATTTTCCTGGCATATGATATTTAAAGACGTTGTTGTATAAAACAGCAGTCAATAACTTTGACGATTTACAAGTTTGAATAATAAATAGCTGTGAATATATTAGAAACACAGCCGTAGTTTTTCATCGTGTTCGACATTTTCTAAAAGCCGTTAGAAAATGTATCGAAGTTAATGGTGGACAGTGTGTTAGTTGTGTTACGCTGTTAGTTGTGGTATTATTATAATTTAATTAAATAAAACTTTAATATCGATTTGCGGCTAACCGGTATGTTTTATCGATTTGAAGTTTAGAGTACATTGTTTGAAGTATATTCCATCGGCTTAAACATGGCAACTCAATTTTGACAATTTCTTCCAAAATAAAAAAGTTTTAGGGAAATAAGTTTTCAGTTGTAGGTAAAGAGAACCCAAAAACCCTGTATATTTGAAGAGTCCAGTAATTTTAGAAAGTTATTATTTATATAAATGACATAATAAACCTTAATATTGATTAAAAAATTACTTATATACCAATAAGGCAACCGAAAAATAAAAAATGGCGATGTATTTTTTAGAGAAAACATAATGAATATTATACAAAATAGCTTTAAAATTCCTTTGAGTCTTTCAAAATTCAATTTACTTTAAAGAAGTAATATATGGAAGTTTCTACGATCTGTTATATTATAATGTTACTACTAAGTTCCTATACAGTGAGGCTATTTTTCAAGTTTCTTCATTTTCTCAAAAGTCGTCGTTAAGTTGCCACAGCAACAATTTTTTACTATAAAGTTGTAGCCTCATTTAGGTAGTTAGACATAATAGGCATACTGTTCCAGTCACCATCAGATTTACCATGAAGTAATGATACCACGGAATAGCTAAATGACGTTGATTACAAAATGCTACTATTAGCACTGATGTATAGTTTATGTTGTAAAGAATACTTTTTGATGGCCAATACCAATTTCTCACCAAGTTATATTACCTTTGTCAATCAACATCAGTTTTTGAAACTGTAATGCTGCTTAGACAGTATCACTATACTCTTTAAGAAAAACACAAATTGCTTAAGTGCTATTTCATTTGGAAAAAATACTGGGGGTCTCATTTAAAATAACGAACTTTTTAGTGATTGAATTTGGAGAATGTGTACAACTTATTTTTGCTACCCTGTATAATTTTAAATATCAGGAGACCTTAATACTATTAGATAAAAGCCGGTTAAACTATTAGTTTATCGTTTAATTGGTTATAGTGGTTATCTTCGGTGTCATTCACTCTTTGAAAAACGATATTTTCTAAAAAAACAAAATAAAAAATTCGGAAACACTAAAGCTTAGGTATAACAAAATTAACAAGCTATATTTCAGGTCGTGATGTTTTGTCTACTCTCAATGTTATTTTTTGTATTCTTTATACACCATAACCGTACGGCTATAATTTGATTAACACTGGACATTATCTGGTTTTATTTAGTTTTTATAAATTTAATAGACCATTTTATTTAGTAGAGTATCTAATTTAGCCGCTTAGAAATTATGGCAAAATAACAGTTGTTGTTGACAGATGTCAAAATAAATCTTTTTAATTACCCCATTAAAAGTTTTAAAACGTGTGAAAATCGTATTTAAAAAGTTTAAGTAGTTCAATTTAGGGAGACTAGGCGTTTTTTTTGACAACTGCTAAAATATTTTTTCTAAAATGAAGTCACACGGAAGTGTGCGAACCGTATCCAAAGTTTTAAGCAGTTTAGAAGTTATGGAGAAAAATAATTGTTTTGACAGATGTCATATTTTTTCTTAAATTAAATTACTTTAAAAAATGATATCTTGAACTATGAAGCTCATATTTAAAAAATAAATTTAACAGATTATAAAACATACATAAAACACCCCACAAACAGACATTAAAAAATTTGAGGTAGTTTAGAAGTTACGAAAAAAAAACATTTTTTACGGTTTTCAAAATACTTTTTTTTTAATAAATTAAGCAATTTAAAGTTACATCAAACTGTTAAAACCGTATTTAAAAATATTAAACATTCGAAAGTTACCCGAAATAGAACTTTTTTTGCAAATATAAAAATATTTTTTTCAAATAATTTAAGCCACTTAAAGCATGGAACTGTAAAAACCGTATTCAAAAATTTGAAGCAATTCAAAATTTACAAAAACACAATTTTTTTTGACAGTTGTCATTTTTTTTTGCAGATAAACTAAGCCATCAAAAGTTACATAGAACTATCGTATTTAAAAGTTTCAAGCAGTTCAAAGATTATAGGAAAAAAATAATTTTTTTGGCAGCTGTCAAAATATTTTTTAAATATAATACGCCACTAACACTTACATGAAACTATATGTATATTCCTCAGAACGGCAACATCAGCGTCAATAGCGACCTTAAGTTTATATATCCAGCTCTACCTATTTTTATTATTTCTATATATATAGACCAAGAAATGTATCTTAGAATCGTATAAAAACTATTCCAGGTGTACATAATTTATTCAACCTTTCCGTCGATATTTATTTTTACCGACTTTCGAACCGAAGGAACATTTAATATTATCGAATATTATGTGTTAAAAATTTCGACTTGACAGAATATAGTGACAGAACATAATATGACAGTAAAGTCCCCTTAGGTCTTTCAAGGCATACGATATCTATTTTCCACTAATCCTTTAAAAATGAGAAATTGTGAATTATGAAATATTCAACAAATTGAAACTTTTTTAGCTTTTGTCCGATAGAGTTCAAATTTTTGGCAAGACCTCGAGACATCAGTGCAGTTTTAGAAAAAAAATCCCTAGAACTGCAAGATAAAATGCTAAATTATAATACAAATTTAACAATGGTCAGGGTTGCTCAAAACCGAACGAATAAAAAAATTGGTTCTTTACCCGCAAATAGTTTTTCTCGTGAAACATTTGGCTTCAAACTTGAAACGCAGTTTTGTATATTTTTGTTACTTCATTAACTTTGTCTTATGCTTTTCATTCAATTAATTTTTAGTGAGTGACAGCAAAAAAAGCTGTCTCTTATACACGCGATAACTGTAATTTGTTTACGTCTTTTTAAAGAGGAGATCTTATATTTTTTTCTCTTATCCATGCTCTTTCGGAATATTTTGTGTCCACCCTTTTTATCGTTTACGCCCGTGCGTCTTCCACCTATGTTTAAACCAGCCTTGGTTGCAGCAAAAAACTGGTCATTTTTAATATAAAGGCTGTAGGGAAGTAATTATGAAAGAAAGTATTAAGAAGGTCGAGTCTTGATCTGGCTTCAGTATGACGCGGCTATTGTCGGAGGTACTCGCCACGGTTTATTTTAATATGATAACTTATTATTGTTCTACAGTCTGTACATCTGTTTATTCTTATTTGTAATATTTTGAGCCAGCAGAAAGTATAAAATATTCTATTTCATGCCGAAAATTGGAAGCCCTTTGTAAAAATTACCTCCTGCATATCTGTATCTTAGTTAAGTAAAACTGAATTTTTTAAACTGGATTATTAATCACTTTCTTAGGTGATTTTCTATTATAGAATATATGTACTCTTTTGGTATCCTCTATAAAGTTCCATCACAGAACAGGTTGTTCCAGACAACTCTTTAAATGGAAATATATCGGCCATTTTTGAAATTAGAAAAAAATGTTCCAAACAAAAGTTGTTTGATTTGATCTGCTTTTTTATATGCTTATATTTTAATGTATAATATATCGCAATTTTTAATGATTTTACATTTTATATTAAATTCCGCATATTTTTTGTATAATATACCATGTATCATAAACCGTTTTCGAAATACGGAAGGTTTTAGAATTACAAAATACTACGATTTTTGGGATATAATTGCTTACCTATTTAGATACCTGCTGCTACCTGGAGATAAAGGTTTATTTTTCGAATGTCATTGTTTGAAGACTTATTTTTATTTTGTGCTAATATTCTACAAAATATTTACGAAATGATTTAAAATATTTTACTAGTTTTTAAATTTTGTTTACTAAATTTGGAAATAACATAGTACTAATTCATTCATTAACATCGTCATATATATCGTAAATTCTTTTTTGGCGTCCCAGTGCACCTATAATTGCTTCGTACTCGGTTTCGTTTAAATTTTTTAATTCTTTAACCTTTTTTCTCTAAATTTCTTCAATACTATTTCTTTCTTAAACTGAATCTTTCAGATAGCCCCAAAAGAAGGTATCCATGAGCCTTAGATCTAGGCTGTTCGCGGACCAGCTGATTGTTCCATATCTCTTCATGCACACTTGATAGATAATTTGAAGAAAGTCCCTTACTATCACGATATTAGGAGGTAGTGCCTCGTCTTGCCAAATTATATTTTGCCGAGTCTGAAGTGGTAGTTCTCTGAACTGCTCCATAACTAACCGTCTTGTTTCGTGGTCCATACTTTATATAGATTTTTTGGTAAATAGAGTAGTACATTAAGATCCCTTTCCTCATTTCTTGGTTTCGTCCTTTTCTTATATCTTAGAGGCGCTGTTTGTTGCAATAAATTCTTCTTATGAATTATAGTTGGTACACTCTATCCATTCTGAACATTTTCTTATACTGTTCTCGTGTTTTTGTGGCGTTATTATTATTCTTGGAATAAAAATCGACTATTTTGAACCTCGAATAGCTCATTTTTTTACTACCTATTAACACAAAATAAAAATGAGTAAATCACATTTGAAACATCAATGTCATGACATTCGAAAAATGAACCTTTATCTCCAGATAACAGCACGTATCTAAAAACAATTATATCCGAAAAATAGTAGTATTTCATAATTCTAAAACCTTTCGTATTTCATAAGTAAGTCATTCATTTTTGATACATGGTATATATACAAAAAAATATGCAAATAGACTTTATTATTATTTATTATGACTTTAATGATGGATTTGTTGACAAAACCTGGTGCTATCCCGGAGCAGATCCAGCTAATAGTATAAGTTTTGCTAAAAAAACTTTTGAACTACTAATCAGGCCTGCTACTACTGAGCAGGCTTCACAACGAAAATATACCGATTCTTGTTTATACTCCGCCGAAATAAACCTATATATTATTAGAAAATGCTAATCGGGCGGATCGAGAACTGAACGGCCATCCCTGGCCAATACCGTTAAACAAACGACAAAATTAGCAAAAGCTAACAACCATAAATCAAACATTTGATATAAATTATTGTCATTGCAAATAAATATATCATCTTTGACAAATTAATTTTATTTCAAGACAGTTTTTCTTCAGTTTCCGTTTGGAAGCTGTTACTTCTGGAAAACATCTTTTAGAAAAAAAATCATGATTAAAATTTGAGAGCAAAGTTACTTCGCCGCACGTCAAATTTCTCGCTTTGAGTGGCAATGTATCAATTAGCTTTTTTAATATACAAGTAACTATTGTAATCTGACATACTATTTGCCGTATTATAACTTTCGCGGGAAAATTAAACGACTGAGGGTTTGAATATATGCTACAGTCAGAATCATTTGATAATAATATACACGCGAATCTATGGATATTTCTGGAAAAAAGTTTAAAAGTTCGACACTGTTTTCCCTTATTTTTTTTTCAAATTTTATCTGCAAAATCACTCAGAAAATGAAATTTGCGCCGTTAAACATAATCACTAGGATGTTTTGTTCCAGATATATAACATGAGAAGCATTTCTATGATGGAAGATTTCCATTTATTCAAAATAAGTTAAAAATGTTTCTGCTTACCATTAATTAAAGAAACAAATGCTGTTTTCTCAAAGCTAGGTATTTTTGTTTATGTTTTTAGACTACAAAAAAGAGCAAAATTATAACATAAAAAGTCCTTCCTTAAATCCACATTTGTAAATACCCTAAATTTTGGTTGGTAATAAATATATCCTTAATGGGCGTCTTATATTTCATTTCAATGAAAGAGATTAACCTAAAGGCTACATAATGCACCGTTCGGACCTACTTGGAAGTTTGTCGGCATTCAACTTCCTCGAAAAGCAAACTTGATATTTATGTGTATTCATATCGCCTTGGGGACACGCCATTACTAAATCAACATGAAAGGATCTGCATATGTGTCCGGTCAACCGAATCGCGTCTCATGTATCTTTAATGTCTTCTCAGAGGTCCGTCGGCAGAGCTTTTGTGGTTTCTTGGCAAGTTTTGGTCTGAGATTATGTACATTTAATCAGTGATTTGCCGAATGAAAATTTAAGATCGGGTGAAATATTTATAAGGGTACAGAAATGTGGTATTTCTCCGAGTTACCTGAAAGTTTATAAAACGCTCAGTTTTAAGCATAGTTAAACGGTTGAATTATCAATGAATACTTGATATTTTTAAATAGAGGGTTAACACTGAGGTCAAAATTAAAAAGTTTCCCGGAAATGCATTTCTTGTTTAAAATATATGTATATTTGATTTAAGCATTATCATTTGGTACATAATTTATAATTGCCACCTCTGTACCTTTAGTTACCACGAGATTTTCCATTTCATGTTTTTTATTAGCTACTGACCCAATCTCCCGACATTTTGGACCAACGCCAAAATATACTTTTGAGGCACTTGCGGATTTTGGTGTTGATTAAAGACTTGAGTAGCGCTATTAGCATTTTCATTATTTGAAAAAAAAAGTTAAATTCATTCTACTCTTTCGCAATTTATGTGCCGATTTTGTAACGAAATAACTTTACCCGAAGAATCTGACAATAATTGACAACAATTGAGAATAGTTTCTGTCAAAACTTGCATAGTTACAGTTTTATTTGATGAAATTCCAGTACTGGGCAAACTTCCTCAACTAATCTAACCTTTTTACTGGTTGTCAAATATTTTAAATATATTAAATACATACTTACCTATAGTTATTAATACACAACGGATACTGAAAATGCTGTTTTTTAAAACATATTTAAGGTTATATATAAAAAGCCGAAAACTATTATATGCGATATTACAGCATCAACTGTTGTATACATTCATGCTGGAGTAATCGCAAATTTTCTGTAAGTTAAGTCTACACTGTTGGTATATTTTTTATATCTGACAACACTTGTTGGATGGTTAATTTAATAACTGACAAACTGCTACGGTTCTTCCACATTTAATGACGTTTTCGAGCTAATAAAATTAAAAGCTGCCGCTATTTATTTCTATTTTTAAAATCGCTAATAAGTTAACATTTTTTTTAGTTATGGACCTGTAAGAATGCTTTGATTATTTGTTTTTCTAACTCAAAAAATATGCAAAATTATTTTGATGATTTGGTATGGGAAATAGTAGCAAGACATTTTCTTTATATTTAATAATATCACAACCGAATCACGTTCCGCTAATGTTAAATTCATCGTCACTCCCGGCGATTTTCTCGAAAAGGTAGGAGTGTCCATACATTCAGAATCCAGGGCTGCGTGTCTTCTCACAATGCGACACCAATTACTGTTCCCTATTAAAGAGGACTTTAGTTCTACATCCTTATTTCAGCACGTAATTCTCCTGGTGAATTCGATTCATTAGACGATTCAGTAGTGCTTAGTATTTTAACTTCTTTTATTTATATTTTCCCGAACACTAACTTTAATTTTTAGAAGCTTGTTTTAAGTTTTTCAGTATATTAAGTGCTCTATGGATAATTTATTACTTATCCATGCTAATACCATGATAAATTACATATAGCTGGTGTAACATAAAAGACGGTTTTGCCCAGCTAAAAATTCTTGTTCGTTGAGATTTGGGATTTTCAATTACTATATGATATTTCGTATGGATTACAGAGGCCTTTAGATCAAAAAAAAAATCTTTTTAATCATTCGGGCGTTGGCGATGGCCAGTGAATGCCTAGAGATCTATCTTATATCAGGATATATATGATTTCTTGATTGCACAGCACTAAACCATTACACTAGGGAATGTTTTCTACATAGTGGTTTTCCGTTGCCTTCTACGCAACATTGAGCAACAAGCCAGAGGTGTTTATTTTTATTATCCTGTTGACTACTGGCACTTCGGAAATGTACCGGACTAGGCATGCCAAGCACTGAAAAGTGCCCGCTACGTCGAGTCTTAAACCCAGGAATTAAATAGTTAAAGTTAGTTTGTGTTTTTTTATTATGTTTGGTGTCTGCAAATATGCAACATATAAGAAACATTTTTGTTATTGTCAGAAAATACATAAAAGAGGGTGTAGCGAGCATCGGATTCTCCCAAACGCAAATCTTTAATGAAAATTAAAAACAATATTGGTCACAACACGGATCCTTGCGGAACTCCGATATTCACAGCCCTTTCAGATGAACGTGAGAGCATAAATCCAACGCATTAGCCCAAAACTTTAAAGTAACAAGAACATGCTGCCATCAATCTGATGCTTATAGAGATAATACCAGAATATACCTCCTTAGAGAAGTTGCACACGTTGAACTACTGTGCAGCTATAGCAGCACTCCGTAGTCACAATGAGCAAAAAATCTGTCTGACAGCTGAGGTTAGAAAAAGCAATCCATGAAATTTGACAAAAATTAGGAATAATAACAGAATATCGTAGCAGTGATCAAACATCTAAAGGCTAAAAACACTAATAAGAACACTGCCAACTTACTTACTTATTTACCCAAACAATCAGTAGTACATGGATCTGTACATGGACACCCTGAGATACAAACGACTTATAGAAAATATCTGAAATACTCAAATTAAAAGATCGGCTTTTAAACAACAACTAGAAGTAATTTTATGGACAGCTTGATAATACCGACCATAACGGTGAAATCCAGCTGCCAGAAAAGGAAGTCGTCAAGGAATGCAGGAAGCAGAAGATGGATGCCAACTGGCTAAGCACATAAAAAGAAAGAGCGAATACCACTGACGTGCAATTCGCAAACATCAGCGTGAACGAGGTTAGAGAGGCCATCAAAACTACTAACAACTGGAAAGCACCAGGACCTGATAAAATCCAAAACTACCGCTACAACAATTACGCTCGACTTATATGCCGCCAACTGTATAAAATTCGTACAGCAATTATTGCAGTTCTTACAACAATGTACTGGCGGAAAATAGAAAGGACGCTAGCGAGGACATTAGGACATTAATGATGCCTTATGGAAGTACTGTGAATATACAAAATATATCCTAATGTTTTAATTTTCTAGATAATATCAGGCAACAGTGGAGTACAAAATTCCATTTGAATAGCACTAGTATATCTGTACTGATATAATTCCTATAAAAAGTGCATTTTAGTACACTGAAATTTTGTCTAGCAATGAATCCGCTATCCCATATGCAATATAATAATATAATATCAAAACCGATCGGGATATAACACATATAGTGTCTCATCTTCTTTATAGGGCCGATTTAAAACTATACGCCGGAAGTCAAGAACAACTAGGCGGCATAATGAAAATTATTTACACATTTTTCAGGCATATTCACATGGAGTTTGGATTAGAGAAGCTACAAACTCTAGACTTTTAAAACGAATTTGAAAATACTATGGCTCGTTTTCATTTAAAAAATTAAAATTGATTGCAACCCTGCTTTTTGAGTCATCTTGTATTGTATAAAAGGTAAAACGATGTTTATGATAAGAAACGCAGGGAAAATCAAAAATAACAGATCACTACTTTAAGAAATTCAGGGTGCTACTAAAGACCGAGCTAAACGTAAGAAACTTTATCACTGGAATAAACACCTAAACCATAATTATACTTGCATTGAGAATTATGAAGTGGACTCAAACCGTTCTGCAAGAAATCAAACGAACCACCATGATGACAAAATACATAGTGCTATCATCCAAGGCATCTATTCTCAAGATTACCCTGTCCAGGAACGAAGGAGGAACAGCTGTTTTTTTTTTCAGGACAAAATTAGCCGTCAGGTCGAATAAGCCGCAACCTTGAAAACGACCACATCGAAATAACGACAACCTCTGATGCTAACACACGGGAGCAATTGGCAGAGAAAGTTTTGCACGAACGACACTACAATGATTTAAACCAAACCACGCAGACTTATCAGTATCAAACAAGTGGCTAAGTAATGGGTTGCTCTTCCCAGAAACAGCAGAATTCTGGTTGCAATTCAGGATCAGATTATAAATACTAAGAACTGCAAGAAGTTTATAATTAAGAACCTTAACATCTAATCAGACATGTATAGAAAATGCCACCAAAAGTCAGAAACCATTCAGCACATAACATTAGGGTGCCCTTACTTAGGAATCATAAATTAATAAATTATTTGTATAGACACAACCAAGTATGCACCTTCGTACATCAAAAGTTAACTAACAAGTATGGGCTACCCAACATCGTAAATAAACTGTTGAATTAGGTTAAAGGCATTGTTTCATAAAAATGTCTAGAATTATAAAACAAATTTGAAAAACCAATGGTTTTCATTTAAAAAATTTAATTTCATTGCATTCCAGCTTTTTGAGTCATCCTATATGCATCCCCAAAAACTTACCTCATAATATTTTGCCATTCGTGTTCTAAAGCTTGAACCGTTTTACTGAGGGTTCCAAAAACTTAAGACTTACCAAAACGTAAATGTCTTTATAACCACAACAACGCAGACATGACTTTTGTTGGCATGGTTATAAAGATAAATACAATTAAATTTTTAGAACTTCGAAATTTACTGTTATTTTATTTCATACTGTCCGGTAAGTAACTGCTTGCCAAAAGTGAGAATATAACAGTTTCATAACAAAAATGTGAAACGATATATTACAATTTTGAAAATAATGTATTATATAGATATAAAACATATTTCTCTGTTCACAAAAAAAAACAGTATAAAATATTTACGATACACTTCTGTTAGGTGTTATTTCAGTATCCGTTTATATTCGTAAAACAACTCGTACCGGCCTTGTAACGTAAATTACTATTCTAGTATCTTCAGTATATATTTCCACTAGTTAATAAAGGTGGTTTGTTTTTCTTTTGTTGTTGTTTTGTTTGTTAAAGTTGTGACTTTTATTTAAAGTTACATGTTGATAATTACATATTGCTTCTGAATACAATAAAACAATTGTCTGCCGAAATTCAAGTGTTAGATACTAAACATGCAGTTGAAGCCATTAAGGCGATAAAATAAGGGAGCACGACTTTTTAGGGGGCCAGACTATCGCATGCGTTTAGACACCATGTATCTTCTTTAAGAAAGAAGGGAGCTAAAAAATTACGAAACCTTCCCAAGACTAAACTAAGACCCAAAAGAAGGAGATCAAATGGATTATTCTAGAAGCATGTGGGTGCGATTAACTGGAAGCCACAAATGGCAACCATGGGTTTTTCGAATAGATGAAGAACAGCAGAATTAGAGACACACCCTGATTTTTCTAGATGTCATGGAAAATATTGCTGTCCAGCGCGACATCAGTTAGAGGAGATCAAGAGTTAAAATGGGAACATCAAACATTTTAGATCATTTTACATTATTTCATTTATGTGTGCCCTGTATATCCCTATTATCTTATACTACACAGTAAACTGATACCTCGATTGAAAGCTACTTAGCTAATCATGCCAAAAAGTTCATATTTTTCAAAATCCGCATGTTACTTTTTAAGACAAATTTGAAAATGGGATAAAATTTTAGGGTGGACGCTTCGAATTCTGACCAGCTAATTTATCATTTATTATATATTTGGATATTTTCTACGTTTCGAAGAAGCCAAAAACTTGTTTTGAAACCATTTTGAAGGGAACAAATAATTTCTGTAGTATTTAAAATCTATAATGATAGCTGATGATTGCATATATGTATCTTTTGTCTAGGTTACCTGTTACTTTTTCAGTTCAGATCATTTCTATAAAAAAATGTTTTTCTTTGATATCCGTCGCACTGATGATTTTTGGAGAGTCATAAATGCTAAGCTTATCATTACGTGCCTAAAAAATTGGGATAAATCACCACATAATTTTTTTGCATAAGAATAACTTAGTTCATTTAGGGTGTTTAAGGCTATCGTAGCCTAGGCAGATTAGCCTACATTTGTTAAACTATAGCTCATTTATTGTGATTATATTTATCACGTTGCGAAAAAATCAAGAAATAGTGTCTTTTGACTGAACTTAGTATTTGAGACCTAGAGAGTGAAGTATGCATACTGCAATAGTGATTACTACAACTAACTATGTTCCAAATAAAGTAAAATGAGGTGTTTTAGTTTTACTTTGAATCACTATTTTGACCATATTTTATACCACTGTTCTTATATAAGTATACTATTTTAAGGACACTATACTACATTATATATTATTACTAAATTCCTAAAAAAAAGAATCATAAAGATTATTTTAGCACATATTACCTTTTTTAGACAAAATCATTGGTTTTCACTTATTTTTTAAAATGACTTAATTATGAGGGCCACATAAATCTAAGAACTCAGTGCTCCGCAGTCAAAAAAAAACTATTATATGCAAATTAAAATTAGACTCAAGGCAGATATATAGCTTTCTATGTAGGTGTGTAAGGAAAACACCACGGAATAAAATATGACATAGAGCACGTCGCGTCGTCGGCCCCTTTGATTTATTAGCGGTCTTCATTAAATACTGGTGGTTTTCCGTTCTATCACGCATCACATTACCACTTTTGCTCCGTAAATAAGGGATATGTGTATGTTGAAGTAAACCGGGTAAATACAATGATAGTTAGTTGTACGTGAATAATAAAGAAAACGATTATAATTATTATATTTTCCTTAAGAGGATAAAATAATCTTTAGATATAAAGTTCAACTAACCTTTATCATTCGAAATGGCTTCCTCGGACTTGCATTGCATATTTTTCGATAGTTGCTAGCAATCGTTTAATTCAAAAAACTAGTCCTGCGTTGTTCTTTTTCTCTTCTTACTAGGTTTTCGTTTTTCTTTATATATCCTCTATTTAACATTTTCATATTTTTAGTGATTTTTACATATTTATATCGTTTTTGTCCTATAGTTGGATTTTTTTTTAAATCTTGTAGGGCGAGGAAGGTAAATGTCCCTTATTTTTGACTTTGTCATGAATTTTGTAAATAAATTTGCCAAAAATGATAGCTAAGGTGTCTGATTTTAAATTTATTTGGAACCTTTGTTTCAATAGGTGTTAATTGTTAAGTAATTAATAGTTCATTTCAATGAATGTAATTCGGTTCCAAATAAAAAACCGAAAAACTAATTGCAGTCTATTTTTAATTTCAAAAAGGTTAGCTTTGTTAGAAAACGGTAAATCACGTCAAAATTGTTTTATCTCTATCTGTATTAATTTTTTTACTATAGAGAATAACTCCGGAGTGATATAACGTTTTTTTTTTAAACCAAATAATTTTTTATTGCAAAACCGTTCAGCTTTTTTAAAAGTTTCTTTTTCATTGCGTATAAAGACATTTTTTTCCATGATTCAGAGCAGCCCTAGGGAAATAAAACAGCCTCCCAAAAACGAAAATACTAAAATTCATTTTCAAAGCGTTTAACTTTTTTGAAAACTTTTTTTCACTATAAAGAGCAGCCACTAGGACGGCAAATCAACATACCTTTTGTTTCAATAACGGTAGATTTCTTGAAATGAAATACGTGAAATTTATTTCACGTATTTCATTTCATACGTTTCAACGTATTCATACGTTAAAATTATTCTTCAATTCCATACCACATAGACCGTAATAATTGAATACTGATAGTTAATTTATTTGGTTTCTGGATCAAAATGTTATAATATGTATAATAGGATTTTTGTGTTTTAGTATCAGGAAGGTCCTTGTTTTTGACTTAATTTGGTACCACATTATTTTCGGGCAAGTGTCGAAATATGTCGTTAAAAGAGAGACTAGTTCATTAATTCTTACGGATGCGCAATAAATCATAAACCTCCCACTTTACCTTAAAAAAAAAAGACGAAAATGCTAAATGCAGCAATTACGAATAAAATTGTACCAAACAAAGAATTATATTAACAGGTTTTATATTAGAAAGGCTAAAAGAAAGCATCAAATTTTGTAATGAAAAAATATGTTAATAAAAACATAATCACTGATTTTGGCGGTTTATTAAGTTGGGTATTATCTAAAATGTAGTATGTTATTATATCTTTCAAATTAAATATTTTCCTTAAATTAACATACTAAAAAATTGCCTTATATACTAGCAATAAACTGACTATCTACCGACAGATGTTCACGTTCATTTTCCGTATTTACGTTCCATGAGACGTATTTAATTCAATGAAAAATACTGAAATTGAATATGTCCGTTTATAAATTTCATTATTTTCTACTAGCAATAAACTGACTATCTAGATGTTTTTATTCGTTTTCCATATTTCTGTTCAATGAGAAATATTTAAGTACTTCAATGAAAAATTCTAAAATCAAATCCGTCCGTTTATAAATTTCATTATTTTCATTTATTTAAATATATACAAAAATAATATCAAAAATAGTATAGGTCAGGTAGTGGGGCGCAGTGGAGTTCACTCGATATCCGCACTTCGAGAAACTGCTGATTGCTACTGTTGCACTAAACTGATGTTTGACTGTTTTTTCTTTAATTGTATATAATAATCAAGACGTAAATACATTTTCAGCCATTACAAAACCCTTGTACTGACGTCATTATTGCGACAACTTATGCTGTCTGGCCATTTTCTCATGTTTTTTTGTACTATAAACAAGTTTGTATATGTAAAGTTTTAACATATTTCAAAGCGCGCCGCCGCCAGATGTCGCACTACCTGACCTTTCGAGTGGATGCGTTATGTATATCCTTAATACTACATTATATTGGAATTACAAAACTCTTTTTAGATTGTTTTGTCACGAGTTTTTGGGCTATTAGAGCGCAATGTAATGGATTGACGCTTGAGAAAAAATGTTGTTTTAATTGTACATATTTAACGTTTTAGTTGATAATATTTAAATATGTATATACTTATTGATAAATATTAAAAGTAAATGAACAGTTTTTGCATTTGTTTATTGCTATTCTCAATCCAGATGATGGATTTATTGAAATTTCTTCTGTTACTGATGATTCAACAACTTATGTGGATGGACACAATGAGCCTAAAATAACCTTATCCTATATATCATTCTTTGACATTTGAGCTTCTTCAACTCCTGTAATGTTTAACGCAAATTACGTTAAACGTTATTTTTCTTAATGTGTTTTTCGATGTTTTGTTAGGTGTTTTAATAGACACTTCTTGAAATATCGGTTATAAACGGTTAGATTTAATTCCAACGACAAAATTATCACCCATTTGTGTGCTACAAATGTGTACTTCCTTTTTAGGTTTGGCGTTTCTATGTTAGTTTTTACGTTAAAAGTTTACGGGATTTACATTTCCAAGCGTAAAGCAATGACAGGTATATAACTCGAGGTTCGGTAATTTTAGATACGTAGCGATCTCCATCGGAATTTTGGCGATCGAATTCATCCCGACAACTTGATCATGGCAACTCCCTTTTATACATTTAAGAAAAAATCGACGTTAGTTCGCTTTTATTGGCCGTAAGATACAGTATTTCCTATAGAACAAATAAACTATCGAGTTATCAAAATTAGTTTTTGTAATAACGCGCCTTCTTTCTAATTTGGTTTTCAGAGAGCTGTTTAACTTAGAGGAATCCTATATAAAGGAAAAAATGCTTTTGTATACAAAAAAAAACACTAAATTTCCTTTACCTGGAACTCCCCTCGTGATTTTTTGTTCATTTTTTAGGAATAGCGAAGTTGGGTCACATATAAATTCCTATAAATATTTTACCAGTTTCTTTCTACCCATGCCACACTTTAGTTTTGGGCATAATTTAAAAGAAACTCAATAAGTAGTTTTTACATTGACACATGCCGCCATTTTGTTACGTCATGTTGAATTCGTACCAGTTTATCCCATTTTCAAATTTAATTTTTCTTCTTTCAACTTTAGCAGTTTATATCACACTAAATTCTTGGACAAAAATTGAAATTAATTTAATAAGTTGTATTTTTAGGCTGATTTTTAAAATATTTTATTAGACCGCTGTTTTCTTTTGCTATCATGAATTCATGTTAAAATGTTACCAGTTCAAATTTGAGGTAAATTTGATAATTAGTTTTTTTAGTAATATTTTTTTTAATATTGTTGTATGTATTACATGCAATATAATTAATGCTGTCCCCTGTAGTATAAATATGAAAGCCATCTTAGAATATTAATTTAGGCCCTACCATTAAACATTTCACATAAAAATCGCTGCTCGAAATATGTCAAAAAAAAATATAAAAAATAAAAATACATAAGTTTTGACCCTTAACTTCTGGCTTGCCCTGCATTTTATTAAGCATGGTGCAAAATGAAAAAAAAATATCCTTATAGTGTCCACAAAATACTAAAATATTTAAGAAAGTTTCACGGAACCCAAAATATATTTAATTTGCGCCATGTTCTTTAAATTCCATGCCATGACAAAAATTCAATGCCTTCGCGTTATTTAATTTGACGGTTATAAAAAGTTAAATAAACCCACGTTTTTTACAAATAGCAAGTTTCTCAAGTAGAGAGCTTGCTGATATTTCGTTTTTTGGGTTCTGGGCTAGCTCCAGTCCAAGAATATCGGAGAAGTTATCCGTGTAGAAGAGCACCTCGTCCAAAAGTATTTAAAAGACTACATAAAAAATTTAGTTGAAGAATATGGATCTTTTCAACATTGCCGTGGTCAAGGAGGACTTGCTAGGAATTAAAATTTAGAAAGCGCCCTTGATCAGATGGAAAAAATTCGTCAGATCTCTTTAAGACCTATTGCCATAAATACAGGCATACCTAAATCGTTTGCAATAAAAGCCGCAAATGCAAAGGCCACACGGTCTAAGACCAAAAGATTTCCTAGCTAGCGTCCAATTTTGCCAATGGGCCTATATCATCGCCACCTTGATCCCCGGACCTTAATCCGCTCGATTATTATTTTTGGGGACAAATTTGCCATGAAATGTATGTCAAGGAAGTAAATAGTAAAGAAGAATTGGTTCAAAGAAAAGAATTAACAGAAAACGAGCTAAGGCAGGATCATTTTGAAATACTACTTGCCTCACAGAGCATGCGACGATCTCGGTTGTGCATTCAACATAATGAACATATAATTCATCACTTGCTCAAAAACTAAATGTACTTCTAAGCTAGGTAAATTTACTTAAAGTATTTGAAAATATTTTCTAAATAATTATTTAAGTTTTATTGAACATACGTTTAATATTTTCCAGTAGTTGTTTGTTTTGCTATTTTTCGTTTTCATAGTTTGAATACTCCAGTAAATAATGAAATAATTTCGGTCTATTTTCAACTGAAAATTGTGTGTAATGCCAACGGTGTATCCTAACGAATTAAACCAAGAGCATCTTTCTTTTCTAGAAAATCCTAATATTTAAAATTCGAAACTGTAAATTGAAAAAATCTACGCATACAAAAATTGGACTTTTACCCCTTCCCCTCCCATTTGGGATGATACTGATATTTTTGAGGTCAGAATTTCACTCAGCAAACAAAAGTTACCAAAAGACCCAAATTTGAAATTCTAGTCTTCAAACGTTTGGAAAATATTTAGGAAAACCATTTTCAGAGAGGCTTATTCTCGGGGCTGCAGCTCCCTAATGAAATAGTTTTCGGTACATATTTATATGAGACTCATTCTGTAGTATAATGCCCCTTAATTTTGGATACCCTGTATATTAACTGTTATATGGGGATTAGTTAGATAAAAATTCAGATACTATGGAAGTATTAATAGAATTCCTTATACGCTTGTCTTTAAAAGATCACTCCATTGCCACTAATTGTCTGGCTTAACACCTTAGATAAGCAAAAGGGCTTACATTTTACCCGTTCCGTACAGCAAAGGTGTAATACGAGCGTCGTAATGAGACCAGAGGTCAGACCAGTGTATTTACCCGACTAATAGCCAATTCATGGACCTTCGAGCAGGCCCAATCTCTCCAATTAGGCGCTGGTTTATTTACAAACAGACGGAGCTCTGTTGAGGAAATAGTCTTATGTGATTGCTAATTAGTTTGTGGTAATTTAGCTAGAAGATAATCTTTATAAAACTAAATGTCTTATTTCCACTTTCGGAGCAGCTAAATGAACAAAAAAAAATTAACAAAAAGATAACAAGTGTAACAATAAAACGATACTTACACTTTCCTTTATTTATGTCATTGCCTAAAATAATAATGTTCTTCTTTTCTAATCTGATATCCTTCCTGCGCAAATCTGCAATAGCACATTCCTCGTAAGAGAAGCTTTGTAGATATTTGCGTTTTAGCTCAAAAACTTCACAATCCCGAAAAATCAAATGTCATATGGGACATCAAATTTTGTGCAAATATTAAGTATAATAAAAATCAGTAAATTTTGGTGCAAATACAGTACTGCTAAATAATAATTTATTAAAATATTAGTATAATACTATAGAGCTAAACTGTTAATTGTTTTGTGCGAACCTATAAAACAAAACATAATAGCGGTCGAATAAAATGTTTAAAAAGTCGGTAAAATTCCATTTCCTGTAATAAAATATTTTTTCTTAGAAGGAACTATTAAATGACGTATTACGTTGTAATATAGCGACTGTAAAACTAAAGTATTGTAAAAAGTATGATATAAAAACAAATAAACACAAACAAAATTGTATACTGGAGTATCGAAGTAGTGTTTATATGAGTATGATTTGAACTTAAAGACCCTGACTAATGAATCTATTCTATATATTCTTTTGGAACGATTGTTAAATAGGTGAACGAAATAGAGGTTTGATATTTGTTCATGCGCAGGATGACTATCTAAGAACAGGATGACTTTTCGCTAGACAAAAACAGCATAAGTATTTAGCAAAAGGGTAAATACCAGGGTGGAATACTTAACTGAAATTCAATAAGTTGAAAACTGTTCATAATTTAGAAAAACTATTTTAACCGTCAAATTGATTAATCCGGCTCTGGAGCTTTTGATAATGACAAGTTGATTGTGACGTCATCCTTGTAAGAATCATGACCACTTACGCATTTTTTTTTAATGCAACATCATCTGCAATGTTACTTCACTCTATTGGTTCTATCTGACCCAAAATGAAAATAGTTGAATTTAAGTTTAGGACATTGTTCTAGTAATGTTTTTTAATGTTCCTTTACCTGGAACTCCCCTCGTTATGAATCTTTCCTTTCATTAGGAATAGTGAAGTGTGACAGAATTTAATTCGGTGCATAGTCATTAAGTAATACAGTAAAATTACAGTAATATACATATACTGTCTTTTTAAACGTTTTTATTGGGCACCGTTTTGTTCCACCATATTGGATTGCATTCCTACCAAAATTTCACCAGTTTCTATCTATCCCTTTATTTGAGTTTTGGATATAATTTAAAATAAACTGAATATTGGCCGCCATTTTGTTTTGCTTTTTGAATTCGTACCACAGCTTTTTACGAGTTTATCTCTATATCACATTTAGTTCTTGCACAAAACTTGAAATTAATCTAAGAAGTAGTTTTTTTGTTTCGCTATCTGGGATTCATGCCAAAATATTACCAGTAGTTAAAATAGGGCAGCGCCTCCTCCTCCTCTTCTTCCTCTCTCTCATGTCCCTCATTCTTATCTTCCTCCCCTTTTATTCTCATTCGCATCACATTTTTAATTTTTTCTCTTTGTCCTACCACATTTGATTTTGCATTCTTAAGTCTTATAAATAGGTGCATCAAGATCATTTTAGTATGCTACGGTACGAGTGACTGTTAAAAGAAAAAAATCTGTTGAATAAATCTTTTAATAATATTAAAATAAAATGAGTGAATCAGTTGGAGAAAGAAATCGATCCATTCCGCTTCAGACAATCACCCTCGAAGAAATTATACCAGGAGTTCGAGAAGAAACTATACCATTAGTTCGAGAAGAAGAAAATGGAATTGTTTTAAAAAATTTGAACAAAACTGAGAGTGAAGAGAAAAAAGTGTTTTGTGCTATTTGTTTTGAAATAATCGAATATTATGATTCATGTAGACCAAATACATGTTCCCACATTTTTTGTTTAAAATGTATTTTAAGATGGAATGATGAAAATTGTTGTTCTATAATGGTAAACAATTGTCCTGTATGTCGCACTAGATATTACTATTTGGTACAAATCTTCAAAGATGTAATTAGACATCATTTTGTTGTAGTTTTAAAAAGAGGATAATATTTTTCATAATTTGTGTTTGTGAAAACTCTGGTCAAATAAATTTCTAAAAAGTAAATGTAAATATATAATAATTGACACACAGTTTTTTCTTTTCCTTTTCCTATATTGAAACGACAATATTCTTTAAGTGTTTTAATAGATACTAATTTGTTATGGTTTAACATTTTAAAATAAACAGTGGAAATTAAAAGTTATTATTTTTTAATTATACTTATATTAATATATTCTTTTCCTTTTCCTCTATTGAAACAACAATGTTCTAAACAAGTTTTTTAATACATACTAATTTTCACATCACATAACAAAACAATTGTTATGGTTTAACATTTTTAAAATAAACAGTGGAAATTAAAAGTTATTATTTTTTAATTATATTAATAATATTAATATAATTTGCATCAAGTAAGAGAAAACTCAATTGAATACAGAAACAAGCGTTAACAAAATTTTATGCTAATATATGAGCGCTGATAGTGGCAGTTGACTTAATCTACACATTATTTTTACATATGATTAGCTATTTCATTTTTGGTTCTTGTTGTAATAAAAAAAATACAGGGTCAGATGTTAGAATAAAAAGAAGTATTTTGCATATAGCACTGAAAATATATAACCGCTTATAGTAACAGTTGACATTTTTTAAAATTAATATTGTTGACGTATTCTACTTATTATCTTTACAATTTATGTTTAAAATTAATATTTTTGACATAATCTACCCATTACGTTTATAACCTATATTTAAAATTAATATTGTTAAAATAATCTACCCATCACCTTTACAAACTATGTTTAATATTAATATTTAACAACATAATCTTACATCTCTTTTTTTTCATTTTTATTGCAGTAAAAGCAAGCAGGCTCAGGAATTAGTAAAAAAAGATGTATCCTACAAATAGCACAATGTAAATCAGAAGCACTAACAACATAAGCTCTTTTGTAGTAGCAGCTCACATGATCGGACTCCCCTCTCCGTAAATATCTCATGTGAATTGCACTACAAGGAAGGCAAATAGCAAATGTTCCTAGTCTTCGACTTTCAATTTTAGTGTAGCTTTGTATAACACATACATCTTTTTCTTCAAAATTATTAAATAATTCACTAGCCCTAAACTTGCTTACTTTTACGTCAGCCTCGGTTCCTAAATTTAGCAGTTGTCCATCCATGTCCACTCTTTCGTCAATTTCCTGATCATCTTCCTCGATGTTAAACAAGAATGATCTTCTGACAAGCCTAGATGATTTGGCCAAAAATGAATGTTTATAACTGATGGAATCGCCTTCCAAGTTAATAAAAATTTCTTCTCTTTCTTCAATTTGAGCGGCGATCTCCATATTATTTTCTTCAATTTGAGCAGCGTTTCCAATCATATTTTCTACCATCGTTAGGAACTTTAGATTTAGATAGATAGATTTGCTGCGACAACTGATATTACAGCGAATGATACATACAGTATCATTCGCTGTAATATCAGTTGATCACCGAGTGGTTGTTCTGAAGTATATATCCCATCGACCACCACTTTCACTCCTGCGTGATATCCTTCTCAGATCCTACTGCAATACTTAAGTTTTTTTTTATTTTATTTTTTTCACTGTCCCTTTCCTTGTCACTTTACCTCAGGGGGGGGGCTTCGCCTTAACCTTAACCCCTTAACCCCCCCACCCTCACCCCATCTTCTTTCTCTCCCTTCCTTCTTTCTCCTTTTTTTTGTCTCTTTTTTCCTTCCTTCTCCTTTTTCCTTCATTCGCCTTTCTCCTTCTCCTTTTTCCTTCCTACTCCTTTTTTTTCCTTTCTTTTTTTTTAAACTAACCTAACCTAAGACCCCCACCCTCACCACATCTTTTTTCTCTCCCTTCCTTCTATCCTTTTTTCTTTTTCTACTTTTTCCTTCCTTCTTCTTTTTCCTTCCTTGTCCTTTTTCCTTCCTTCTCCTTTTTTTCCCTTCTTCTTTTTTAACCTAATCTAACCTAACCTAACCTAACCTATCTTAACCCGAAAAGGGTAGCCGGGATTTGAGTCTCGGGAATTCAGGGGTCCGGGGGGAGGGGAGGTTAAGGTCGTTGCTCGGCTTGGGAAAGTGGTTGTATGATTGTCGTTTAACTTTAAGTAGGACATATGTGATCAACTTTTTCATATAAAATCGCCTCAGCGAAGAGACGAATGCAATTGATTTCTGCATTCACACTGTGCAGGGCTCGCGAGTTTTCTGGTGTTTTCATTGTGTCTATTTGGTAATTTTTTAATTTTTATTTATATTTCTAACATTTTTATTTGGCAAAGTTTAATTCTTATTTATATTGGTGACATTTTTATTTATATTTGTGACATTTTTATTTGGTATTTTATTTGTTATTACGATTTTTTTCATAATGGACAATTTTTTAGCATCGAGTAGCAAAATTATTGACAATGACTTCGACTTATACACATGTACTCAAATGCAAAATTTTGCAAACCAACAAAACAATGAAACAGACGTATTTACAACTAGTCAACAACAAACTATTTAGGACTTGAATGAAATTATTTACGATAGCTAAGTTCAGAATAATGCCAACAAACAGAACAACGAAAAATATTTATTTACAGCTACTCAACAACAAACTCTTAACGATCTTAATGACATTATTGACAACAAAACGGACTTAATTACAACAAAAACTAAACAAACTCTTGAAGATCTGAATGACATTGATAAAAATCAAAATTCTAGCTATGAGGATATTGTTTGTTTTCAAAAATCTAATCCAAATTATTTAACATAAAAAATCGCCAATTAATTCTCCGAGACCAATTTGCTCTCCCTTTTTGTTTAGTGAAAATTCTGATTCGGAAGAAGAACAAATTGATCAAAATTTAAGTTCGGCTATATCTCCTATTAATTCACCATATGATATTGTAAATTCTGATTCTCAAGAAAAACAAATTGAAGCAAATTTAACTTCGGATATTTCTCTTAATAATTCACCATTTGAACAAAATTCAATTTCGAAACCATCATTTCTTATTTAAAAAAAAATTAAAATTAATAAAAAAAAATAAAAAACAAGTAGCAAACCTCAAGTGTCTGGGTTTCGCTATTCAAAATTTAACTGATTTGATCACAATTAAACAGGGAGACGCAAGTACGGTGAATTATGTTAAACTGGCCTTTGACAAATTAGTTGACTCATTTGAAGAAATGGATTCATAAAGTCGATTAATTTCTATTGCTTTTTTCAAAATTTGACTGTAACTAAATAAAAATGCACAATATTAATTTTATTATTATTATCCAGAGAACTTCAAAAATGCAATTGCTTTTTTCAAAATTTGACTATAACTAAATAAAAATGCACAATATTAATTTTATTATTATTATCTAGAAAACTTCAAAAATGCATAAGTGTGTAACATGTAATAAAGTCTTTACTAGAAAGGATAATTTATTGCTACATATTAAAAAACATGTTTGCGGAAATTCCACAACACTCACTAGTTGGTTGAAACAACCAAAGCTTGTTAAAGGTAAGAACATTTTATTTTTCATGTTTTATTTTGTAAAATATTTTTTCCTAATTTATAGATTATACAAATATTGTAAAATATTGTATAATATATTATACAATATAAACCAAAGTCTATGGGGTGGACATCTTCGATCGAGTGTGCACAAGAACAATTCCAAAATAGGCTTGGAGGAAGGTGTTGAAATTATCAAGTCGGCATTCAGGGAACAAATAATATCTTATAAGATTTCCTCGCCCCAAAACTTCATAAATGTGAAAGAATATTTTCAACATTTGGAATACAAAATTGTACATCTAATAGATCAAGAACTGCAGAAACATAAATGTATCAAGCTAAATATAGAACTGTTCGGTTTCTATTTTGACCCCATCAGCGACAGCTATGATGTCAAATCTTTTAATGCGCCGTTCCAAGTCATTTGCCAGGGATATCAGACAAAAGAACTTTTAGAGCAAATCTGCACCATTATTGACCAGAAAGCTGACGAATTTGCAGAAAGAGATTCAGGTAAAGAATTTATTTTCTATTTTACAACGGCAACAAAAAAGTAATTTTTTAATTTCTACATTGCAGGATGGGCTTTGATGAAGTTACTTTATTTAGAAATTAATGTTAACAAGCACAATCCGCTGAGAGCCTCCTCTTTTATCGAACTTCCTCAAGAGATCAAGAGACGTCAAGCTGTGATCAACATTAGGAATGATGACAACTTTTGCTTCGCCTGGGCAGTTGTATCTGCTCTTCACCAACCAAGCGGATTAGATTTTGAAACTTCATCCTACCCACACTACTCTTCTGTTTTGGTTATGTCAGGTATAGAATTTCCAATGTTGCTAAAGAACATTAAGATTTTTGAAGAAAAAAATAACATTTCTATTAATGTATATAGATTAGAAATTATAAATCCTAAAAAGGGGTATGAGGTAATTGGTCCACTTTATTATTCACCGAATAAAAAAAACAACATGTCAATTTATTGTTAATAAGTGATGACGATGAAAAAACTTTTCATTATTGCTATATTAAAGATTTATCAAAATTAGTTTCTGCACAAATGTCTAAACATCACGGAAAAAAATATATTTGCGACGGTTGTTTACAATATTTCCCTACAGAAGAAAATTTATTACAACACAATAGCTATGATTGTGATCATTTACGAATTAACCTACCTTCTAAAGAATTAATAAAAGATAAGTTTGGAAACTATTCATATGATAATATTTTGAAATTTGTAAATTATCATAAACAAATGAAAGTTCCTTTCGTGGTGTATGCAGATTTTGAATGCATTTTAAAGCCTTTAAATAATGACAATGTTGACAAAAATCCTAATACTTCATACACCTTAAAACAATATGGACATATTTCACATTCATTTGCCTATTACATTAAATGTTCCTTCGACGATAATTATTCTAAATTTGAAAGATATAGAGTTCAAAATTGCGATACATTATTTATAAATTCTTTAGAAACAGATGTGTATAACATATACAATAAATTTTTAAAGGTTCCTAAAAAGATGATTCCTTTGAACGAACTGGACAAAATTTATCATAACTATGAAACAGTTTGTCATATTTGTAACAAACCTCTTTTAAATGACAGGGTTGCAGATCATTGTCATATAACTGGTCTTTATAGAGGTCCAGCTCATTTACTCTGTAACACAAATTATAGAATACCTAACTTTATTCCAGTTATATTGCATAATTTGCGTAATTATGATTCTCATCTATTTCTTAAACAATTATGCTTAAACAAAGAACAACTAACAGTTATCGCACAAAACAAGGAAAAATATGTTTCATTTCAAAAGCTTATTCATGTGGATAACTATTTTGATAAAAAGACACAAAAGGCTAAGAAAAAAAATATATCGTTAAGGTTCATTGATTCTTTTCAATTTCTATCCCATTCTTTATCAAAACTCTCTGAAAGCTTAAAAGATGAACAATGTAAAGAAATTAAAAAAATTTCAATCATGAAGAAAGATTTAAACTTATTCGCCAAAAAGGTGTATTTCCTTACAATTATATTGATGATTATTTAAAATTAGAAGAAACAACTTTACCTCAGAAAGAGCAATTTTATAATACTTTAACGGATGAGCACATCAATAATGCAGAATATCAAAGAGCTGTAAAAGTTTGGCAAGTGTTCAAATGTGAATCTCTTGGTCAATACTCCGACCTTTACTTACTCTCTGATACTTTACTTTTGGCAGATATTTTTGAAAATTTTAGCAGCACTTTTTTATCCACATATAAGCTCGATCCGGCTCATTTTTTCACTTTTCCAGGTTTATCCTGGGAGGCGTGTTTGCGTTATACTGGAATAGAGTTAGAATTGTTAAGAGATCCAGATATGATACACTTTTTCAAAAAAAGCGTTCGCGGTGGTGTGAGCTCTTGCATTTGTAGAAAATCTGAAGCTAATAATCCATTTCTTTTAAATTTTGATCCTTTAAAGCCAACTAAATACATAATTTATTATGATGCAACAAATTTGTATGGATATGCAATGTCACAGCACATTCCAACTTGAGATTTTGTTTGGTTAACAGATAAAGAAATCAACGATTTAAATATTATGAATATTTCTAAAAAATCTAATAAGGGATATGTTTTAGAAGTTGATTTAGAATATCCTACTAGTCTATATTCCTATCATAACGATTTTCCGTTTTGTCCTGAAAACTTTAAACCGCCAAATTCTAAATGCATAAAATTAATATCCAATTTAAATGATAAATCAAAACATGTTATTCAAGATCAGTTATTAAAACAATGTTTGGAACATGGACTCAAGTTGACTAAAGTTCCTAGAGTTTTACAGTTTTCTCAATCTGATTGGTTGAAAAAATATATAGACTTGAATTCAAGATTAAGAAATGATTCAAAGAATGAATTTGATCGTAATACTTACAAGTTGGCAAATAATAGTATTTATGGCAAGACTATGGAAAATGTTGATAGGAGAATTGACGTAAGACTTGTTACAGAGTGGGAAAAAAATAGAAGAAAAGATGGTGCTGAGAATTTAATTGCAAAACCATATTTCAAGGACTTAACAATATTTTCTGAAAACTTGGTAGCTATTCAAATGCAAAAGATTCAAGTTACTTACAATAAACCAATATATGTAGGCTTCTCAATATTAGATATATCTAAAACTGTCATGTATGATTTCTTTTATAATTTTTTAAAACCTCTTTATCAGGAAAATATTTCACTTTTATACACCGATACCGATTCGTTCATTTTAGAAGGCACAACTCCAAATATTTATTCTGACATGATAAAAAATATTCACAAATTTGATACATCTAATTATGAATTTGGTAATATTCATGAAATGCCTATTACAAAGTCAGTTATAGGAAAATTCAAAGATGAATATGCTGGTGAACCCATTACTGCTTTCTTTGGTACTGGAGCAAAAGCATATTGTATTAAAACGGAAAATAGTTTAACAAAAAAAGCAAAAGGTGTTAAGAAAAGTGCCATTAAAAAGCAGTTGGATTTTATTCATTATAAAGATGTTGTTAAAAATCATTCTAAAACCTTTTGTTCAATGTATGTTTTTTGATCTAGACAACACACAGTTTTCACCGAATTAATTAATAAATTGGCTTTGAGTTCTGGAGATGATAAGCGGTATAAAATTCCCTATAGTTTTAATACATTAGCTTGGGGACACCAAGATATTGCTTTGTATCAATGGAATGCAGAACATGAAGATTTAGATATATTTATGTAGGTATTATAAAGTACTTAAATTTGTTGTTTTTAAAACCAAAGTTAGTCTTCATAAGCCTTTCATAAAATGTGCTTAGAAACTTTTGACAAAGAAATTGATAACAGTTATTTTAGAACATATGAAAAACGACTTTCCACTTTTAAGAAATGGAAAGGAAGATTGAGACCAGAAGTGTTGGCTGAAGCTGGCTTTTACTATATTTCAATCAATGATATTTGTAAATGTTTTTATTGTGGTATTGAAATTTTTGATTGGTTAAGTTAAGATGATCCTATTGTGGAGTATAAGAAATTTGCTAGGAATTGTGATTTAAATAACTGTTTATGGAAAAATAAAAAATCAAATAATTGTAACCATTCAAAATAAGTCTTCAACCTACACATTTTATATAGTATTATTAATATCCTTATTTATGCACTTTTACATATCTTTAAATTAAGTATTTTATTGTTATTTTTTTTACAACTGCTTTTGCTTTCGTGGTGAAAGTATCTGCTTAATGTTAATAAATTTGGAATATAATTATTAATTTGTTTCAATGACTATCAGTAGATCGCAATTCATTCTTTTTTATTTTATTTTCCAAAATGTTTTTTATGTTCATCATCCCCCTGGCGTAACACAGTGTGAAATATGTTTTTCTAATAAAACAGACGTCACTTTAAGTAAATATTGTAAATTTATGAAAATTGGATTAATTAACAATAGTACAATTAGTTGGATGGAACGAATAAATGGAGATGAAAATGCAAGTAAATTTTTTAAAATTTTGTATCATTATCCAAATCGATCTATTTTTGATACAAATCGAAAGGTTAGAGTTTAAAAATAATCAATTACAAATTATAACCCTCAACTGAATCAATTATTATGACGGATTCAAAAATTATTACTTTTCCATCATTAGTGTTACATTAAACTTTGCATTATTTTTATACATTACCATTTTAATTATTTATCTTTATTACAAATTTCAAACTGGAAATCTATTTTTTCATTCATCCATTTTAATCGAAACTTTAAAGAAAGTGGGGATGAGAATATTTAAGTACAAGAATAACGCAATATGTTTCAGTCTCGTTTAGTCATTATGAACAACGCCGTGGTTCATAAACCTTTAGAAACGCTTCTTAATTCAAAAATTTATTTTTTAAATAATTCTTTGTCAAAATTTTTTCTTGTTGGCATTAGTTTAAATGATTTTTCTCCAAAAATTGTAATTGGTGGAAAAACTGGATTTTTATCGCACTAACCGAAGAAAATTGGAAAGACATTTGTGTTCATCAAGGAATTATTGTAAACAATTTCTACTTTCCTCAAGTTGATCAAACCAGTGTGAAGATAAACAACATTCATCTGCAGGTCCAGAAAATAAATGATATCCCTGTTCTGCAAATTACAAAAGGCCCACACTTCATATACTTAGGACAAGAGTCTTTGAACAATTTGTGGCGATTGAAGGAAATTATTGATTATAGATTATCTATAATTAAAAGGCAAGAATTCAATACATATTTCAAAATAATATTTCGGCTGATTGTGGCGACTTGTGTACGCATGTTTATAATATAATAAGTCCAACACAAAATCCTAACAGTGAAAATGTTTCAACCTATGATGGAATTACTTGCTTTATATCCCGAAGAAATGGAAAACAAATTGAAGCAAAATGGAACAAAAAAAAAATTTTACGAAGAAAACAATGAAAATGGATCAAAAAGAAAATATTACGAAGAAAACAATATCTTTTCTGGAAGAGAACAATACGGTGCATGTGTTAGTGAAGTGGATCTTTGCTTACAGACAAGCCCGTAGGAGTAACTTTCAGATGTGGTACTTAGAAAGACTCCGTTTTGAAAAAAGAATAAATGATTGTAAACTTATTCTAGATTCGATATTATCTGAGGAACATAGAAATAAAATATATTTGACACGTTTTAATAAAAATTGTATTTGATGTTTTACTTAATAAAATTTTAATTTCTTAAATGTGAATTTTATTTGAAATTAATTAGCACATAAGAGTAGGTACTTTTCAGACATTGTAATTTGTATCAGCTAAAGCATAAAGTGGGGAACAGAAATAAAACAAATTTAACTAAAATTTAATTTCAATTTAATTAAACAATATTTTTTTTTTCAATCCATGTATTATATTTTTTATCAAGTCCTAACCATTTCACATAAACTTTGTTTTCTTTCCTTCTCAAAATCTTCTCAATAAGATACACATCGATATGCTTTACTTTTAGTAATTCTTGCTCATAAAAACCACCCAGAATGTCCTGATTATCTTCGTCTTGAATTAAATATGTCCAGGGGTTTGTCATCTTAACTTCTTTAATGTGGAATATCTCATTTGCCCAATTGGGTGTGTAACTTTTCGAAAATGCCTCTCGATGCTTGCTTATGCGTATGTGATCACCCACTTTAAACTTTGGAGATTTTATATCTAACGTTTTACCATGAGTAAATGCAGATTTCAAGATTCTCTTTTCATTTGTTTTATTTATTAGTTTTGGCTTCATTCCTATTGAAGAATGTTTTGTATTGTTATATTCTTTTACAATATCCGCTAATATATTAAACCATTTGTAATTTCGTTGAATGCTAAATATTTTCCACATATCATTCTTTAAAGTCCTGTTTACTCTTTCTACTATACCCGCTTTCAAATTGGAAAACGTGCTATAATGGTTAATTCGAAATTGTTGCATCAAATTTTGAAAATTTACATTGAAAAACTCTTTGCCTCTGTCCGTTTGCAAGTTTTTTGGTGGAGTTTTTGCACTGATTAATATTTTTTTCATTGCCGCTGTTACGTCTTTTCCAGATTTAGATTTTACCGGTTCGGCCCAAACATACTTAGAAAATACATTTATGGTAATCAAGATATATTTAAATTCCTTATTAAATTTGGCATAGGGTAACATTTCAACCAAATCAGCTTGAAAAAGATCATTTAACCCTTTAACTCTTTCACCACCATCCTTCTGCATTTGTAGTTTTTTCTAGCAGGTTTATGTAATTCATTAACGACTTGTTGTTTAACGATTGACATGACAACAAACTTGTTTATTCAATTTAAAGGAAGTTCAATTTCTATGTTTTGTAATAATTCGAAATATAACTTTTATATGTTTTTCCCATTCATTCAATTTTACAATTTGTATTGTATAACTTTTTTCATTTAAAACTTTACTAATTTTAGTAATCTCCTTTTCTAAAGCATTAAAGGAGTTTTTTATCTCTCCAGTTAGGAAAGTAGTTGATCTACTATCACTATTTTTGAATTCCTCCTCTGGTTTATTTAATTCTTGTTCTAATTTGTTAATTACACGAAACATTATCTTTCCAAAGGAAATATATTGTTGTTTTTCTTCCAAAGAGAGTTGGTCAATTGTTCTACTGTTAAGAATGCTATTTTGATTTCTTTTTTTTCATCATCTAACCTTTTTATAAAAGTTCTTAATTGTTTAATCGTTTCTTTGTGTTTTTCAATTATTACTTCTCTTATATTTGTTTCCATTATTTTATTAATTTTGTTGATGTCATCACTTAATTTTTTGTCTTCCTTTTTAACATGTTCATTTAAAAATTGCAAATCTTTACTTATTTGATTTAGCGTTAGCAACTGTTTATTAACGTTTTCAATTGAGGTATAACATCCTTTAATCTGGTTTTCATACTTTAAAAAATTTTCATCAAAAACCTTAAGCTTTTTAGCAAAGATTTCATTTTTTGTTTCATTTTCACCTAATCTTCTTTTTAAATTATTAATGTCACTTATTCCCTCTTGATTTTGTTTAATAAAATCTAACTTAAAATTGTTGAAAATTTTACTTTCAATATTTGAATAAATTGTATTTTCCAAAGAAGCAGAATTTATTAATTGACGTTTTGAAATATGGCGTCCAAATTTATCAACTCTCATGTTGAGCTTTCATTAAACAATAAATATGATTATATTTAATAGCTGTTTTTATAGTATAACTTTATCTTCTCTTAATTCTTCAATAATAGAGATAATCTCGTTACTATGAGCATTATTTCCCGCATTACTTGATGAAATTAATAAACGTAGCTTATCAACAATTTCGTTTACGTTATTCCAATATACATAGTCTCTATTTGATCTGTTTGTTTTCAAAATTAATCCCTTTCCTGTTGTTTTGGCTCTAGTTGTTCTAAACGGAGGTTTTGGTTTGTCAAATGCTGTAACTAATCTTTGCAAGGTTTTTGTTTTTGTAATCCCCTTTCTTTGTAAATTTGGTCTTATTATTGTAACATATTTGTGTGATGTATTTCCTTGAACTTGCTCATTTGATTCAAAATTCCTACGATATACATTTGTTTTAGCTAGAATGTTCATGTAATTATCTAAATCTTCCTTCTTATAATCTTTCGGTTCTTTTTTGAAAAGCAATTCGTATAAACCTGGCGTGCCTGTGTACGTTATTCCTCCCACTTTAATGTCTTTTCCAAGAATTTCTACCGGTATCTGTGTTAAACCAACAGAAAATGTATCCGTTTCGAGGTCATGAACTATTCCATAATAATGGTCAAATTTATGTTGTGTATCTTTCACACCCTCATCAATATATGATCTGGGTAATTCATGAAAATCTGCTAAGTAATCTTTATATGACGGTGTACCAATATAGGTTTGAATTGTTTTTCTAGTTCGTTCCAATATGTCTGACAAGTTTAAATTTGTTGTTGTGTCACTAGAAGGATCTGAAGTTTCCGCTATAACAGTTGATGTCAATGGTTGTACTACAGGAGAGGAAAAAGTGATACTACTGTCATCTAAAAATGTTGGTAGTTCTGTGGGGAGTAACGGAGTTTTTCCTGTCTTGTGAATAGTTTTCGTCGGAGTTGATGTTTTATAAAGCTTTGTAGGTGTTTTGAATTCTTCATACTTTGAAACTCTTTCTTCTTTTAAATCGAATGGTTCGGATTTACCAATATTTGAAATTAGCTGTATAAGAGGTTGTGTTATTGGTCTATAAGTTTGTTCTAATTCGGACTGAGCGGTAGAAGTAGCTAATTTCAAGCTTCGATATTTCTGCTTCACGGCTTGTCTCGATTTTATTAATTCTCTAGCTAAACGTTTATCCATGCTGTACAAGTTTTAAATGAAATAAAACTGCAAATTTTTCACTTTTATAAATATATAAAGGAATCGAATTTACTCCTGTATCTGCCGTGATTTACTTCACAATCTTTGTCAATTACAAGAAAGCCATATGGATCCATCCAACAGTTAGCACAAATATTTTTAAACTAATCAAATGTCATATCCAATATACAGTGGTGGTTATATATATGTTTTAAACTCAAACAGTCCTGTTTAAATAAAATTAATAAGTTGGAATTTTCTCGAATTAGACGTTTAAGGATTTAGGAATATCATTGAAAAATAAAAAAACAATCGGTGTTTCTACGCCTTCCATGCGTGAAATAGTCCCTAATAATAGATTGATTATGACAAGGAATATCGTCAAAAATGATAACGGAATTTGGCTTTATCTCATGAGGTGAAATAATGTTCTCATCGCTATCGTATTCAAAGTATCCAATTTCTTTCATAGGCTTTAACAACTTTCTTAAATATTCATATTTTGGTTGATCTAATGACTTTGAATAAACATAGACATTTTCAAACCTAATTCCATTAGGATGCTCGAGCAGTATAAGCATAACGTTGGTTTTACCGCTACCACTGCAACCAACTATGAGTCCTCTTTTTGAACCACTGCAAAGTAAGTCACCATGCTTTCTCAACTGTTTACTTAAAACTTTTTCGTCATGATTATTTACTGGTAAAGAGAATTTTTGTTTTTCAATCCTCATTCTTAATCACACTAGTAAATATTCTTAGCTGTAAAAGTATTTATACCAGAAAAATGTCAATGTGTTTTTAGTATAAAAAGAACTTCAATGACTGTGGGTCAGCATAAGTTGAAAAAAACTATCAAAAGACGTAATAGAAAAGGCTCTGGTTTAGTAAATAAATTAATTAGTAAACTACCCTTCGAAGTTCATATACCAGGATATAATTATTGTGGTCCAGGCACCAACTTGGAGAAATAATTAACTAGAGGTGACGTTGGTATAAATCCATTGGATTCCGCTTGTAAAGAACACGATATATCATACTCTCAGACTGAAGATTTATCAAGAAGACACATATCTGACCAAATATTAAAAAAAAAGCCTGGGATAGGGTAAAAGCTAAGGATTCTTCTATTGGTGAAAAAATTGCAGCTCTAAGTGTTGCAGGAATAATGAAGGGTAAAAGAAAGTTCGGTTTGGGATTTAAAGATAAAAAAGGGGGTAAACTTAAATTGAGAAAAAAACGTATCATTCGAACACCCAAAAAAGTTGGAGGATTTCTACCTCTTTTGTTTCCCATTCTTGGCGCCCTGGGTGCACTAGGTGGAGGCACGGCAAGAATTGCTAAGGCAGTAAATGATGCTAAAGCAGCACAACTAGAAGAAATACATAGGCATAATATTGCAATGGAAAATGCTTCTAAAGAAGGCAAAGGAGTGTATATTAGACCATATAAAGAAAAAGGTCTATTTATTAGACCTTATAAAGGAGGACCAGTCAAAATGAAAGCAATCAGACAAAAAAAAAAACTCAAAATAAGTTTTCCAAAAAGAGCACTTACGAACAATGATATTATTAAATATGTAAAGCTGTTAAAAATAACTGGCTTTAGAGGTGTTTTTATGCTCGATGAACTTCCAAAAAAAATTAATCTGAAAGAGTGTGGTATTGTAAATTTGGATAAAAAACAAAATAAAGGATCTCATTGGACTGCTTATATTAAAAATAACAAAAATGTAATATATTTTGATAGTTATGGAAATTTAAAACCACCTTTTGAACTTCTCAAATATTTTAATTCGAATGGCAAAGTGGATGTATTTTATACTTATGAAAACAAACAAAAATTTAATTCATATAACTGTGGTCAACTATCCCTAAAATGTTTGCAAAAAAATATATAAACTCATTATTTGTTTTAATATTTCATTCATAAATAAACTGCAATGTCCACCACAATTGCCATATCAGGAAACAGTTCTGTTTTGTCTGCTGATTTTAATCCGCCCATATATTTAGAGGATGGAAAACAATATAACCTGGGTTTAGCTGATTTTGAAACGTTTATGACTATTCCCAATATAAAAGAAGGATATAATAAATTTTATATAGATAATAAAGTAATTGTTATTCCCGACGGAACATATGACATTACAGATATAGAAACATACATAAGAGAAAGTATAGAAGATTTATTTCCGAATGAAAATTTTTTTTTCTTTTAAAAGCAAATGGTAACACTCTAAAAACTTTTTTAATGTGTAGTAGAAAAATTGATTTTACCAAGGAAGATTCGATAGGACAAATGTGGGGTTTTAATAGCAGGATACTAAAAGCTATGAAAGAGGAAGAATCAGATAATGTTGCAAAAATAACTAAGGTGAATGCTATTTGTATTGATTGTAATATTTGTGTCGGTTCTTACAGTAATGGCAAACCTGTTCATATTATTCACCAGTTTTATCCAACCGTAGCTCCAGGCTATAAAATAGTGGAATCTCCTTTGCCCATTTTGTATTTTCCAGTTAGCGTCAAAGCATTTAACAATATAACCGTTAAAATAGTTGATCAAGACGGAGAACTTATCAGTTTTAGAGGAGAAACTATAACAGTAAGGTTACATTTACAAGCTAGTGATATATAAAATGGTTGTTAGATATAATAGAGCCCTTGGAATGAGACTTGCACCTACCACTATCAACAAAGTAAAAACTTATAAAAAGAAAAAGACTAAACAACAGTTCAGTATCAAATTCAACACCAACAAGTTAAGACGAGATAATCGTAAATTTCTCACATCTTTGGGTTTCACTGTTTTAAAATGATGAACATATTAAACGTAAACGAAAAGCTTTATGTAGACAATTCCATCGTTAGTTCAGAGCTTCACACATATCAACCATATATTTCTTCAAAATTCAATTACAATGATGAAATAAGGATCCCAAGTCAAGAATTCGATGCTTACACTCTACCATCAGATAGTTTACTTTATATCGAAGGAAAATTAACTAATACAGAAGATAAATATAAGAAAGAATTGCTATTTATTAACAATGGTATAGCCTTTTTGTTCAGAGAAATCCGCTATGAACTAACTGGAATTACTATAGATTCAATAAGAAATGTTGGATTAGCATCAACCTTAAAAAGCTACCTTTCCCACAATACCAACGAAAGTTTAAAACTGGAAAATGCGGGTTGGTTTCCACATCGAAAAGAAGGTGATAAAATTTTAGTTGATAATGATGGAAAATTCTCCGTATCCATACCACTAAAAATGCTTTTGAAGATTACAGAAAAATTATTATGAATATGAAACAGTTTTAGATAGAATTAGTTCTTATTAGATCAACTGATGATTTAGATGGTGTTATCTTCAAAGAAGATCCGGCACACCCTGTTAGTGCTCCTGACACTCCATTGGTTACTTTCGATAAAATGTATTGGAAAGTTTCTCACATTCTAGTTGATATGACACAACAACTTGCTCTATCAAAAATATTAGAATCAAATAAAGATATATTGATAGGATTCAGGAGTTGGGAACTTGTTGAATATTCTTCTCTAACCGAAACAACCCGTCACACATGGCCGGTAAAAACAACTAGTAAACTAGAAGCTCCTCGTCATGTTTGATTGGCATTCAAGAAAACAGAAAAGGGAAAATTGCTAAAGATATGAGTAAATTTGACAATATTACCTTGTCAAATATTAGAGTATTTTTAAATTCTGAAAGAAATCCTTATCACGATTTGTACTTAAATTTCGAAGAAAACAAATTTTCTACTTTTTACGAAATGTTTGCCAACTTTAAACAGTCTTACTATGGTGTTCCAAATGAACCCATTTTTAATCCTGAATAATTCAAAAATATTAGTCCTATTACACATATTGATTGCTCCCATCAAAAAGAAACAATTCAAACGGGATTCGTAGTAATAAGAATTGAATTTGAGACACACAATGCAATTAAAAAAGATACTTCTGCTTATTGTCTTATTTGATATGACAAATTATTTAGCTACAACCCTCTTACTAAAGTTGTGAAACAATTATAAACTTTATCCCCACTATTTTCATATTTCGATTTAATTTAAAGGGATTTTCAAAAGCTTTTAGTTTTAGTCATGCCATCAAAACTACAACAACAAATTGAAAAATTTATTTTTAAAATTAATCAACTGAAAGAAGAAATTGCAAATTATTCAAGTAAAAAAATTCTCATTAAAAAATTTGCTGCTTTGAAAATATGAGATTGGTTATGGATATTCAAGGATTCAAGGATGAAAAAAATAAATTTATACCGAAAGAGCTTGCAGCTTTTGATGGTTGTGAAATGACTCATTACATTTTTAAAAAGCCTTTTCCAATGGAGTTTCTTTCACCTGATTGTCACAAGCAGGCGGTATGGCTAATGAAAAATCATCATTGTATACATTGGAATAATGGATTTACTCCATTACATCATTTCCCAAAAATAATTGAAACACTTACGAAGAAAGCTGATTTGGTTTTTGAAAAAGGAACCGAAAAAAAGGATTTTATAGAGAAATATTCTAAAAAGCCTGTGATTGAAATAGATGAACAACCAGCGCTAAAGCTAATGGAACCAAAATGCTTCTATCATTTAAAATCACCTTGTATGTGTGCTTTGACAAATGTGGTATTTTTATATGACAATTGTTTTATGAATGAATAAAAACATAAAAAAAGTTAATTACATTTTTATTTTGCATTAACTAACCATGATTGAATACAATTAATATGATACCTTAAATCTAATTTTCTAAATTCATTTAAAAGTTCATACTCATTTTTATATTTTAAATAATCATTACAAAATTTAGCGGCTAATTTACATTGTTCCATTCGATCTATATTATTAAAATATGATGACAAATCTTGTGCTTCTGCGTCTTCTTCGCCTACAATTGATAAATATTGGAAGTATGCAGCAGATATAATAAACTCTTCATACAGTTCAGTAACCACTTGCTCCATTGTGAATATTATTAAATTTATTCTTCCTTTTCAATTTCTTGAAGAATAGTATTCTCGTCAATAAATTGCTTCAAGTCTTTTAAATAGTAACCAAAGCCAATATCTTTTAGATCTTGAATAAGTTGAAAAAAATTTAATGTTTCACAGTATTTGTTGCAACAGAGGGCAGCCTTTACGAATTCCGCAGATTGATTATAATAAAAGTCTATCCACTCCGGACCACTTGCCATAGAATATGAGAAATAGGTTTTTAAAAGATTACTAAATTTGTCCTCTAATAATTTAACTGCAATCAGCAACTCAGCCATTTAATTTATTTAACATAATATCTTAAATATGTGGGCGGACATCTCTTGCGAATAGGATTAACCTTTCTTGATAATACCTGTTTTTTATCTTCGTATAATTGGAACCTCTTTTGGGTTGCAATAATAGCAGGTATAAATTGGCAATCTTCTCCTATAAATTCTATTAGGTGGCTTAATTCTCCTACAAAGTATGATTTCCCAAATGTATTGAAAAACGTAGTAAGGCTTATAATTCCTTCTAAATAATCATCACAACAGTCAATTGCTTCCAAATAATCTCGTTTCAGTGGATAAAACAGCTTGGTGTATTCATCTTTCGAAATCACTTCAAAGAAATTGAGATATTTAACTTTTAACTGTCTGATAGATGTAGCTAATTTTTCGCGATTACACATAATTCACTAATTACTTGACACATTTTTTTTTGTTTTATACACAATTGGTGGAAAAATTCAAAAATAACTTTTTACGCAACTCGAGCACAGCTTAGTAAATGTGCCTCAGCATACTAAAATGATCTTGATGCACCTATTTATAAGACTTAAGAATGCAAAATCAAATGTGGGAGGACAAAGAGAAAAAATTAAAAATATGATGCGAATGAGAATAAAAGAGGAGGAAGATAAGGATGAGGGACATGAGAGAGAGGAAGAGGAGGAGGAGGAGGAGCTCCCCTATTTTAACTACTATTACCAGTTCATTCTTATATAGCATTTGATTGTTGTCCAAAATTTGACGTAAATTTGAAAATCAGTTTTTCAGTCATAGGTTTTTAATGTTTTACTAGGCCGCCATTTTTTATCGCCATATTGGATTTTTACTAACATGTTACCAGGTCATTCCCATATTATGATCATTATTTTTTGACCAAAATTTGAAGGCAATCGAATTAATAGTTTTTTAGCTATGCCCGAAGAGCAGACCGACAGTCAGTCAGACAGACCGAAGGAATTGAGAAAACATGTTTTTCAGGATCTAGGGATCCTGAACCAAGAAGATCTAAAAAATCTAGAAGGGTTAGTTTTTCAGGATTACTAGTATTTTTACTACCCTTTACGATTTACCTCCTTGTAACGAATTTCACCACACACATATAACTTAGTTTATATACAGGTATAATTATTTTCCAATTGCGTTTTACAAATCTTTCGTCATAATGAAAATATATTACTTTATATAACATGTATGAAGTTATTACCAACAAATTATATAAACTATGTTATGTGTGGTAGAATTTGTTACGCCGTTATTTCCGGGTAAAGGCCAACTCACTAATTTACTTTTTTTCAGAAACATGTTTTGTTTAAAGGAAATCATTTCTCTATACTTGTAACAATGTTATCCCTTAAGGTGGATTTTATTCTCGTTATTAATGAATATTTATTTTAAAGTCATCTGTTTCATTAATATTTCAAATACTGTTTTTATTTAATATGTTATATGTAACAAGCATATTTTTCCCACGTTGGCGAATTTATTAATTAATTGAAATACATGCTTTCGTCATTTTTTAATTGCTACTTTTTGAGAACTAGCAAAAAGTAAGTTTAATATTTTTATTAGCACTGCCGACCAGATGTCAATCGTAGCCAATAGCTGTTTATTAAAAAATATTGTATGTTAAATTGCAACTAATATCACATTTGATTATTACAAACATTGCAAAATTTTCTACAAGCTAAATCAGAAAAGCATGTTTGGTCTGTCTTGTAATCAGATAGGTAATCAAATCCGCACAACTCAAGATTCATTTATAAACTGACGCTGAGAAAAACCAAAGGAAAAGCCACTTAAGGGTTTCCATTTCAGTGCGCTTGGTTGATCACGCGTTCCGCGGGGCTGATTTAAAATTGTACCCCGGAATTTCCATCGGTAGGGAGGTTAAAAATAAATTTGATTTTTAAGCTACATAAAAGTTGTCATAAATATGCTTTTAGGGAAAAGAATAAAGGATTTGTTTAAGCAGATTACGCCTGGGGTCAATGTTTTAATTTTTCTTTTATTAAGAACCAAATAACTGTAAGAGAAATTCTTTTGTAATATAACGCTCTTAGACTTGGTGATTGTGCTACAACTGAAAATTTTAAATTTGTAAATGGAAGGGAATCCTTGTTAAGGTATTAATAATGTTACTTCCTTATAACTTTTTTAAAAGGGGAAGCTGTTAAATTTTGTACTCATAAACTGGCCATATTATAAGTAAATTGAACCGACTGCAAAAATGTTTAAAACTGATACCTGTCTAATTACTAAGGGTAGATTGCACGTGTTCAATTTATATGTAGCACTTAGTTAAGCTAAACCTTTATCTAAGATATATCTTATACTTAAATCGGTTTGCTAAAGTCTTCCTCAGCCACATACCTATCTAATCGTGGCAATGAAGTGAAGCTCCAAGGACCCTAGTTAATGGTGGCAATGAAGTGAAGCTCTAAGGACCTGTATTCGTAAGTTGCAACACTACATCCTCAATGGAAGTGATGCAGGCAAATGTTAAAATCACGTGATTGTGGATGACGGACATATATTTGGTAAAATATGGAACAATTCTAATTTCATTTTAAGCAACTTACAATGGTTTATTTATGTGTATTAAATCGCTTGCCATTTCTATATTATTTAGCAGGATTTGGGCATCTTTTCTTTGTCTATATTAGAGAAAAATTTTAAAATAAACAAAATACAGTCAAGGGAATATTTGTTATAATTTTCAAAATTCCAGCAAAGAAGTTAGATTAAACAAATAAAACACAGCTGACTTTAATGTGCGGTGGTGAAAAATATCTTCGAGCTCCCGATTTAAATCTGGAGTGAATAGGTGTCCTCAAACTGATCAAAAATTGGAAATGTGGTAATGGAACGTAACAATTAAAGAGTTCTCTAGAGCAAAAAGAGGAAAATAATTGAATATTGGAACTCAGTATTTGTCGTGTCGTAACATAGTGAGTTTATTATCAGAATTAAACAATAGCAAAATAAAAAATATTCCCTAACTATCCGGCGAAAGAAAAAACAATTCTTTTAAACCTTGTACATACCTATAAGGAAATTATAGATAATAAAAAGACAGATGACAAAGACCATTTCTGTTTGTTTTTATTAGAAATGGATAGAAGCAAATAATCTGAAGAAATCAAGTCTAAGATCAAAATAATGTACGCTGTGAATTAAAATGTTCCAACTATCAACTATCACGCAAGTAAAGCTTAACCTCAAAAATCTTCCGCTTATCTTAGATGCCGTTAAACTAGGCTTAAAAGTCTATTTAATACCCGTACAATGGAAATATTTTATTTAAGTTTCACCTTAAAGTTAAGCGTTACTTATACTAATTAAGGAGAACTTGTGCAACTTACCTTAAGAACATTACAAATCAATTATTTATGTATTGAATGCCGTGGTAATATCTTTGATGTTGATATATAAATATAATATCTAAATCTTCAAGTGATATTTATTTAGTGTTTTTCTTAATGTAAAGCCGACTTCGAGAACAAATTTTCAACAGCTTACCACTTTTGCTAACCGATTTCAAGTTCAAGTTCCCCGTCATTAGTGTTAAGACTAACTGGTGTAAGATTAGGTGAGCTTAGAATATAATTCTTATCAGAACTCGAAGCGTGACGCGTTCGAATAAAGATCTAAAGTGATGGATTTAATATCTTGTAAGATAAACTCTTTATTCTGTTAAGAGTCTATGAATCAGTTTTGGTCTATTTTAAAATTCCAAAAGGTTATCCCAAGACACGGGATGGCATGGCGTAGCTATTCATTGTCTCGAGTCAGAGTTAGGCATTTGATAAGATTAAACTTTAGTCTAGTTTCAATTCATTTCGTTGGGATTTCCTGGATTTTTAAACGGTCCTCCTTGTTTTCCAGATATTTGTTGGGACTCTTTCCCATAGATAAAATTGTTGTTGTCTCATCTATTTTTGATTTCCTGATGTAAACCGTCCGCGCTCGGTATATACCGTCAGTCATTTACTTATACTAAATATCATACCTCTTTTGGAAGTGATTTGTTGTATGATGCGAAGTATAATCTTTAGATGGGTTTTATCTGCGACATAGCCATTCATTTAGAACCATCATCATAAGCCTTTTTCTAGCCACATTCGTGAGTGCCTGGGTTGAGGGCTGAAAGATTCCTCTCCGTAATTTCATGTAAAAACAAGTTGTGTTCTTTTTGAGGCTATGTCAGAAAAAGTTCCTGGTTCTTGGATCGATGTTTTACAGCTTCAATGTTTGTGGCGGAACTGAATCGAAAGATTTTAAGTCGACTCTAGCCTCATACAGATTTCCAATTCGTAAAATTGTTTCTTCCAAAGCAAAAGAATCAGTAATCTATTGTTCTTTGCAGCCTAGTAATTTATTGTAATACAATTTTGTTTTTCGGTGAATTGGCAATTACGAATCTTTTGCATATTACTGCGGTGGTAATGTTTTTAGGGATAAGGTAGGTAACACCTTTCACTAGGTAATCAGGCCTAACGCGGTGATTGGAAGGTATTTTGTTAAAGTGGAGGGCTAAGTGTAAATGTATAGAAGAACATTTATGCACCAAAAGTTCTAAAACCAATCAAGACCAGAAAAGTTCTTGTTAATATACGTTATATGCCATTAGAGAACGTTCTGGCAATATTATTATTATCGATAATACGATATTAATTGTTAAAAGTTTTTTTAACCGTTGTTTATTTTCTTTTGTAAGCAAAAACCAAAATAATCTCTGTTAAAGTTCTCTTTATTTGATCTTACAACCAACTTTTACTACGTTACCAAGGACAACACAGAAAATATAATTAATTTACTGGGTATGCTAGGTAAGACAGACTTTTTTTTTGTATGTACGGATTTAATTTATTTTTGTTAAAGTAACACATTTTAACACAGCAGTTTAAAATTAAAAATAGTATACTGCGAAGCAGCATTTTCTAAAAAGAGCATAAAACAAACCTAAAGACAAATATTCAGAAAACTTAGATCACTGCTGAATGCGAGAAAGTCAAAGTTCAAGTGTCTTAATATTTGACATTGCGGCAGATACTACGATGAAAAATTGGCAAGATAATTTGTTGATCATAAAAGAGTAGGAAAAAATATTCTTTAGATGTATTGCCCCCATGAACGTAGACATAAGTTGTAATATAAATTCCTAATAATAAACACACTATAGAAAAAGTAAAAAATTATTCACATATTCCTAATGACAAACTAACGTCAAGATTTACTGAAGAGAATTTCATAACATGAACTTGATTTTTAAAAGAACCTAAAGTCAAAATTTGTCACAAATGCGAAGTAGTTGAATTGAAAATAATGATATATGTAGAGAACAAAAAAGTTTTTAAAATAGGAATAGACGTTCATCAAACAGAAGCTGACAACGAATATTTAGAAACGAGAAGAACAAAGATCTTTCAGTGACTGATACAAAATTGTGTAGTTATATATCTAACTTTACCAGTACCTCCCAAGTCCAATGTTAAATACTTAAATACTGTTAATATTTCTAGGCAAGAATGTACAACATGATATGTGAGCTATTACATGTAGCGTAACGCTAAAAATGGTAGAGTTTGCGACGTCGATTTACAAAAAATCTTCTTACTTTACCGTTACACATTTACCATTGAAACATTGCGAATAATAAACTCTGCATAAGTAGTCAGAATCATTAGGGGCCTTCCTTAAGATATGACACGCATTTCTGAAAATAAATATTTATAATTATATTAGCAACAAACAAATCTTTTCATAAAATGTTTGTCAATACAAAATTATTCCTATTCATAAGCGATTTATAGAACTAGTTTTTAAAATAAAAACTGATTCTTATATTATTATTAAAGGCCCAAGGATTTTTTAAGAGCTCAGATATAAAGACTTCGACTGTGTTGCGTCGCAATACCGTGTATGCTGGTCTCACCGCTGCACTGCACAAATTTAATAGTATTTCTCATGATTAGGGATGGGCGATAATTAACTTTAACTATTGCCTGTCGCTAGGTGAAATTTAGTCGATAGTTCATTGCTACCTATCGATATTTGCTACAAAGGCTTTGGAAGACAAATATATCGAAGAGAAGAAAAAAACAGGTCCTTACCTTTACAAATATATAATTCATTTATCTGCACTTATCGATATATCGATATTTTTTTATTTACCTATTGTTATTCGATATGCCAATGACTTATCTATAACTACCGATAAAACGCCCATCCCCCCATAATCATGATAAGTCCGAGGTGCAAAACTCGCTTATCGACAAAATTACCAAAATGAACGGAAGCTTTCACGGCTTTTAAGAAATCATGGTTCTTGGGATTAGACCGTGTCAAATTGGAATTACTATCCGACGTTTCGCTTTCGATTGCACGAGGCATCTTCAGGGATCTTTACTCTATGAGATGTCAACAGTGAATTAGTTAGGCACACTCCTACACAATTACCAGAATTTCTGACTCGTAGATACAATGGCCAGCCTGGTAAGCCGTATTATTGTGCGACATTAACAATGCAACAAAATCGAGATTTTCATAGAAAACTGTATGCCTCAAAGGAAAAATCTAAACAAGAAAATTTTATAGTCGCATGTTATCAAGGTCAAAAGTGTAAAACATCAAAAGTTAATAGGGAAAAAATCATCATTAAGTATTATCAACTTCCGCAGAAAAAATTTGTGTTTGCAAGACAGCTTTTTTGAAAATCATTTCACTTAGCATATATCGGGTCGAGCAAATCATGAAAAATATTGTTTTAAAAGGAAAAATGCCACAGGAGAGTATGAAGAGTAAGTAAGTAAGTAAGTAAGAAATAGAGGGGTGATCGGATACTTAATAAAAATGATGACAAAAAGTTAGCAATAAAAACTTTTATAGAATCTGTGCAATGCATAGAGAGCCATTACTGTCGGAGTCAAATAAGCACTCGGGTTTATCTACCCTGTAAACTTAATTTAAAAAAATTATAGAACATCTACCAATTTTTTTCAATTTTGAACCAAAAGGTTCAAAACACAAAATTACGTGTTAAAATAAATTTTTTTTAGAAAATACATAAATCCCCATTACAATATCGGGTTTGGAACCCCAAAAGCAGATGTTTGCTCAACGTGTTTACAGTCCAAAGAAAATCTAAAAAATAAAGATGTATCTAATTCTAAAGGCAAAAGCATTTTTTACCTTATTAAAACATCCACGAGAAAAAGTCACCGTGTTCTCTTTCGACTGTCAAAAGAATTTACCTTTGCCGAAACTTCCAGATCATGCTAGCTATTTTAGTCAAGAAAAGTTCAGAAAATGTATATTTCTATGTATGGACGGAAGTAAAATTTCCCAAAAATTCTAATTTGATTACCTCGGCTATCTGGGATGAGTTCGATTTAATGAGAAAATTGCTACCATTTACTTATTTGTTGATGGATGCAGGGGGCAAAAACACCATAATGATGACAATGCTTTCTGTTTGGCTCATGAAAAAAACTCCCCAGAACATAAGGTCTGTTACCTTAATATTCCTCATGGACATTTTTTTATACCAACTGATAGTTCCTTTAGGATGATCGAAAAAGAAGTAAAAAAAAAATCTGTAATTGTAAAAACTACGGACTACGGAAACATAATAGGTGTATAAGTTAACATTGGAAATATGAATCACGGGTAAACACCAAAGCACCAGGACTGTGGCACTATCAATTTAACAAGGCTAAGAGGTTCGTTTCTACAAAAGGGAAGACCACCGTATTAATACGAATTATTATGCTGACTGTTTTCAAAAGAGGGAAGAAAGCATTATGTGCCATAAGAGAATTATTCTGAGTATTCCGAAGTGTGATAAAATTCCAAATTTCATAAAAAAATTCGGAAGATTTAGTAGCAGAAAATGTAATGTTTCGTCCTTACGATAATTACAAAAAAAAACTGAGTAGGCTGAAAAAAATTTAAAATGCTCTTGCATGTTACGGAAACATAATCTTGCATTGTACTGACAGTAGATAATTGAAGTGTTTGGTTATTTTATTACGGTCATTTTAAAAAACTTATTTAGATAATGAATTTTAAAAAGTTCTGTCGATATTTGATCCGGTTTTTATAGTTTACGAATTCTTTAAAATAAAAAGAAAACATGTATTTAAAGTGATTTATGAAAAAAACAATTTATTTAATATCCGTTAAAAAAAGTAATCTTATTGATCAATATCAAGGCGGGATATTTTAAATTTTAAAACTTAATTCTTATCATTTTTTTTTATTTCTTATATTTTACTTATATATTAAAACACTTGTCCACATTCATGTCATTACGTTTATTTTTTTAAAAACTTTTACTGTTTGACTTGACTCGGTTTGTCTATTTTTTATATTCATATAACATCTTAAACCAATATTGAAAACAAAATTACGAAGACAGATAATTTCTAGTTGGGTTTGATATACGCAAATGTTCTCAACTGATTTACATACGGACCTAGTGGCGTCAGCTTGGGGGACATAAAAAGACGTGAAAGGCTACCCAGAAGGAAACTGTGTCCGGTCACAACAACTGTCACCGCCTAAAGAAGCTGCATACATATGCAAACTTAACGTGTTTCTTTTATATGCGGTGTGTTCTAGTTTGAGCAGGACCGCAATTTAAAATATACCTACAATTTATTGTAAAAAAAACTTACTATATTTTAAAAATTGTTATAGCTAATTATATGACTAATTGCAAATAATCATTCAAATATATTGTTTGCGGTTTCCATTTGTGTACAAAAAGTTCTGAAACGTCACTCAATTTTGTCAAAGGTTACAAAAAAGCATTTTTTAATAAAACATCATAATAAGACCAATTTTCTTGGTTCATAGTTTTAAAATAATGTTAAAAATTGGCGATATGATGTTTTATAAATAATAATATCCTAGTATTTTAAAAATAGTTTGAATATATACTGAGTTAAATAGTTTTGCAGCATAAGAAAGAACAAATTTAAAGTTTATTTTTAATGACAATTAATTTTAAGGAGGAAATAAATAAATATAGCAATTGGTTGACTAATCGACTTATGGTACTTTTGTTAAACAACTTTAAAAATAATGTGTTTTGGGAAACATAGTATTTCGCCATATATGTATGTACGACATGGGTTTCTCAAGTTGATTTTTTATAGTCAAAAAATATAATAAGGTTGACATATTTAACGGTTATTTTTTTAAATATTATTAGTTTATTTATTCAAACTTTACTACACTTGTCTTCTCTACGGTTACCCTGTATGGTGAAAAGAAGGTTTTGTTTACAGAGAGGTTCAAGAAACTTAAGATGTTTCACCGTTTGCTTTTTTTAACTAAGTGCTCTAAAACAAAATATTTTCGTTTTTGTGGGCTCATAATAACAGAAGAAATATATTTACATACAAAAACTAAAAATATAAAATTTTTTAAAAAGGCGAAATGCTCTTAAATGTCTATAATTTTGATCCTAGGATAATATCTTTAAATTAATAGCTGAAGGCGTAATATAAAAACTATAATTAAACAAACAATGTGATAACTTGTAAAGGGTTGTTTTTTATAAATGATCGTAAATTAATAATAATTACTAAGCTATAAAATATATTAAACTTAGCAGCAAGAAATTGAAGTAATTTGAATTTTTGTGATATTAGGTATCATCACTTCAAAGCCACACATTTATATTATTCAAGTATTTTCATGTAAGGAACTGGAAGTAATTTAAAATATCGACCTGTTGTCTAGACTCACTATGTCTTCTATTATGCTGGAACATATAACAAACTAAAGTTTTTTTGTGAAAGTTTTGAAAACTAACCAACATTAATGAAGAAAGAATATTCTATTAATAAATATATTTCTAATAAATAAACAGTATATGTCAATTTTATTTTTTGTTTGTTTATTGAATACAACCTAAAAAGTTAGATTAGGTTAGAACTCCCATTGCAGATTAAAAGTTTTTTAAAAAATTAATAAATTTCCATCAGGAAAAATGAACTTTAACATTGACACATGAACATTTTGGTGGGTTTTATAAATAGGTTAATATTTATAAAATCCTCCATAGATAGAGATATTTCTAGCATATGCTGGTTTATGTTGTTGTAAACAAGCGACTGCCTTTCTTGTTAGACCTATGACATGCTTTTCTGGAACCTATTAAAATAAAACGTTTCCTATTTATGTTTTGAAACTGCCTTTTTGTTTACAATTTCATCTGAACAACGGTCAGTTGGGTAAATACGCTTCTGGAGTCAATGCCATGCTTCTGACAACTCCCGGGATTTTGCTCAGGTTCTCCCTTATGTAAATGTCGTCGTCACATACCCATAACTTATAAGTATTGGAATCGCTACAAGGCTCTATTAGAGGATCACTCTGAATTATTTACAAGGCCCTTCCTTTGCGAATATTTCTATGGAAATGGGCATGAAATAGATGGACAGACGCCTTCAATGACGGAATAAATGATCCCGAAACCAATTTATTTCATTTATTGGTATTTCAAAGAATCAAATATTTTATTTTATATTTATATTTTTTCTAAATAATAATATGGCGTTTTGAAGATATTTAGAGATCGACAAAATGTAGAATAGCCATATCAACGTCCTTTTATACTATTTACCAAAGCAATTAATTTAAAATTAAATAGCTACTTTCGACAGATAACCAAGAAAATAACTCTACCATGTTTATTAGTTCATGATTGATGTAATATGAGGGATGGTCTTAGGGAGGATATATATATATATATATATATATATACAGTGTGTCCCATTTTGGTCATACATGTATTGGGATCTTGCGAACTATAAGAGATAGAAGGAAGGTTAAATGAGGAAAGTTTTAGACAATTTAGTTAATAATTGAATGGCTCTTGCTGCGAGGTTCTAGATATTTTGGTTTTTTAGATATTTTGAAAAAACAAAAAAGATGCATTTTTGAAAATGGCCCGTAATTTCTTTATTTATGAAAATTTTCAAAAACAGTAATCACATTTTCAGAGGAACTTTTTATGAGGAATTCATCTGTATTGTCAGATTTTATTTACAACGTTTCGGTTTTTTGGAACCATCATCAACTTCTTTTTTTTAAATACGGACCTGCATTTTTTATTCCGGATTTTACGAGCTTCTGATATCCCAAAATCAATGACGTAACGCACTTCTTTCGAAAATTTATATTTTTGGTACTTTCCATAAGAAGTCGATGTGTTAGAAAGTGTCAGAAGATATGGGTTTAGGTCTCTCTCTAACACATGGAGTTCTTATGGAAAGTAGCAAAAATATAAAATTTTATAATATGTGCGTTACGTCATTGATTTTGGAATATCAGAAGCTCTTAAAATCTGAAATAAAAAATGCAGGTCCGTATTTAAAAAAAAGAAGTTGATGATGGTTCCAAAAAACAGAAACGTTGTGAATAAAATCTGATCATACAGATGGATTCCTCGTAAAAAGTTCCTCTGAAAATGTGATTACTGTTTTTGAAAATTTTCATAAATAAAGAAATTACGAGACATTTTCGAAAATGCATCTTTTTTGTTTTTTCAAAATATCTAAAAAACCAAAATATCTAAAACCTCGCAGCAAGCGCCGTTCAATTACTAACTCAATTGTCTAAAATTTTCCTCATTTAACCGTCCTTCTATCTCTTATAGTTTCCAAGATCCCAATACATGTATGACCAAAATGGGACACATTGTATATATATACATATGGTCCAATAGGACGTGGGTTATTTCAGTTTACAATAGTAAAACATTTTCTTGTTTTGAGTAGAAGTTGATATACTGGCTCACAATATGATCCTTTCCAGCCTGTGGTTTTGATAGGTACTGCGGTATTTGTCTAAAATTTCGATCGAACGTAGTTTTATATCTAACATAATTTGATCAGTAAATATCATATAATATTACTACACGGTTTCCTTAAATCTGCGATAGTACTTCCCCATATACGCATGTAAATAGTTTTCTTAAGTTGAGGATAATATAATTGGCTGTTTTATACTTATACGGCTCCCCTGTATAGTAGGAAAAATGATTTATTTTCAAAGAGAAAAAAGAAATGCAACATGTTTCACCTTTTTTTCAACTTAATGCCCTGTAGCGTAAGAAAAAATGTATTTATATACATGGAAAATAAATTGTATCTATTTCGCCGTTTCTTGAAATATTGTGTTGTAATTTTTTATAATACATTAAATTCAAAAAAATAAAGTAGTATTTACGCGAATGAGTTGTACAGTTTTAAAATATCAAAGAAGGACCAAGCCAAACTACATGGAGAATCGGTTTCGGTGAAATAGACTGATTTTTTTATATGTTGTAGTTCTTGATCTCTTGAGCAGAAGATACCATGGCATAATATAATCCTTTGGCTAGTTTTTAATATATAGGGTGTAAAACTTTGCTCAAATCCCATATAAAATATATAGGGAGAAGGGGATGAGATCAAATTAGTTTTTCAGCATATTTAGCGTTTAGTGCTTTTCAAAATAAGAAAACGTTTTATATGAAGATAGGTCCGCAAATGCTTTAATCCGATATACAGAGTCTTACATTGTAAATCTTATTCGTCCTATATCTCGGAACTAAAGTGTTTTCGAACCTATATTTATATAAAACTTTTTTCTTATTTTAGGAAGTAAATATGTTGAAAAAATTAATTTGGTGTCATCCTGTTTGCCCCATGTATTTTATATGGGATTTGGACACAGAACTCCAACATGCAACAAATTCAGCCAATTTCACCAAAACCGGTTTCCATAAGAAGTGTGCGTGGTCCTTTACCACATAAACAAAAATTAAGCAAAATTGTGCTTATTCGACTGTTTAAAAAAGCATACAAAGCTAATCGTTTTAGAAAGAAAACATGATTTCACCAAACAAATTTAACGGGTTTCGCCAAACCTTTTTTATATGTATTCACCGTTTTCTAAAAAAGCAAACCGCGTTTGAAATTATAAATATTTTCTAAGGGGCTGTATATCCTCTTGCGCTAACGTCTGTAGCAAAAAAAAATATAAGAAGATTAAAGAAATAAGTTAAAAGCTTTTGAAATAAAGATTATTTTTGTTTTCAAGGGACTGTTTTATCTCTTCGTACACAAAAGAAAGAAATTTGGCGTGTTTTAAATACGCATAATCAAAAAACATCAAGTATTTTTACAAGTTTTTAATGTCAAAACATTTACCTCTACTGTTGTCAATTGGAATCAAATCAGTTATAGCGTTCTCAAAATATGACCTTTTTACATATCTATACCCCTTAAAAATATCGAACCCCATGACACCCAAAATTCAAAATACAAACATTCATACACCCAATCTAGGGCGCACACACACTACAATATTTTGGAATACATGACTTAAAAATATATAACATGCACTATGGTTGTAATCTGAACTGTTTGAAAGTCGTATTTTAGGGACAGGACATATCACTTACTTTTCTACAAAATTCTCTCTGTTTGCCATTATCTAGTAAAATAATACTTAATTAAAGCCCTTCGGTACGTTATTACCGAAAATCAAATAACATTTAATGAAAATTATTATCTAGATATTTAATACTTTTTGCTATACACACGTCATTATGGATGGAAATGAAACCGAAATAAAGGCTAAATTGTATATATCCTATATCTCCCTAACTAGCCAAGACAAAACGACAGCGAAGACACCTACGAATAGGCAACGACAGTTCCATCGAAAACAAACAAAGGTCACCGGCTGGATGGCCCATATCAGCGAAGTAGACGTGAAGTCCTGAGGGATCGCTCTCACGACAGTGCTATCCTCCCGGGAACAGACAGTCTCTCAACAGGACATGACAATGCGAAAACCAATATTTAAAAACAGAAGTCAATTAAGTTACAGTTCTCAGGTTGAAAATGTTTAGTTTTTTTTTATTGGTTATCACTACAGCTCGTTTTAAATTTGAACATATATATATATATATATATATATATATATATATATATATATATATATATATATATATATATATATATATATATATATATATCATATTTTTTTGAAAACTGCAAGTAAGGAAATATTATTGAATTAATAGAATCTTAACGATGAGTTATTAAACCTATAAATATTTTTTCCGGATTTTACTTAGGCCAAATATATGTTTTTTAATTAAATGCAATAAATCTACTGTTATTTAGTTATATGTATTTACATTAAACTGCTGGCCGCTTGAAACAGTTCACCTGCGTTTTTTGATAAAATTTAAGTTCGAATATATATTAAGTGTAAAACTTACCTAAGCTAAAAAGTTATTTATACAGGGTGTTACACAAGACTCTGCAAATTTTTGAATTTTTTATTTGTTCCGAAAATCTACAAAAACAATTTTTTAGTTCTAATTGTTAGATTAGCGTAATCCTTGGTGAAATCGTAAAAAACAATTTAAAACTTTTGAATATTTTTTGATATATGATTTTTTTGTCAAACAATTTAGTTTTTCTATATAATAAGCTGTAACTTTTTATTAGCCATTTGATGTAAAATTTTGGGCTTTAACTCATATTTTTTTTATAATATGCACAATACAGGTATCGATTTTACAGCCAAAGTTACCAACATCGTGTAACACAAGAGAAGTGTAACAGGCTGCCACCTTTTTAGTTTTAAAAATATCAAAAAAATTAAACTTAAGACGTTTCTATAACTCGAAAAGAGGTAAGTTTTCTATAAAAAAGTAATTAAAAATTACTTCCGGTTTTACCGGAAGTGAATCCTACTTTTTTATTTTAAATAGAACCCTATATATTTTATTAATTATCGTATTCAGCTTAAAATTAGCTTATCACCGATATATCACAAGGTAAGTAAAACTAAAAAGGTGGTCTCCTGTTAGATGTTTCTTGTGTTACCCGATGTTGGTAAATTAGGCTGTGAAATAAGCACTTGTATTTGTTAAAATCATAAAGTTAGAGTGAAAAAAACTATTTAGAGAAAATATTCACTACCACTTAAAACTTAAGTAAAACATTTTAAATTTGAATTCTTTTTATGCTACAGGGTGTTGAAATATTACGTATATGACGATATGATCTTTAGGATTACTAGGTTTTTAACTATCCTTGCCACATTTTTTTCTCACCCAGTATATTTTCTGCGTAGTGCAGACAGTGCACATAATGAAAAAATATGACTTAAGAGCCCTTTAGCAAGAAAACCTTACATCAAATGGCTAATAAAAACTTACAGCTTATTATGTAAAATTTTAAAAAATTTTTAAATTGTTTTTAACAATTTCACTAAGGATTATGCTAATCTAACAATTAGAACTAAGAAATTGTTTCTGTAGAGTTTCGGAACAAATAAAAATTGAAAAATTTGCGTAGCCTTGTTTAACTCCCCGTATAAATAACTTTTTAGCTTAGGTATGTTTTACGTCTAACATCGGTTATATCTAATAAAACTTGCAAGATACATCTTGAAACCGTACCTCAGTATCCCGTCTCGTTTTAAAAATATTCAAACGTACATTTTACCAAAAAATGCAGGTGAACTGTTTCAAGTGGCCAGCAGTTTATTTAAGCTACTTCATTTTTGAAGGGATTTTTTTTAGATATAGTTCGAAAGCCATACTGTCCTTTTCGAACTTAAAACTACGTGGTGGTAAAGTTATCTGCTGACTTTTTTATACCGTACACACTTTTCTCCAAAAGAACGGCAGAATTTGGAAATGTTTTTACTTAAAAAAAAAGCTATCTGGATTTCTTCTCATTAAAGATTTTTATATATAAAGTATGTGTGTGTATTTTTAACTCTACCTAACTAGATGAGTTGGTATGTCTGCCAATGAAATATTCAATTGCATGTCAATTTATTAGAGGAAATCTTATTTAATCATCATATCTTCAAAAACATATATATTTATTCATCAAGCCACACTAAACAATACATCGAATTTTAAGATACAAAAGCATCCGCGCAATTATCGCTCTACCTTCTGCCACGTTGCCGATGTTAACATCCATACTGCAGATTTATGCCGGGGTAGACGAAGTTACTGAATATTTGGTCTCTCGATGTGACGCTCTAGTCAAAACCAGACGGCTTTTCTTAAGTGACACCTATGGGGAACCCGAGCTCAAACGACAGGCTTGAACTTAAAAGATTTTTTTTAAGCTGTTGGTCTGGAAGTCATCTTGGAGGGAGCACAATGAGTCCCAGCGAGGCTAAGTGCTGCCTTTGCCGGCTCCTCCGTTGGTGTCAAATGTCTCAATGCCAATCTTTACTTGACGATATCAGCAAATCAAGAGAAGTAGCTGGCAAACACAGGAATAGGAGACGCTTCCGGGAAATACTTAGTTGTATTGATTTCTCAAATTATTTAATGTGGGACGTTAGGAAATGCTACTGTTTCCGTTATGGTGAATATAAAACATATTTTGACCAATGACCAATTTTTTTTATAAAAAAATATATAAAAATATTATCTCTAGCTACTAAAAATATTTGACAATTTTCTTATTAAGTCAGTCTTAAGTGCTACCCGTGCCCTCAATATTTGACCTTCATGAGATATATCGACAATTAAGTTGGAAATGGGTAGCTACTGCATCGGTAATATATTTCATTTTTAATCGATTCTGTTAATGTGAGTGCGTGTTTGGAATATATGTCAATGCCTTTTTCCGTAATATCCACAAATAAGTATTTTAACTATTATAACTCATAGTACCTAAAAACTTTCAGGTTTGTTTGTTGTACCTTTGTTATTTTACTATAAAGCATTGTCTGGGTTCAAGTTTTAAAATAGCCGCATATTTTACTACCATATAAAGCAATGCAGTATCGCGTGTCCCCAATTCATCTCTAGCTGCAATAATTCCACATGTTTCCAACTTCTCATTATAAAGCAAAGGAAGCTGCTCGTTAGTGCAGCAGGAATGGACGCAGCGGTCACTCAAGGGACTACTCAGGTACCGTACATTCTCATCATGTTACGTCTGGCCCTTCCTATTTTCTAACAGTAAATTTAATGTCAGAGTAGGGTTGCTGTTTTGTATATTAGAATGTATGTCGTTTTGTTTCGCGTTATTTTCTCGAATCAGGTGACTTAATATTTGAGAATAGAAAAAATTATATATACAGGTGTACTATTTTCTTATATTGTCGCAGACTTACACGTACGTTATTATGCTAAAAAGTGGTTTAGTGCATGTTTGGAAAACCGTTCTATAAATACACTCTAATTACAAACAAGAGTAGTCATAAACACATTCCTTTTTTGTAGTATTTAATACAATAAGGTATACAAACTCGCATTTTTATTTATACCTTCTATTGTTTGCATATGCATATTCATGAGCATGTGAACATTTTTTGATATTGATATCAATATATGTATTTAACTTAAGTTTAGGAAACATTTTCTTTACTTTTTATCTAAAAAAGGAAATTGATGTTTGGACTATTAGTACTATTATATTGAGAACCGATTAATATAGAAAAGAAGTTTTAATTGCTTTAAAATTATGATTATACGATATACCTAGCAGTTTTATTATGAGTCAAAACAAACAAACAAAAGTATGCTTTATTGCAGCAGGAAAATTGTTACAATTTTAATGACAAAGCGAAATTTACATAACAAAAATAACAAAACAATGAAAAACGAAATATTAATCGAAAAAAAAAATCATATTTTTCGATAGGTCAATGCAAATACATAAATGTAAATATACCTTAAATATAATGATTGCTATAAAACCATCACGAAAAAAGAAATATTCGTTAGGATATAACATTGCCGTAAAGCGGTAAATGAATCTAGGTGACCTTAATAATCAGTAAATAAACAATACATATGCGAGGTGAATAATTTCGATGCCATTGGAATTAAAATTACGCAACCTTAGCCTCTATTTCATAAAAAAAGAAAATGTATAACTTTAATCTAATACGTAACAAAATAATTAATTTAATCAGATAGTTCATTCCTATATAAAATGATTTTCAAAATCTATGCTAGCAGCTGGAACATGACACCCAAAAAGATTTAAGTAAGCAAAGAAATAAAAAAAATTTAATGAGACTTATTCGTTATAAAAATCATTAATGCAGTAAAAAGGTGTTACAATGAGGTACACTTTGGTTTTTTTTTGTTCAAAACAGTGCAAACATAGGGATAGTTTTTAAGTGTACTGGAAGATTGTATGTATTGTAAAGATTGTAAAGTTTTATGGCGTTGAAAATAATTGATTTTTTTATTAATTCTGTGGAAGGAATGGGAAGGTATGTCATGCCTAAAGTTTCTGGTAGGATAAACGTGTTGTGGCCTTTTCGGAAAAGTGTTTATATGTTTTCTCATCAAACAGACGGTTTCTAAAATAAATAATGCAGGAAATGTTAATATTTCATGTTTTATTAAATAGTATTGGCAGTAAGCTCTATTATTTAGACCAAACAAATAGCGAATTGCTCTCTTTTGAAGCCTAAAAATAATAAAAAATTGCTTGGTGGTACAGCAGCCCCAAAAGAGAAGGCCATAACGGAGATGAGATTCGAATAGAGAGAAAAAAGCAAGTCTGGCAGAAGACACGGCCAGTTCTTTTGAAACTGATCGAATGGCAAAGCAGACAGAAGAAAGCTTTTTAGTTAATGTGTCAATATGCTTAGACCATTTTAGGTGGTTATTTATATCCAAACCCAGGAATTTAACTGTGCCAGCGTATTTAATATTGCTGTTAAGTAGCTGAAGTGGTTGTAAAGTCCCCTTATAAGTTAAAGCCACCGTTTTATCCACATGGAAAGCAAGGCAAATGTAAAGACGTTATATCAAAATTACTCCATGTTATGCTTGTGTCGTAAGCAAAGAGAGATACTTTTCCATTAATTTTTAGGTTATTGATATAATTAATGCATAACAACAAAAAAATAGGTCCCAAGACTAAACCTTGAGCGACTCCACTTGTTTACAATCAGAATCATAACCATTTGCCCTTACAAATTGTTGCCTATTCCCGACATAAGATTTAAACCAATCTAAAGAAATACCACGGATTCCATAAAAATTTAGCTTGCTTATCAAAATTCCATGACTAACACAGTCAAAGATTTTTGCATATTCACAAAAACTAAGGCGGTGGGGTGGTTGTTATTGAGAGATAAATAAACGTCGCTAGGCAACGACAACATGGCGTCACTTGTGCACTTGTTGGGTAAAAATTCGATCCTGATCCGGGGATATTATCAGATGTTTAAAGAGAAATGGCATAAGACGATTCTTCAGTAACCTTTCAATAATTTTTGATAGCACTGGTAGTAGAGAAAATAAGCGATAATTGCAAGAGTTTGTTTTTTCGTCCCCTTTATGAAAAGAAATAATTATAGCTATTTTAGGGCATTCAGGGAATATACCTATTAGAAAGAATTTATATATTAGTGTTGTAAGGGCCTCTATGACTGGGAGCGGCAGGTTTAGGAATATTTTAATTGATAGGCCATTAGTGCTATACGAAGATTTGCTTGTGATGTTATGCATTTCTTGCAATAGTTCCTTGCTGCTAATGTGGTTTAAGAAAATGCTATCAGTGACATTAAATTTTTCGAAGGAGGTAGAAAAGAAAGAGAATCCAAACTTAACAAGATACCAGAGGTAATATTTTTGCTTACATTAATAAAATAATCATATAGGTCATTTGGCCTTGGCAAGATCTGAGTCACAGGGTTTGATTTGCTTCTGATCCTTTAACATCTAAGAGCGATAATCAGGAAATTTTTGATTTGTACAGATTATTAAAAAATCGAAAATATCGGAAAAATTTTAAACGTTGGAAAAAGTAATTTTTAATATATACCAACTGGAATTTTACTTGATCTTTGTTTAAAATTTCAATTCAGTTACAAAAGCAGTCTTTGCACTCATTTTCTAAACATTTTACTATGCCGCTATATCCTATTGATACCAAAATTTAATCAATTAATTTCCAGTTTTTGTAAAAAATTTTAAGTCAATTGAATAAAGAGTTTTTTTAAACCTCTTACGAAGGAAGTAATAAATGTTATTCTGCATACCTTACTAAGAATTTTGGACGATATCTTTCTGGCACTGAGACATATTGTGAAAAATCCAAAGTATAGACTAAACTATTAAAATACTGAAAACAAAAAAATTTTTAAGGAAACTTTTACATTTTCGTTTTTATAAAGGCCGAGTAAGACAGAATCGAATTTTTTAAAGTCATTCGTAAAATGTAAATATTTTTACATTGGTACATTGTTATCATTTTAAAGACTTATCTTATCTACCGCTCTGCCTTAGCTAATTCTTATATCGAGCTTTTTGACTTTCCCTACAACTGATTTCACTAACTCAAAATTACTTTTTTTTTTGGAATCATTGTTCTCATAGATTTAAACAATCGTAATTAATATTTTTTGTACCTGCAAGCAGCCAATCAAAGAACCTACCTACTTCTTACATATCATCATACATAGCCAAAATCGTTTAATGTTTTCTTTTCTAACCGTCCAGAGCTATTGGAATCTTTCGGTGAAAAGTGTCCTTTAAACATGATTGTAGGACATTTATTCATTCTCCTGTTGTTTCTTTTCCATCAATCTTTTCCAATTTTGCTCGAAAATCTTTGATATAATCTTGCTTAGGCATAGAAATTACATTATTAAGACTTTTATACTTTTCAACCTTTATCTTGCGGCAATGCCAGACTGAAATTTAACAGGCTAGAATCTAAATACAAAATCAATACAATAAAAATCACCTCTAAAATCAAAATTGATTTTAACACTTGCTTGAGAAATAAACTTCTCTGTTGTCAAAATACCATCAACCCGATTATTGTCGCATGCAAAAACCTATTCTTCAAAAGTTCTTTCCCACCCTTAACCTTTAGTAATGAAATCATTACCTTGCCTTAAGCAGAAGCCAAACTTTTGCAATAGAGTTTGCCATATTCTGTTGTATCAGTACCGGGTTTCGCGTCCACACTGGTTCCGATCCTTATCTGTTTATTTTAAATATATATACCGAATGTTTCTAAAAATTATCAAATGTGTTTCGTCTTACTACAGACATGTAGCTTTTTTAAACTACCACTAAAATAGTGGGGAGCTAAATCAATATTGATTGTCTAAATTACTTTGAAAAGTATAAGCTAATCGCAGGTAATATCACTTTTGATCCACATCAGATCTTCTTACCTTCGGAACTGATAACTGAAATAAATCTACTTAACAAACTCCCCGCCTAGAATTTTAATCGTTATCTTAATAAATCCAACGCAGAGCACCTACAGCTCTTTTCAGCACATCAATGACCTGCTTTCTCATATCAGTAATCCTATTCAGAGATATGCGTACGACAAAACATTTTACTCGAAAATGCCATTCTCCAAAACTGAAATGAAAGATTTAAATAAAATAATGGCTTTACTCTTAACTCAGATCCTGCAAAAAACCGTAGAATGGGGAGCGATTATTTAATGTCACCAAAACTCAGTTAGGTTGGATTATTATGACCCCACCAATCAATTGTTTTTTAAAAAGGTATCCAATTGCATGTTATTTTTCATCTCCAAGTTTTCATACCCCTAATTTATCACAGACCAGTAGACATATAGAGTCCTGCATTTTTTCAAAAAAAAGTTGCAGAAGATACATTTTTAAAATGGTATAGTAAAAATTAAAATCCGTCTATTATATCAAAAGTAATACATTATTAGCAGCAAGACTGTTTCCTTCTCAAAGAACAGAGCATATTCCAACAAATTGTAATTATTTTAGCTGCTCTACGTTATATGTTGCGATACTATAGGTGAATATGTTGACCTTAGTATACTTTTAAATACATTAACACCAGAAACTTTAGAAATCCTTACGGTACTTCGCCTTTGAAAAGACCGTTCCTATCCTGAAACCAGATATCTCGGCCATTTCACCTACTGAATAGAGAGGGAATTATCTTTAAGGTTAAATCTATTTGAATAACAACCATTCCCTAGAACTCTGGGGTAGAAAGTTAACCAACGATCCAGTGAAGATCAGCTCGAGCCCATGCTCCCCTCAGATCTTAAAGCCCCAGGAACGGTTTGAACCTGATATTCTGTAAATGAATCAGAGGCGGTGATGCAAGTAGCATGAAGGTAAGTAACTGCTATCATATATGCCACAACTGCCTTACTAGAATTTCGTACCTTTAGGATGAGGATGAAGTTGCGATATTCTCCTCATCGACAATGATGCCACAGAATTCGTCCAAGTTGAAATACAAGATATTTCGGAACCTGTTGATGATGAACTTCTCGTAGGTCCACATAGACCTAAAAGATCAAGACCGAGTTAAAACATTTTTTGAATACTTTAACATAATATACTGACATTTCGATACAACAAACTCTGATATTCCGAACTTTCTATGTAACTAACAGTAGTTCCTGTTACGGAATTAAAGTTACATAGCAGAAATTTTTATGAATTTTGCAAATTTTATATTATATTTAAAATATACCATTTTAGGGATTATTTTATTATTTTGGGAAATCCTAGAGCTCGCTTTCCTCGCAGACCCGGGAACTTCGATATAATCATCTCCATCCGACTCCGAACTAAATACAAGTCAAAAACAGTGCGCACAAAAATCTCCCTATATAACATTTTTATAAGCATTCATCGACTGAACAACAACCAGGGTACCATTAGGGCGTGTAGGCTTTTAGCCTCCGTGCAGGGGCAAAAAATATTTTATTTAAGTCGCGGGTATCGTTCCACGTATTAGAAAATAAAAATCAAATTTTTTGAACACTAGGTATAAGTTAATAATACACCCAATTTAAATTTTTCTAATCTAATGTAATAAACATATAAAACTGAATATTTTTTTCCTAAATGTTGTAATTTTTAGGCGTGAAAAATAATCAAGATTGTCTTCTAAAAGCAAAGCTTTTTAAAGCGAAAAACTGACGTTGTAATTCACCTTTAGAAATCGATACGACCCATGAAAAAGTTGGCGAATATTTGAGTTTTGCTAAACTTTTTTCGTGACTGCCATGAGCGACGCCAAGTCCTACGTTAAATGGATCTGAAATAATTCTTTTAACGTGATAAAATAAAACACGCTATATTAGAGGACGGGTAGAGATTTTATTTTTATTGTGTTGGATTGGGTACAGTAATATAACAATCATTCTACATTACAGGGCGCGTTGCTTAAAAACAATTATAAAAAATAAAACCGACTTAAAAAAAACCCTAAAAAGTAACAAATATTCCAAAATTCATTACTAAGGACATCACAAAAAAAGACATTTATGTACCGAGTGCTTTAATGGATAATATAACTTCAGTAATGTCTATTTACTGTTTTTATTAGTTTAACGCCGACTTAATATAGTCAAATTTTCAAGATTTTATTTTTTTTGAAATCGGTTTTATTTTTTATGAAAAGTTTCGTTTTACATTTTTTAGTTTTATTAAAAGAATTTTTATTGTAAAATCACGCTCAAAGTTTACCTGGTCTAAACCTAGGTTAAAATGAAATACGACCGTAGTAAAATATACAATACTGCTATCCATTGCATTGAAATTTTGCTAGAATAACAATTACTAATATTAAATAAAAAGCGCCATCTGTACATATTTATAGAAAATCAACAATACAAACTGATCAAAATTTAAAAAATTAGCACATTTGATATTAGTGCCCCTAAAAAAAACCTAATTTCACCTGCTCACCCTCAGTTACTGACTAAGGAATATTTTGTGTTCATAATAAAATTAAAAAGATTACCCCTACACTAGATTTGAGGTGCACCTAAATGTATGCAAGTTACTTTTTTTGATAATTACAAGTTATGCACCAAATTTAAGGTGATATTTTAAAGTATTTTAAAGTTATAACGAAAACTCTCTAGAAGAAATATATTTAAAATAGCCCTGTTACACCATATTCAGTTTTTTTTAATATGCTCGTCATGGGATATTTCCGACACTACCTTTAAATACTTCTTAAAAACTGCATACAAGTCGGTCAAATCTTTCGAAAGTAATCGGGGTTCATACAGAATCATGTTAACAAATATTAGATTTCTATAAGCGACATCTAAGATAAGCATCGAAAATCAGCATTAAAAGATATACGAAATTAAAATATCCAGTAAAAATTAAAGCTCGTATCTTCAGAAACCTTGAAAACGATATGTAACACGATATATTTAGATTACCCCCTCTTTATCTCTTCACCCCCTATCCCCCTCTCTCCTTCGAACACTTAATTTATATTTATAGATATTGTTAGTGCCAAGAATATTTTTTTTAAATATTTTTAACATGTGATAATAATTATAATAACGCTATAAAAAAGTAGATCCCCACCACTAGGTCAAGGCAAATTACTTTTTTGGTTAATTTATCTTTATACACCAAATTTTATGGCAAAATGTCAAAGTACATCAAAGTTACCGGAAATTCCCTTACAGAAAAAAATTAAGATGGCGCCATTTCACCATTTTAACTTTTTTTTAATACGCTTACTTTAGGACCACCCTGGCACTACCTTGAAGACTTCATGAAAAATTTATTCTGATTGTTCAAACCATAACGGAGTGATACATACATAAAAAAAAATTGGTATTATACTGCCTTTTTAAAAAAATGTATTGGGCGCCATTTTGTTTTATCATTCGTACCAATATTTTATAAGTTTTTACCTACGCCACACTTAATTTTTGGACACAATTTAAAATAATTTGAATAAGTATTTTTTCACTGATTTTTAAGACCACCATTTTGTACGCGTTAATTCCTGTATCACATTTTATTTTTCTGCAGGATTTGAAGCCAGTTAGTTGATTTTTAGATATTTTATATGGCCTCCATTTTGTTTCGCCGTCTTGAATTTATACTTATTTATATTTTTATTTTAATTATATTTATAAGTCGCGGGTATCGTTCCACGTATTAGAAAATAAAAATCAAATTTTTTGAACACTAGGTATAAGTTAATAATACACCCAATTTAAATTTTTCTAATCTAATGTAATAAACATATAAAACTGAATATTTTTTTCCTAAATGTTATAATTTTTAGGCGTGAAAAATAATCAAGATTGTCTTCTAAAAGCAAAGCTTTTTAAAGCGAAAAACTGACGTTGTAATTCACCTTTAGAAATCGATACGACCCATGAAAAAGTTGGCGAATATTTGAGTTTTGCTAAACTTTTTTCGTGACTGCCATGAGCGACGCCAAGTCCTACGTTAAATGGATCTGAAATAATTCTTTTAACGTGATAAAATAAAACACGCTATATTAGAGGACGGGTAGAGATTTTATTTTTATTGTGTTGGATTGGGTACAGTAATATAACAATCATTCTACATTACAGGGCGCGTTGCTTAAAAACAATTATAAAAAATAAAACCGACTTAAAAAAAACCCTAAAAAGTAACAAATATTCCAAAATTCATTACTAAGGACATCACAAAAAAAGACATTTATGTACCGAGTGCTTTAATGGATAATATAACTTCAGTAATGTCTATTTACTGTTTTTATTAGTTTAACGCCGACTTAATATAGTCAAATTTTCAAGATTTTATTTTTTTTGAAATCGGTTTTATTTTTTATGAAAAGTTTCGTTTTACATTTTTTAGTTTTATTAAAAGAATTTTTATTGTAAAATCACGCTCAAAGTTTACCTGGTCTAAACCTAGGTTAAAATGAAATACGACCGTAGTAAAATATACAATACTGCTATCCATTGCATTCAAATTTTGCTAGAATAACAATTACTAATATTAAATAAAAAGCGCCATCTGTACATATTTATAGAAAATCAACAATACAAACTGATCAAAATTTAAAAAATTAGCACATTTGATATTAGTGCCCCTAAAAAAAACCTAATTTCACCTGCTCACCCTCAGTTACTGACTAAGGAATATTTTGTGTTCATAATAAAATTAAAAAGATTACCCCTACACTAGATTTGAGGTGCACCTAAATGTATGCAAGTTACTTTTTTTGATAATTACAAGTTATGCACCAAATTTAAGGTGATATTTTAAAGTATTTTAAAGTTATAACGAAAACTCTCTAGAAGAAATATATTTAAAATAGCCCTGTTACACCATATTCAGTTTTTTTTAATATGCTCGTCATGGGATATTTCCGACACTACCTTTAAATACTTCTTAAAAACTGCATACAAGTCGGTCAAATCTTTCGAAAGTAATCGGGGTTCATACAGAATCATGTTAACAAATATTAGATTTCTATAAGCGACATCTAAGATAAGCATCGAAAATCAGCATTAAAAGATATACGATATTAAAATATCCAGTAAAAATTAAAGCTCGTATCTTCAGAAACCTTGAAAACGATATGTAACACGATATATTTAGATTACCCCCTCTTTATCTCTTCACCCCCTATCCCCCTCTCTCCTTCGAACACTTAATTTATATTTATAGATATTGTTAGTGCCAAGAATATTTTTTTTAAATATTTTTAACATGTGATAATAATTATAATAACGCTATAAAAAAGTAGATCCCCACCACTAGGTCAAGGCAAATTACTTTTTTGGTTAATTTGTCTTTATACACCAAATTTTATGGCAAAATGTCAAAGTACATCAAAGTTACCGGAAATTCCCTTACAGAAAAAAATTAAGATGGCGCCATTTCACCATTTTAACTTTTTTTTAATACGCTTACTTTAGGACCACCCTGGCACTACCTTGAAGACTTCATGAAAAATTTATTCTGATTGTTCAAACCATAACGGAGTGATACATACATAAAAAAAAATTGGTATTATACTGCCTTTTTAAAAAAATGTATTGGGCGCCATTTTGTTTTATCATTCGTACCAATATTTTATAAGTTTTTACCTACGCCACACTTAATTTTTGGACACAATTTAAAATAATTTGAATAAGTATTTTTTCACTGATTTTTAAGACCACCATTTTGTACGCGTTAATTCCTGTATCACATTTTATTTTTCTGCAGGATTTGAAGCCAGTTAGTTGATTTTTAGATATTTTATATGGCCTCCATTTTGTTTCGCCGTCTTGAATTTATACCACCAGTTTTACCAGTTTTTTTTCTTACTTAATGCTTGCCCAAAATTTGAAATTAATCTATAAGTAGTTTTTCAGGTTGATTTTTTAAATAATTTATTAGGTCGGCATTTTGTCTCGCCATCTTGGATTCGTACCAAAATTTTAACAGTAAAAACGTAAAACTTAATTTTTGCGCAAAATTTAAGGTACATTGGATAGGTGTTTTTTTAGTAATAATTTTCTTAACATTTGGCTAGGCCGCCATTTTGTTACGTCATAATGGACTTTTACCAGAAATGTTACCAGGTCATCCCATCCATGACTTTTCTGACCAAAATTTGAAGTCAATCGGATAAGTAGTTTTTTAACTATGCTACGTTGAAGTCGTTAAAAAATGCATTAAGGTAGATATCGATTATCTGGATAGGGAGAACGTATTTTGTATACTTTCTTCTTCCCATATATGAAGTAATTTTCTTTGTTTTGGAATGTCTTAGATATTTGTTAAAAATTAGCTCAACTCTGTATATATTTTAATAAACATGAGAAATGACTCTGCAATTGAAAATGATTTTTAATTAGTAAAACGATAAAAATACTTGAAATTTGGCATGTTAGTAACCAAGAAATAATAAGGCGCTACGTAGAGGAATTCAAACCCTAGTGGTGAAAATAATTAATATAATTCAAAGCGTAAGTTTACATGGTTTATGGCTTCAATCATAATTTATGACTTTAATTTTGGTTTTACCAACGAACCTGGGCTACCCTAACACCAAACGGTATAAATCCAACAGTAAAAAAGAAACAACGTCATTGCAATGAAAGCCGAGAACCTTACCACTGAGCGATGAGCCTCATTCTGAAAATTCAACAAAACTTGTTTATACTTCGCATCAAAGGAAAATAATGCAGGGTTTTTCCCAAAGCGCCAGGATTTTTTTATCAGAACAAAAACAAATGAACATCGCAAATCTGGCAAAAAATACCAACTTGTGTTTTTTCAAAATCAAAAAATAATACATAGGGTATTCCATTAAAAAAAAATTTTAATATTTTTTGTCAGATGTTCGATGTTCATTTCACAGAAAATGCTTATTTATTTAATGTCAAAAAATATATATATATATATATATATATATATATATATATATATATATATATATATATATATATATATATATATATATATATATATATATTTTAATATATTCTGCTTTTAGGTGCATGTGTTGATATTAGAAGAGTTATTATTTATGCTGCTATTCGCTACGACGAACGTCAAGAGATTGCAGGGACTACTCAAAACTACCGGCTGTCAACTTACATTTTGCGCTCCCCTTGCAGCATTTATTTTTAGAGATAGGAAAACACTTTAAATATATAAGTTGTAGAATTTTGCTTGAACCGCCAAGACTTTTTAATACAATAAACAAATGAACATCGAACATCTGACAAAAAATATTAAAATTGTTTTTTTAATGGAATACCCTTTGTATTATTTTTTGATTTTGAGGATTCCAATTAAAACAAGTTGGTATTTTTTGCCAGATTTGCAATGTTCATTTGTTTTTATTCTGATAAAAAAATCCTGGCGCTTTGGGAAAAACCCTGCATTCTTTTCCTTTGATGCGAAGTATAAACAAGTTTTGTTGAATTTTCAGAATGAGGCTCATCGCTCAGTGGTAAGGTTCTCGGCTTTCATTGCAAGGACGATGTCTCTTTTTTACTGTTGGATTTATACCGTTTGGTGTTAGGGTAGCCCAGGTTCGTTGGTAAAACCAAAATTAAAATCATAAATTATGATTGAAGCAATAAACCATGTAAACTTACGCTTTGAATTATATTAATTATTTTCACCACTAGGGTTTGAACTCCTCTACGTAGCGCCTTATTATTTCTTGGTTACTAACATGCCAAATTTCAAGTATTTTTATCGTTTTACTAATTAAAAATCATTTTCAATTGCAGAGTCATTTCTCATGTTTATTAAAATATATACAGAGTTGAGCTAATTTTTAACAAATATCTAAGACATTCCAAAACAAAAAAAAATTACTTCATATATGGGAAGAAGAAAGTATACAAAATACGTTCTCTCTATCCAGATAATCGATATCTACCTTAATGCATTTTTTAACGACTTCAACTTAGCATAGCTAAAAAGTACTTATCCGACTGACTTCAAATTTTGGTCAGAAAAGTCATGGATGGGATGACCTGGTAACATTTCTGGTAAAAGTCCATTATGACGAAACAAAATGGCGGCCTAGCCAAATGTTAAGAAAATTATTACTAAAAAAACACTTATCCAATGTACCTTAAATATTGCGCAGAAATTAGGTTTTACGTTTTTACTGTTAAAATTTTGGTACGAATCCAAGATGGCGAGACAAAATGCCGACCTAATAAATTATTTAAAAAATCAACCCGACAAACTATTTATAGATTAATTTCAAATTTTGGGCAAGCATTAAGTAAGAAAAACAACTGGTAAAACCGGTGGTATAAATTCAAGACGGCGAAACAAAATGGCGGCCATATAAAATGTCTAAAAATCAACTAACTGGCTTCAAATCCTGCAGAAAAATAAAATGTGATACAGGAATTAATGCGTACAAAATGGTGGTCTTAAAAATCAGTGAAAAAATACTTATTCAAATTATTTTAAATTGTGTCCAAAAATTAAGTGTGGCATAGGTAAAAACTGGTAAAATATTGGTACGAATGATAAAACAAAATGGCGCCCAATAAATTTTTTTAAAAAGGCAGTATAATAAATGACTATGTGTGGATCTTAATTGGGTAACGCTTACTACTCTTAATAAAAGGAAAGATTCATAAAGTTCTGGGTAAAAGAAATTTACCAATTTTGTTTTATGTATGTATTACTCCGTTATGGTTTGAACAATCAGAATAAATTTTTCATGAAGTCTTCAAGGTAGTGCCGGGGTGGTCCTAAAGTAAGCGTATTAAAAAAAAGTTAAAATGGTGAAATGGCGCCATCTTAATTTTTTTTTGTAAGGGAATTTCCGGTAACTTTGATGTACTTTGACATTTTGCCATAAAATTTGGTGTATAAAGATAAATTAACCAAAAAAGTAATTGGCCTTGACCTAGTTGTGGGGATCTACTTTTTTATAGCGTTATTATAATTATTATCACATGTTAAAAATATTTAAAAAAAATATTCTTACAACAAACAATATCTATAAATATAAATTAAGTGTTCGAAGGAGAGAGGGGGATAGGGGGTGAAGAGATAAAGAGGGGGTAATCTAAATATATCGTGTTTCATATCGTTTTCAAGGTTTCTGAAGATACGAGCTTTAATTTTTACTGGTTATTTTAATATCGTATATCTTTTAATGCTGATTTTCGATGCTTATCGTAGATGTCGCTTATAGAAATCTAATATTTGTTAACATGATTCTGTATGAACCCCGATTACTTTCGAAAGATTTGACCGACTTGTATGCAGTTTTTAAGAAGTATTTAAACGTAGTGTCAGGAATATCCCATGACGAGCATATTAAAAAAAAACTGAATATGGTGTAACAGCGCTATTTTAAATATATTTTTTCTAGAGAGTTTTCGTTATAACTTTAAAATACTTTAAAATATCACCTTAAATTTGGTGCATAACTTGTAATTATCAAAAAAAGTAACTTGGCATACATTTAGGTGCACCTCAGATCTAGGGTAGGGGTAATCTTTTTAATTTGATTATGAACACAAAATATTCCTTGGTCAGTAACTGAGGGTGAGCAGGTGAAATTAGGTTTTTTTAGGGGCACTAATATAAAATGTACTAATCTTTTAAATTTTGATCAGTTTGTATTGTTGATTTTCTATAAATGTGTACAAATGGCGCTTTTATATATATATATATATATATATATATATATATATATATATATATATATATATATATATATATATATATATATATATATATATATATATATATATATATATATATATATATATATATATATATATCTTTCATGTTTGTTGTGTTCGTAAGGCTATATAATTGTAAAAATTATCGAATAGACAAATAAAATATGATATCAAAAAAAAATAAATAGATTGTCCATTGTAAGTCCTACACGCATTATTTGGCTAGTGGGCGGTTTTTTGCCATTCTTGTTTTAGTGGTACTCAAAGGGTTCATTTGCGCTCTGCAAGTAAGACTCGTGATATTGAATTTTTCACCGTAAAACTTTACAATAAATGTTTATTCCATTACAACAACTTCTTTATGAATAGAAGTATTTTATCAGTTTGTTTTTAAACTATTACATATTTTTTAAGAAATATTTATAATCAACAGCAAAAGTTATTGTACGAGCGGGGATCAAACCATAACTAAATGAACTAACGAATTGCTTATCAGTGGTACGATAGCGCAATTGGTTAGATCGATGGACTAGCGATCCAGAGGTGCTGGTTATATCCCCGTTCGTACCATAACTTTTTGCGGATGATTATAAATATTTCTAAAAAAATAATTCACAGTTTAAAAACAAACTGATAAAATACTTTTATTCAAAATTTGGCTTATACGGACATAACGTAAAATTATATATTTACTAATGTGGACGGTACCTAATAGCTATGTCAGATTTGATGTCCAGTCAGGAACCCCGCGCCATAAGGTTAGAATATTTGACAGGATCAACAATGGTTATGATACTGGTAGGTTTGAATATATACAAGTTTTAACGAATTGCTTATCAGTGGTACGATAGCCCATTTAGAGCAATGGACTAGTGATCCAGACGTGCGGGTTTAATCCCCGCTCGAACCACAACTTTTGCTGTTATAATAAATATTTCTAAAAAAACTTCCTTATGGCCAGCGCCAGATATTCTGCTGCATCTCGTATCGAATAGCTGCAAATGTAATTTTGTAAAGATAATGTGGTTTCCTCTTATTTTCTAATTTTGAATATCTATTGTCATAATTATGGTGTTTTTTCTATTAACAAAAAACAACAAAAACATAAGATGCAACGGTAGTTTTCTTTTTTTTAAATTCTTAAAATATACAATTTATTTAAATTTTTCTGGGATACACTGGGAAGTCTAAAGACTGTATAGAACCAAAAAAAAAATCGAGTTAATCTTCTTCTTGCTAATAATGATAATTGAAAATATGTGTTAAACGTGGCATTTTTAATATATAACAAAAATAATATTCTATTGAATTCTTTGTCATTTATCTGTTTTATTCTTCTGTTTTGTAGTCCCTAGGTCTGCAGGGATAAAATAACTGACAAAATTAAAGTCAATATTTCTTTCGCTAAGTTGCAAACGAAAACACCCCAAAAACCATTTTCTTTTCGTCTTCGTTGATTCTAACCGATTCAATTTCTCTTTTTCCCTCTCCTTATATATATATATATATATATATATATATATATATATATATATATATATATATATATATATATATATATATATATATATATATATATATATATATATATATATATATATATATATATATATATATATATATATATATATATATATATATTATATATATATATATATATATATATATATATATATATATATATATATATATATATATATATATATATATATATATATATATATGTATATATATGGACGACTACAAAAAAACATGTTTTAGGTATTTAAATTAGTAACCGACAAGATTATTTCGTATGTCGATGAAAAACTCTTTTATATGCCGTATAGAAAAACGTTTAGACAACCTGTAATATTATTGCTAGAAATGAATTTTATGGAAAGCATATCAATATTTGTTTAACGTACTTCATTTGTTATTTTAGCGATGTCAAAAATATCACGCCATCGACAATTTTATTAAACGACGAGATCATGTGATAACCTCGTTTGAAAGCTCATAAAAAGTAGGGTTCTTCCACATAATTTGGTGATAGTCTATTAATTTTTTTTTTAAATTATAAGAACCTATAGTTTTAAAAAGACCATTTTGAATTGATGATTCCAGTACATAAACCAGTTAGATCCATTTTGGACCAAAATCAGTTAAATACATGTTCATGCAAAGTTTTAGATTCAACTTAACGTATTACTTAATAACTTAATACTTAATTATTAGGGGTATTAAGGGGTGATAAACAAATAAATATACTAAAATGTTCTATAAAATATTTAGTACAAGCTATTACATGCTTACTAAAATATTCCATTAACATATTTTTATTTGAATAAATGACAAAATATCCACAAAATATCAACGCGTAGCTCTTGTCACAGTTTGATACCAATGGATAGATTTATGCTTTAGTTATGCTTAGCTAGGTATTGTCAAATATTAGCTTAATAAAAAAAGAGTGCAGCTCTTCAATTGCCTATTTAAATAGTACTGAAATTTATTTAGACACATGAAACTTTTAAATTTAATATTGAGATGCATCAAGATAGCTATCGATTTTTTTAAATTAAAGTCATATAATTTGGTCCCTCGGCTAGAAGCTCGTTTAAAAGAGGAGTACTCCTAAATATTAGTGATATTTTGACACATAATTTCGAAATTGCGGACGCATAAATATTTAAAAATAGTACGCTAAGTGAGATTTGAACTTACAAATCTAGCGTGTCTAAGATTTAATATAATAAAAACAGTGGTATGCTTTAGTCTGTAAGACAAATAAAATTTACGGACACTTGGCTAATTTGGGCAGCAATATAATATACAAACAAAATTTTATATGTATATATATATATATATATATATATATATATATATATATATATATATATATATATATATATATATATATATATATATATATATATATATATATATATATATATATATATATATATATATATATAATATACACACACAGATGTCCCCATTACTTTTGATGACCAAATTATGCTTAACAGTTTTGTCTGTAATCCTACTTTATGTATTCCATTTGAGCAAAAAAATGCCTGGCTTTAAAATGTGAGCGTTTTAATTAAACGTGAACTGATTACTAGTTAATTACGATAATTGAGAATCGATTGAAAACAGGAAATTGCCAAGACTCCGACTCTTTCAGTCCTAAATGAAATTGCAGAAAACTTTTATCGACTATAACAAGGATTTTGTCGATTTTAAATAACACATAAAATTAAAGAGAAGCTTTCAGATCCAGTTATTTAAAAGCAGGTACAGACATTACGATGGAAGGGAACGAACAAATAAAATAAAATCCAAAAGAATAAAACTAGTAAAATGAGACGGAAGGATTTGTAGACTATTACTAAACGAATTTTACACCTATTTAACTTTAAACGGCGGCAGGAAAAAGAGAAATTGAATCGGTTAGAGTCAATGAAGACGAAACGAAAATGGTTTTTGGTGTGTTTTCGTTTGCAACTTAGCGAAAGAAATATTGACTTTAATTTTATCAGTTAGTTTATCCCTGCAGACCTAGGGACTACAAAACAGAAGAATAAAACAGATAAATGACAAAGAATTCAATAGAATATTATTTTTGTTATATATTAAAAATGCCACGTTTAACACATATTTTCAATTATCATTATTAGCAACAAGAAGATTAACTCGATTTTTTTTTGGTTCTATACAATCTTTAGACTTCCCAGTGTATCCCAGAAAAATTTAAATAAATTGCCAATTGCGCTATCGTACCACTGATAAGCAATTCGTTAGTTCATTTAGTTATGGTTTGATCCCCGCTCGTACAATAACTTTTGCTGTTGATTATAAATAATTCTAAAAAAATATGTCACAGTTTAAAAACAAACTGATAAAATACTTCTATTCATAAGGAAGTTGTTGTACTGGAATAAACATTTATTGTAAAGTTTTACGGTGAAGAATTCAATATCACGAGTCTTACTTGCAGAGCGCCAATGAACCCTTTGAATACCACCAAAACAAGAATGGCAAAAAACCGACCACTAGCCAAATAATGCGTGTAGGACTTATAATGGACAATCTATTTATTTTTTTTTGATATGATATTTTATTTGTCTATTCGATAATTTTTACAATTATATAGCCTTACTAACATAACAAACATGAAAGATATATATATATATATATATATATATATATATATATATAAATTAAATAAAAAGCGCCATTTGTACATATTTATAGAAAATCAACAATACAAACTGATCAAAATTTAAAAGATTTGTACATTTGATATTAGTGCTCCTAAAAAAAACCTAATTTCACCTGCTCATCCTCAGTTACTGACCAAGGAATATTTTGTGTTCATAATAAAATTAAAAAGATTACCCCTACCCTAGATCTGTGGTGCACCTAAATGTATGCCAAGTTACTTTTTTTGATAATTACGTATAGTTATGCACCAAATTTTAGGTGATATTTTAAAGTATTTTAAAGTTATAACGAAAACTCTCTAGAAGAAATATATATTTAAAATAGCGCTGTTACACCATATTCAGTTTTTTTTTAATATGCTTGTCATGGGATATTCCCGACACTACCTTTAAATACTTCTTAAAAACTGCATACAAGTCGGTCAAATCTTTCGAAAGTAATCGGGGTTCATACAGAATCATGTTAACAAATATTAGATTTCTATAAGCGACATCTACGATAAGCATCGAAAATCAGCATTAAAAGATATACGATATTAAAATAACCAGTAAAAATTAAATCTTGTATCTTCAGAAACCTTGAAAACGATATGAAACACGATATATTTAGATTACCCCCTCGTTATCTCTTCACCCCTATCCCCCTCTCTCCATCGAACACTTAATTTATATTTAGATATTGTTTGTGCCAAGAATATTTTTTTAAAATATTTTTAACATGTGATAATAATTATAATAACGCTATAAAAAAGTAGATCCTCATCACTAGGTCAAGGCAAATTACTTTTTTGGTTAATTTATCTTTATACACCAAATTTTATGGCAAAATGTCAAAGTACATCAAAGTTACCGGAAATTCCCTTAAAGAAAAAAATTAAGATTCCGCTATTTCACCATTTTAACTTTTTTTTTAATACGCTTACTTTAGGACCACCCTGGCACTACCTTGAAGACTTCATGAAACATTTATTCTGATTGCTCAAACCATAACGGAGTGATACATACATAAAAAAAAATGGTAAATTTCTTTTACCCAGAACTTTATGAATCTTTCCTTTTATTAAGAGTAGTAAGCGTAACCCAATTAAGTTCCACACATAGTCATTTATTATACTGCCTTTTAAAAAAATTTATTGGGCGCCATTTTGTTTTATCATTCGTACCAATATTTTACCAGTTTTTACCTATGCCACACTTAATTTTTATATATATATATATATATATATATATATATATATATATATATATATATATATATATATATATATATATATATATATATATATATATATATATATATATATATATATATATATATATATATATATATATATATATATATATATATATATATATATATATATATATATATATATATATATATATATATATATATATATATATATATATATATATATATATATATATATATATATATATATATATATATATATATATATATATATATATATATATATATATATATATATATATATATATATATATATATATATATATATATATATATATATATATATATATATATATATATATATATATATATATATATATATATATATATATATATATATATATATATATATATATATATATATATATATATATATATATATATATATATATATATATATATATATATATATATATATATATATATATATATATATATATATATATATATATATATATATATATATATATATATATATATATATATATATATATATATATATATATATATATATATATATATATATATATATATATATATATATATATATATATATATATATATATATATATATATATATATATATATATATATATATATATATATATATATATATATATATATATATATATATATATATATATATATATATATATATATATATACAGATTACGCACTACAATGGCTCCAACTCTCAGGGGTAGCCGACCAATAACTGTAGTCACTCTTATATCAGGCTTCTAACACTATTACCTTTTTTAATTTTATAACCCACTGGTCTTTTCCAGGAGTTCGTGCCGCCCGTTTGACGATTTGACACCTAACGTAGTCCTAGCGCCGCACCAGTCGACCTCTAGGTATCTCAACGAATAAATCAAACTTAGGGTTGGTAATATATAAACACCAATCCATTTTTAGGTAAAGTTACCTCGATAATTATTAAAACGAGATCGTTTCTAAACTGCTCGCCGTGGAGCAGGTTGGTCAAATTTATCAGCAACTTAAAACTTTTTACAAACATCAATACTTACACTTTAATACAAAAGAACCTAAAAGTGGACTTACTTACGAAGTTAAAAGAAAATTCTAACTGTCATAAAGTGAAATGTTAGTCTTAGGTTTGCTCTCCTGGGTTATCAAGTCAGGATTTCTCCCTTAGTGTCTATAAAAGAAATTAGGAAAAATATTTATTTAAATATCTATTCAAGAATGAAGCTATTCATTAATATTTTATTCGGAAACACTTATCAATCTTATTTATTGTTGAAACTTTGACACAATCAGAAGTGATGCTCTCTTTCTTTTTTCTAGCATGATACGTTTTCAAAAGTCCTAGCACCAAATCATTATTGTTGTTTCCTATCCGAATACGAGATAATTCTATTAAACTGTTTCCATATTCTGCTATTTATAACTCAAATCCTAATAAAACTACTCTGTCGTATACAAACAAACAAGAAAGAAAGAGCAAATATATACAGGAATAATTTTATATACATGGAGTCTCATTGGGTCAACCTGCATATAACAAGCCAATGAAAAGTCAATGAACGACGGTCCAATTAAGGCCAGCTCAACATCCTGACTTTTCTTAAACTATGGCCAGCATTCGGTCCATGGCGGTTTGGTTTTTTTTGAAAACGTTTCAAGGAGAACGTTGATTTTGTTGTAGCTACTTAACGTCTCTTTGCCTTTACGTGATTCTAACCATCCGGTCTCCAATTAAAATAATATTTACTTGTTCTCCTTTTGGTTGTGGTCTTTTATTCATGGTGTGTTCTATTATTGACATTTTTTGTAATATGTTAGGGTTTGGAATACAGCAATCCGGGTAATATTCCTATGGATTCTCCAATTTTACTATATCTGGTCATAACTGGGTTTTCCTACTTGTACCAGTGTTTCTTCCTTCCCTTTTTCCGGAAGATTGACTGCCAGATAAACCCCTTGGGTTGTGGAAACACAGCGGCACAGACAGCATCGGCACCGCCGGCATCAATATACCCTGGGCTGGTTTGCTAATAACGATGCGGTAAAATAGGACATTTTGGCCCTGGTCGGTTATCTTTCTGTGATATTTTAAAGGCGCCAGTTACGCGAGATATGAGATGCACAGGTCAAGCACCCCTTCGTATACCCATGATGATCTTAAGCTGATATCATTCGCAAATGCAATTACATAATAAGGTCTTTATTTTTTCACTTGGAGTTAACTTTCGAACATTTGTAGTTACTCTGTTATAACAAATTTATTATAATTACTTGTTTTGACTAAATTGTTTTTAAGTGTAAATAAGTGTAAAGTAGAATCTCAGAAGTCCTTTTTGCAGTATTTGGAAAGTGTGTTCCTAAAACCCTGTTCTAAAAGATCGTCAGTTTCAACTGTTTGTCGAGATTCAAGAACCTCCAGGAAGAAAAACCCACAGCTGCAATCGAACAAACAGCGTGTCGTAAGTGAGCTTCTTTTTCCTCTCCCGTTTTTGTAAATTGTTGTGTTTTAGTTTTTCGAATTTTTCCTTAAAGTGCGAGTTTATTTCTATTTTTTCTTCGATTATTTAAGATTTAATTTGGATGTCATATCCAAATTTATATAACTATATCCGATTCTCAAATAAATATAACATCGCTTACAGATGCAAAGAAAATTGAACATATACTAAAAAATTTTACCCGTAGAAGCGAACATTTAGAATTTTTTTTTAACTTATATTAATTACTAATTAATTTAATTACTATCTAAGCCAGATCTAATAACTTGGTCCCAAATTAAAATAACCCTTAGGCCAAATTTTGGAGACCGCGTAAATAGGCAAGATTTAATACAACAACTAAACTTTTTAAGTAGGAATAGAAATGAAAGTATACATTTAAAAACAGTAACAGATAATACATTAGTCGTGGTACAAAACGTGCTTTAATCAAACAACTAATTAACAGCAGTGACCGTTCTTATATCTAATCCCCTTACTGAATTACGCAGAATTTTTATGTCTCAAAATCCGGATAATATCGAAGATGCAAACTTTATAGTTTTAAGCATTATCTACTAGAACAACAAATAAACGCCCGTCCATTTTTTCCCAAACAAACTATCCGAATCCAAATAAATCTATTTTAATACAAAGAAACTCACAGCCTACTATTATCAACCGCACCTATATCTAACATATTTCCCGAATACTAATAATATAATTTCGAGACCATTCCAGAAACAGTTTCCAAGTTCTAGCAACAAAAATTTAACACCAAAATCAACTTTCCTTATCCAGCCTATAAAGATTAGGCCAGTGCAACAGTATTTTCCAAAAACAGACAAGCTTTTAGAAAACCTAAAGTATTTCCTAAATAAAATTCTAACAAACCTGTAGACCCACTAACACTCATGTCTACGTCAAGTATTCTTCTTGGTAAGTGAAAAATACCCAAAGATCCACTATTCATACTATAACTATTCCCAAAAAAAATATCTAGAATTTTCTATAATAACGTACCTAGCAAATGGTACGCCCTACAATTTATTAGAAAATTATTATACAGAGGAACCTATACTTGATAATTTCGAAAAAAATGAATACCCTGCTGATCTCCAACACTTCGAGGAAAACCAAGACAATCTTATGTACCCTGAAAATTTTCTTAAAAATCTACCATTAACCTTAATAGCTTTCAAGTAAATTGGCTCCGTGACATAGCACTGCAAAATCCACCAGCAAAACTTTTATTTGACACAGGAAGCCACACATCCATGATTATTTACACATCAAAGTATACACTTAATAACACGGGTAATACCAACACGCAGTATAAAACAAGAATATGATTATTAAAAGAATATAATATTAACACAGAACTTTAATTTATTTCATATAATTGTCACGACTATTTTAACGGTATTATTAGCATAACTAAACCTAATATAGACATAAAAATACAACTCTTTTTACAGATACATACCTCTAATATAATAAATACATGCACCACCACTGTCTATAATTTTGAAAAATATTTGTACTAATATTCCTGATGAAACAGAAATGTTATGCCCCACACTCAAAATAATATTATATAAATGCCACCCTCTCTCTTAACAGTAAAAAATAATACAGTTCCACTTGAAATTCTAAATCGTACAAACGAAAGTGTCTTGATACATTTTGACAAGAACCCTAAAAGAGAAAAATCCTAAATTTTCCACTCTCAAAACTTCAAAATATTCTATGAATGCCAGAAATTCAAAGACTCCGGCGAAAAATGTGATTTCTCTCTTATTCGTTCATTGCATTTAAACGAAGAAAAAAATCAGAATTGAAAAAAATCATTTACACTATTTCCAGCTGTACTTCACACACCTGTTAAAAAATTAACTTTTACCCATTAGGTTAAACATGAAGTCAAGACAACTGACGACATCCCGGTCCATACTAAATCATATAGATACTCATACATACATAAAGCATTTTTAATGCGTCGAGTAAACAAAAATGGCGTATTTTGATGATAGGTATTAGCAATATTTATTATCTAAAACGAACATTATGAATTTATCCGTATACCATTTGAACTAAAGAATACCCTTGGCATTTGCCAAGGAGCCATGAACAACATCCTAAAAGAACTCCAAGGCAAAATATGTTTAGTATACATGGACTATACCATAGCTTATTTCTACGTCCCAGAAGAACACATTGAAAATAAAAAGCTGTATTTAAGAGATTTCGGGAACACAATCTTAAAATTCAGTTGGAAAATCTAAATTACTATGCAAAATAGTTGAATTATTGGGTCACGGTACAATACCCGGTGGTATAAAACCAAACCCCAAAAAATCGAAGCAATCTTAAAATTTCCAATACCCAAATCATACAAAGAAATAAAATGTTCTCTAGGCCTAGTTGAATATTACAGAAAACTTTACCCACCTGAAGAAATCCCTAAAAAATTGTCTGAAGAGAAATCATAAGATCGAACACCCACCTGAATTTCGAAACAGCTTTGAAACTTGTAAAAATATTCTTATGAATGATCCTATACCGCAACATTTAAATTTTTCACAACCTTTGAATCTCAAAACCTACGCCACAAAGTGTGTTATCAGAGCCATCTTATCTCACGTTCTAGTAAATAAAACGTACTCTGAATTCTGGGGAACTTAACTACAATACTATTGAAAAAGAATTGCTAACCATGGTTTGGGCTACAAAATATTTTACGCTGTTTCTTTTAGGTACGCCAATCACGGACCTTCTTTCTCTTCAATGGCTATTCTCAGCGAAAAAACCTAACACCAAACTCACGTAGGCGCTTAGAATTAGAAAAATACGACTACGATATTATTTACAAAAATGGCATATACCGCAGACTCACTCTGACGTATTCAAATTAACCCTATAGAAGACGACCAGATATCCCTACTACCAGACTTCGAACCTGACCAAAATACTACTTAAAATTTCATCGATATATTAGCATGGTAGTGTCATGCGAATATATCGATGAAATTTTAAGCGCAATTGCTAAAGAAAAAGATCTCTGAAGGCCCTAAAAATCCAAAAATATACGTAATCTCAGATATAGCAATTAAGTCTACATTAGAGCCTACTAGTTAATGAAAGGCGTAGAAAATCATATAATAAGGCACTTATGTACAAAAATATCTTAATATTTATAAAAATCAAGTAGATTTTAATAGCTATAGAAGTACTATAGCAAAAACCAAGTTAAAGTTCAAAAACAATACATTTTTGACAAATACCGAACATATGTTTTTTTAAATAATGACCCATTAGAAGTAATAATTGGCAAAATCTTAAAAGAATATTTTAGTCCTAAAACCATTTATTTTTACAACGTAAAGATAAAAGGATAGAACCAATCGTTATAGAGGCTTCCAAAAATATTTTAAAAATAACTCTTTTGTACGATCTGGAACACTTTTTTTTAGAAGAACAACAGACATCGAGGAAGAACAACTTAAAATAAACTACTATCATGAGACAAAGACCTTACACCGCGGTGTACAGAAAAATAGTATAGCGTTAAAGAAAGATATCTATATACCGTTCATATTCTATAGGGTACGAACCTTTTGATCTTTTATACATAGACGTACATAAAACACATAACACCTTATTTCTAACTTTTCAAATAACAGGCACAACTAAACGATTAGTGCTTGACAAAGTATCAATAAAGAGACGAAACAATTTGTAGAAGTTGCCAATAATTTAATAAAATACTTCTCTTATCATAGTATCCCCGATCAAATGATTTCAGACACTGAATTAGAAGTCCTGAACTTCTTCAGGCACACAAAACTAAGATTCAATTTATTAGTTCCCAGCACCACTAAATGTTCATATAGAGCAATTCTACTCCACGTTATTTGGTATATTAGCTTACACCAATACTATACATTCTGTCACGAATCTAGCCTCCATATGAAATAGTACTGCCCTAACCGCAGAATCCCTTTTATAATCTCGAGATGAAAAGATACCTTGTCGGCAACTACATCTCTAATTACCATGATACTTTTCTATCAAAAGTTAAACGAATCAATGCAATAATCTAAAGAAACAAAACAATTGTCAACAAAACTGATAAATCATCCGTGGAATTACCAAACATTCCTCAAAGGGTATTAATTCAAAACAAACAAAAACAGTTAAAGACAACAAATAAATACAAACCAAGCCAAGATACTCAGGTGAACGTAAAAACTGCTATAATTAATTCCATACACGGGAACACTATGGATAAAATACACCTATCTATTGTCAAGAGATCAAAAAGAAAAATTTATAATTTTAAAAATATTTCATGTTCTTCACCGCAGGACAAGGGACATAAATAAGAGATATTACGAATAATTTGGACTTTTTATCAGTAAATTAAGAACCCGCCAAACTTCATCATAAAACATTATTGTAGAATATGCAAATTTAACCAATAGGACAATCTTACGCTCGCTTATACTAAGATCACAAATTGATTTAGGGAATTAGAATATTATGTAAATATTGTTAGATTTTTAAAAATGTATTCTTACTAAGCTAAAAACTATTTCTATATTAAAAACTAGTCGCTCCAAAAGAGCTTTAATAAACCGCTAATGATCTGTTGTTAAAGATATAAGAGTAACTTAAATTCCAGTGACCAAGACACAATATACAACATACTTAATCGTTTACAATACAAATATATTTATTTATCATTATAGTAATAGTACATAGTAATACAATCAATACGATAAAAGTATTTAGCCAAAACGATGATATAGGAAAAATCCACAGAAGACAAGCTGCGCGTGGTTTGGCTCCTTAAATCAAAGCAAAAGACGTAAATACCTTTTACATAAAAGTGGAAAAAAGATATATTTTAATTTGAACATTACAGTTACCTATCTTATTAAATCAACAAAAGTGCAATGGAGATTAAATAAAACTTAAATTTAAATAACAATAAATATATGTATAATAGATAAATAAATAATGTGTTAGAGTTATCAATCAGAAACACAATAAGCAAGTAATATGAGAGAGAAAAAGAGAGAGAGGCGGAGATAGACACACACGCACAGAGACAGGGAAGCAATTAATCATTGATATAGTAAGTATTTTTAAATTTTATTAATTGGTGTATGTTTAATCGAGGAACAGATTTAAGCCATATGTTTACTTTTCTTTTAAACACAACAATTTGTAGTAAAATTTCATTCAATAATTTGGGACCTAAGACATAGTAATTACGCTGTAGCAAAGATTTCGCTGTCCTTGGAACAGTACTTAACAGGCTCGTTTTCGCGTGAGTATTGTGGTAATGATCAATCTTGTTCAATTCCGATCGATTCCGAATATTGCCGAATTACACAATTAAAAAAATACAGCTGCCGCAAATCAAACACATTGGTGTTCTGAAGAAAAGCTTCAGAGCTGTATATCAAAGGCTTTTGGTACACTATTTTAAGAATTCTTTTTTGTATCGTTTCTTAATTTGTGATTTATTAGCTACTCCTCAGGCAATTATACCATAATTTAAATGACTTTCAACTAAAGCCTAGTAGATATTCTATGTTGAGAATGTTTGAACGTTTTTTTGTTCAAAAAGGATTGATTTTAATCTTGTTATCACACTTGCGATATCATGATATCATTTTAAATGGCTGTCAAACAATAATCCAAGGTATTTGACTTGCTGCACCTGTCTTATAGATATCTGATAATTCTATTTCAATGCTATAAGATAGTAAGTGTTTTGTATAAGAACTAAATGGTACAAAATTGGTTTTTTCGATGTTAATAGTTAGTAAACGAGCACTAAACCATGTGGCAATTTTTTGGAAATTCGTCTGTACAATTCTTTTTAGGGAGTACCAGTTTGTGTTGTTGTACAATACTGTAGTGTCGCCTGCGAAGCTGATTATATCGCCTGATATTTTCATGTCAAATAAATCATTTAAATAAATATTAAAAAGAACTTGATCCAAGACAGTGAGTCGGAGAACACCATACTCTACGTTTTGTGAATTGCTTATTATATCACCTATCCTGACGCATTGTTTACGATTGCCCCAGTAAGTTTTAATAAAATCATAGACCACTCCGCTGAATCCAATACCTTCAAGTATTTTAAAAAGCAAGGTGTGATCGACAGTATCAAAAGCCTTGGCAAGATCAACAAAAATGCATAACGAGGCCTTTTTTTCGTTAATAAATTTACATATTTTTGTTGTTAATAAAGATATAGCGTTCTGTGTTGATTTGCCCTCCCTAAACCCAAACTGTCGATTTGAAAGAATGTTAATATTTTCAGGTATTTGAAGATCCTTGTTTTCAAAAGCTTTTCGTATATTTCTGCACAAGTCGGAATTAACGAAATCGGTCTATAATTATTTAAGTTCAGGCGGTCTCCTTTTTCAAATAGCGGCTTTATTACAGCGATTTTGAAAGCTTCTGGATGTATACCTTTTTGTATATATTTTGATTGAATGATGATGATATTTCTATTACAACTACTTTTAAAATTTTAACTTTCTATGGAATCAATACCCGGAGATTTGTTGTTTACCTCTTGGGTATCCGTTGGAAATGGCACAAAAGAATTTGAGGTTGTTTTATTTTAGTTAGTTCTAAATCTGTCCTTTTTTTGATATTTTCTGCTAAGTTAGCTTCCACTTTAGTAAAATGTCTATAAAACACAGCAGCAACGTCTTTATTTTTATTTATTTTTTCTTCGTTCCCGCTATAACTACAGGTATTGTTTAATTTTTTCTTTTGTTTGAGGCGAATATATTAATTACATTCTACAGACTTAAAGATTTTTTTTCGTTTTCGTTAATGAGCCTTTTATAGTATTCTTTTTTCGTTACATCCAGTAGTTTACCAAGCTAGCCTTTTTTATATTCTTTGTATATATTTTTATTTTCTTCAGAAGGGTTCAGAATCATTTTCTTATATAGGTCTTGTTTTTTATTAAAAAAACTTTACTAGTGCCCCCGTGATCCATCCTTTCCGCTTTACATTTCTATGTTTTACTCTTGTAACTGTAGTACAATTGTCAACGTACATTCTTATGCTCTCCAAAAGTATATTTGTTGCTGTATCCAGGTCTCCTTCTTAAAAAATGTCTTACCCTTTGTCGCAACGAACCAAAGTCATAAACTTTTTGGTGTCAAATATGTTTATAGCCTTGGGTTCGGGTATGACTTTTTTATTTGGCGTAAAAAATTGAAGAATGGTAATATAATAGTGTTATTGAAGTTTGAAATACTGCGGATGAATATTTATTTTTCGGTGAATTATTTTTAATACAAATATGGTCAATTTTGACATTTAGTAACATCGTTTATCATAGAATAGAATAGAATTGTACGCAAACTCGCTAAAAATCTCGAATTTTGTGAGTCTCTATTGTCATTCAAAATATAAATATTTATATCCCCAATTACTATGTGGATGTAGGTTTTCGTTTTTATATTATTATAATAATTATAGAATTCTCTCAAGAATAATGTGGTACACCTATGCGGGGGTCTATATATACCATATAGTACTAGATTTTGTTTTTCGTATTCCGTGACCGTGAATTATTTTTTAATTTTCAAGATTCTTTTAACAATATTAAAGATGTAGGTATTAAGAATACAGGGCTGTAAAAATTGGAGAATGTATTTTTTATTTATCCCTTAAGTACTGTCCGTAATTTATACAAGACAATAGAAGACACATAATATGTAACCCTTAACTGCTAATCTATACCTACCAAAACAAAAAAAAATGAATAAAGTCAATGACCTTATTCAACAACCTAACGGATTTGTATATTTAAAATAATAGCTATAAAAAAGAAAAAAAACTAGGAAAATATTTAAATCATCAGTATTCACGAACAATAGGTATAACTGTTTGATTTTTTATAATTTTGTTAATTTAACTACGTACTACCTGCTTTCTGCCGTAAATTTTAATAAAAGTTGTTGTTGTTTAAATATATTAATTTTTTTTTAACACAGACACTAATCCATGAAACAAAAATGGAATAAGATTAAATAAATGACGCGTAGCTACCAGAAATATTTCAATAAAAATACTATTGTTCTGCATTTAAACGTGTTGATCTCTTGCTTGGCTGTGGATTCTCGTTTATTTATTTAAGGTTTCTCTTTGAACTCGTTGATTCTGCAAAAGATTTAAGCCCTGTGTTGATGTCCCCAGTCTACTAAAAGTATTCAAAGGAGGCTCTACCTCAGTAATTGCAGATGTAAGTTGGTCTTCAGGTACTTTATGACTAGTCGTGTTCTTGTTGGCTTAGTTGTTTGTTCAATTCGAGATGTTCAGTTCTTTTGGTAGGTTCAGTTCAGTTCAAATTCTTTGTATTTGAACGCATCTCCATTTACGACTAAAGTATTGTTTTTAGTATAAGACTTGTAATTATTCGCCCGCTCTGTTCATACAGCGCCTTTTGAATTTCTGGTTCTTCTGGTGTTAAATCCTTAGTAATAAATATTTTTGTTCATATCAGTGCCTTGGCCTTTGATAACATTCCTAGTTTTAATTTGTAGTTAACAAATTCTACAACAATCGGCCTAGGTTTTGCATTCACTCTTTAGGATTTTTTTCCTTTTCTAAAAATATCATATAGATAGCTAAATTGACAACTAGTGTCTAGCTTGTTGTTTAATAAGCCCAAAAATTGCTGAATTTTCAGTACTTCTTTTTGTTCTTCCATTCCGTAAACTATAAGGTTGTATTTTTTTATTTCCTCTCGCTACTAGAAAGCTGTTCTTTAACAGTTAGTTCGTTCTTGAAATCTAAGTTTTCTTTTTTAACGTCTCAATTCACTTAAAATATTAGTCTTAATGGGAACTGTTTTTTGATGTCATTGTAATTTTGTTGATTTTCGACTATTTTCTGACTTGGCTAGGTTGGTTTTTAAAAGCACAAATATTTCACGGTTAGTGTGTTCACCCTACCAAATACCAAGCGACCTAAATACTATTCTGCCCTGCAGTGTTACCTAAAATACACCTGCATTTGTGTACCTACTTGACCCACTTGGCCATTTTTCTTAGATATCCAAGGTCAAAGGTTTTGCAGATTACGTTAGTAAAATCATGAATATTATGATAATCCAGAATATTGTACTCAGTTCTTGTTCACTATTATTCTTTTTGAGACTGGTAAAATATGAGTAACACTTTAGAACAATATTTAAATAATTTACACAACCAGGTCCAGACTAATGAAAATAGAGAAAATAAGAGTAATTATTTGCATACTCATAAAATTCATGTTTTTTACGGCTTAATCTGAATTAAGAAAAATAGCAAAAGATCTTTTAAGTATTTCAATTTGATTAGTTCACTTACACTCTAAAGAAGGTTACTCAAGCAAAACTTTCTTACATAATTTTGCAAAACAGAAATAGTGATGCTTCCACTCAAACTTAACTAAAAAATAAACTACCGATTTCCATATTTAGAGTCATTTACTTCGAAATGTTTGTACTGAAATATCCGTTCAATCTTATGCTCTTTCCAATCGTCTATCAAAAATATAAAATAATTACACGTTTTACTATGAAGAGACAAAAGGGATATAATATTGCACAACTATACAATTATTACATATAATTTTGATTATTTCATAGGTGGCCGTGCATATTTTGTTTTAGTTGGAATTAGGTCATAACTGTCATTAACTAGTCGCTTGCTGCTGAGTTGTCAGAATAATATTAGCTGTAAATCGGTGTAGATTTATCAGTTTAGTGTTTTTCAATTTTTTCTTTAATGGCTTCTTTTTCAAATGCCGAATATGCCGATATTATCTTCATGTACGGAAGAGCTGACGGAAATGCTGCCGCGTCTCAATGACTACATCTGGAACGATTTCCAACAAGAAGAATTCCCAATATCAATGTGGTTATCAACACATTTCGATGCCAAAGTGAAACAGGTAACCTTCATCACAAGGAACGGTTGCAAATTCACCAACATGGTCCCGAATGAGCAAATTATTGCGGCTTTTGAAGCAGATCCTACCACCAGCATTCGAAAAGTAGCTGGTCAGCTGAATTTGTCCTCGTGGCAAGTTTGGAGAGTTTTAAGGATTGATTGAGTTTTAATATTGTGGCGAGCGAGGTCTCCAGACTTGACACCTCCATACCTTTCATGTCTAGGGACGAATAAAACAGCTAGTGTATGAAATTAAAATAGCTAATCGTGACCATCTTATAAGAATAATTAACGAAGCAGGTGCCAGAATAAAGGTCATATAGGTCCGTCATATAGGCAAGATATCGGGAACTACATTACATTTAACTAAACTAGGGGTAATACGCCCTAATATAATTTCAATCACAAATCCTTTTTCAGAAACAAAAAAATCTATTGTCTTCTGCAGATCTAGATAACCTATTTTTTTTTCTATACCAATAGATTTTAAAAGAATATTTTGAAATTTTTATCTATTCCTGCAAATTATGGATCAGAAAATTTCAAGATGCCCTCCGGAAAAGGATTCATTCAACCCGATAATTTTAGTCTAATCAAGGATTAAATGTTACTAAAAATCACATAGAAATAAAAGATCAATCAGTATTTTAAAATCGGTCAGTATTTGGCTGTCCATGAGAAGAAGACATACAAGGGCGTTCACAGTGATGTTGAGATCCTAAAACTCCGAGGAGTGTTCCTAATAAATGAAAATTCCTGCAACATAATTTTCAGGTACTAAGAGCTTCCATTTCAAGAGAAATTTTCCGAATAACCATCAGTAATCCAAATTCCTAAACTGGAAAAATGCGAAATCCGCACTGTTTCAGATTTTATACGGCTAAATGTATAGAGCATTATCTTATACATGTCAGAAAAAGAAAACGCATTTATCTCTGTTGCAAAAAAGAAAAATGGCCGCGTATCGGATACACATTTTCACCTTTGGCTATGTTTACTATGTCTGCAAGCCTAAAACGTTTTAAAATTAAATCTTAAGGATACCACTTCAGTCGTACCGTCATTAACGAAGTAAGCGCTAAGAAACTGACCAAAAGCTTCGTGTATAGTCCGTTACGGCAAGATAAGGATAGGGTTAAGCACCCTTGACAAACCTCAGTCACCTACATAATCTGTCTCTAAGCTTTCACTCAAAGCAAGTCGCGTACAAAAATTATAATATCCGGATCTTGGGATAAGATGTTTCAGAAAGGTTGCATTTCGTAATTTAATGTTATCCTATTTAAGTTCGGCAACCTACTTATGGGCAGACAATGAAAATAACGTATGACCTCAGTAGAATTTGTAAGACACCATAGACCAACCATAGTACCGCCGGACTGATCAAAGTATACGCATACATTTCCGTCTTAAATAATAATTCCCCTATTAAGCGTATTCGAATCCCCTGAGCAACAGTTTTATGAGGACAAATATGTAAAATCCCCACATTAACGCGATAAAAACTCATCTTTCGGCTCTTAACAGCCACGTTAAAAATTGAGAATTCCAAGGAAAGCCCCACGAGAGTAAATTATTAGCTCCAAGTGCATTATAATCATAAAATAATAAAGATAGTGTATTCTCGCTCACAAAAACGCCTGTTACGGGATCTAAACACCAACATAGACTGCGATACATAAAGTAGACGTACTAAGCGCCCGGGGCTCAGGTTTTTACTGCATTTTAACACTGCGTAAGCTCAAAAAGCTCCTTTATTAGATATTTTGAGTGGCGTTACATTAGCGAAGTGCTTGTTTTCTGACACAAAGCGGTGTTATCGAACAGATCCTTATTGGCACATTATAAGGGAAGGTTTTACACGTGGGAGCTTTCAGGCAGATACAGAGAATTTTGTCGAAGAATATTTATTCGTGAATTGCTTATGCGTATCAAGAAACTTTTCATATCTTTAAAATTCAGCTCAAATGTTGTAATACAACGTTTACTTCGTTGAATTTGTATTAGGGATTAGTTTCATGGTAAATATTTCTTAGGATTATTACTATATTTTATTTCTGTTGAGTAAAAAGTAGGTAGTATCTCAATGAGGCAGTGAAACGTCATCAAATACTTTTAAAAATGCAGTAACCAATCAATCATAATGATAAATGCAGTATCTCTATGTTAATTGAGTCATTGTTTTCTAATTTAAAATTCGGTATCCTCATGTTCATAATAAAAGATGCAGTAAAATTCCAATAAGTCGCATTCTACTGCATTTTTTAATCTTACGGTCATAAGATTACGTTACGTTGTGCTAACCGAGAACACAGTAACTAGATTCGCGCCAATTTATTAGTGTTTGCATTTGTTCTGCAAACCGTCTCTGGGAGTGAAGACCATATAGCTGTTCGACCTGATATGAGAGGTAAGTTTGGACATAAACTGAAATTCGATAAAGCCGTCTTACATGGTCACATTGATGGTTTTAAAGCTTCAATTTTACATTATCGAATGGAACACGCACCTAACAGGAAGTATCTCCCTAGTGACATAAACGAAATTCTCATGTCTCAAGACTTCTTAAGCAAAAATCCTACAATGGCGGACTCATATGATTTGTATACAAAGGAAATTAAATCAAAATTATCTCCTTCACGAAACTCGGCCACGAGGAATGTGAAAACTGTACCGCATTCGATCTTCATGGAAACAAAAAAAGAAAATATGGAACCAGGATGTATCGTTTGCAAAACATTTAAGAAGGCGGAAAATTCAAGGAAAATGTACAGATTGGACTCAGAAGCCATTTTCAACAATGATGAAGTTTGTTTCTCTGCCGACTTACAAAAAGTAATCATGTTACCATGACTAGAACAATATAAATTGTTTTTGTTCCCGACGGAAAAACTCAGAAGAACTTGAAACCTATTGCAGCTCTTTGGCAAGAAGGGATGGCAGGTAGACGAAAAGAGGATCTCATCAGTGCTTTCTTCTCATTCCTTTAAAAAAAAGTAACTTTGTGGGTGGATAATTACTCTGTACATAACAAAAATTGAGCATTTTTAGCTTCCTTGTATTTGTAGTTAATTTCTCCGGAATCGCGGCAGAAAAAATAACAATTAAATATTTTGAACCTGGGCACTGATTTTTACTTATAAGCTGTAAATACACGCAATTATTCAAAGTGCTATAACTTTTCAATTATTGGAGATATTCTAAATTTTAGCATTTTATCTGTTTGGTCAAGGTATTTATTTTCGTAATTTAGTTCAGAACGTAGCTTAAATGAACCAGTATTTCTAAAATCAGCTTTTTCTACAATTTAACCCGTCAAAAGCTACTAAGCAAAACCACGGTAACTAGGCCTAAATGTGCGAGTTACTGCATTTTTCGTTAGCATATGTTCTATAACAAATAATGAGATACTAAACATAAACGCTTTTTCATCAATAATACAATATCAAAATATTAAAATATCACTAAAACTTGTTTAATAATGTCATAAGACACTATATTTTGCAACTACATCAATAGCAGTTCAAAAAATGTTTATTACGCCAAAAAACACGCTTCAAAATTTCAGGTCGTTTTTCTCGAAACTACGACCTCTGAGGTTACTGCGTTTATTTTATGACGACAGAATATGAAATATACCTGGGGATATTTCTCGGGAACACCTGAGACAACATTTTTTTTTAAACAAAAAAAGCACAAACTAAATCGCACGTTTTTCTGTTAGAATAAGAGAATTATTAGTTTTCATTGAGAAAAAATCGCTGAGGAAATAGTGATTACCAACACTTTATCAATTTGTACATTGGTTTCATTGCCACCCGGCATAATATGCAAACACAATATTAAAAATAAATGCTAGAAAATTAGCTTTTAAATATTGGCATCTTTATCAATCAAATTCGTCAACTCGTTTTCGAAATACAATCATCTAAAATTGATTGTATTTCTTCGTTTCTCTTTTGCATAGCAGTTTTTTAACTATGTATTGTTATTAAACTCCTAAATCCATTTTCTTAATCATTTGGTGTTAACACCATGTTAGAGAATATAGTTGCTCATAAATCGTTTGCAATAAAAAATATTTCAAGAATAAAAAATATTTCAAGAAATAATAATACAATTGTCGATTTCACGCGATATTAAAGAGTTAATGCAAGTCAATAGTAAAGGTTTTTCTAATTAGCATCTTCTTTATATTTTGAGTGTACTAAACTATATGTAATTTTAGAGAAGTAGGAAGCTCTAGAGGTCTTAAGGTGCTCCATATGTCTTTGCCCAAACCCCCTTTATGACATCAGACATGTGTCTGTGAATTTGGGTGTCAGTTTGAGTTAGTATCGGCATATCTCTACCGCCCAGCGACATTATTTTGCGTCGGACTTTCGCAAAGCTCTTTAATCTCTCCAAGCTAAGTAGCTCCGGATTACTTCATCAAAGTTATGAGTTGGATTCGAATGGAGAGAGATTCTGCACACCGTCTGACTATGATGTATATACTTATATCGCCCTCTGTCACTATCATAAATGTATTCATTATAAGAGAAGGTGGAGGTACATTGATATATATTTACTTTATATATAATGTTCATAGTGGAACATCTAAATGGAGTAAATTTTCAGATTTGGAAAATTTTGATAATTTGTAAAAACGTTACCCTTCATTTATTCGACTCCGCACCGTTTGGTATAGCGATTTGATCCTGAAGTCACCTATGTAAAAATTACGACAGCATACACTTTTCTAATGCATGAGCCTGTACATTATTTTTTAGATTAGCGGTGCATTTTATGCAAGATGACCTATACGTATCCTATACAGTTTTTACAAATTTCAAATGTATATATATATATATATATATATATATATATATATATATATATATATATATATATATATATATATATATATATATATATATATATATATATATATATATATATATATATATATATATATATATATATATATATATATATATATATATATATATATATATATATATATATATATATATATATATATATATATATATATATATATATATATATATATATATATATATATATATATATATATATATATATATATATATGTATATAAATATATATATATATATATATATATATATATATATATATATATATATATATATATATATATATATATATATATATATATATATATATATATATATATATATAATATATATATATATATATATATATATATATATATATATATATATATATATATATCCTTGTAAAAGTAAGATGTATTTATGTTCTTATTCACATATTTATTAGCGTTTCGGTCTATTTTGACCTTCTTCAGAATATATTGAAGTTAGAAACTAAAAAAATGTTAACTGTTAAATCATGTTCTGTATTGTACAATTTTTTACTTTCACTTACCTAGGAACAATCAATCTAGCAAAATGCATTGCTTCAGTCATAAATTATAATTTCCTGGATAATTTATCATAAAACACAAATTAGTTTTAGTCATTACACGTAAGTACATTTAACACGACGTTTTAGTACAATCCACAATAGTAAAATAAAAACAATAAACATATATGCGACGGAGAAACTTTCAAACTGAATGTCGATGTGAGATTATTATTGTTATTGCTATGGGCTTGACTTCCTTTGTACATTTTTTCTAAGATTTAATTAGATTATAAGGTATCTGCTACACAAAACTGGAATTCCTTTTAAATATTATTATTTTAGGATGTTGTAATATCTTTTACTAAGATGTTTTATTTCGGTTTTTGAGTTTATAGCGTTCGGGTTATTTTTAATTTCAATCATTTCCAAAAACTCTCGCTTTTTTGTATGATTTTCTGTTCTTAATATCTTAGTGTTTTCATAGTTAAACGTATGATTTTTTTCTTGACAGTGGTCAGTAAGGGCGGTCTTATTTTTTTGTCGTATTTGTGGCTGTTAATTCTATTTTTCAAACATTGACTGGTTTGACCGATGTACACGCAATTGCAATTTTGACATGGGATTTCGTAAACTACGTGAGATTTTTTATTTTTGGGAATTTTTGATTTTAGTTGACTGAAATTATTTTTTAATAGTTGATATCCTTTCTGATAGACACTTAACATATGGCATATAAACACATCTTACTTTTAGAAGGAACCTAAGAAAATCCCAAGAAAATAAAAAACCAAAAATATATTTATAAAAGTTACGGTCCAAGAAAAGTTACCAAAATATATATATATATATATATATATATATATATATATATATATATATATATATATATATATATATATATATATATATATATATATATATATATATATATATATATATATATATATAGATATATATACATATATATATATATATATATATATATATATATATATATATATATATATATATATATATATATATATATATATATATATATATATATATATATATATATATATATATATATATATATATATATATATATATATATATATATATATATATATATATATATATATATATATATATATATATATATATATATATATATATATATATATATATATATATATATATATATATATATATATATATATATATATATATATATATATATATATTGCTCATTTCGTTACAGTAAAACGAGTCCACATACATTTTTTATTTAAATTTAATATTCGAGGATCCTTAGCTCCTGAGTCGGTTAATGTATCATATGCTGAAAATGCCACCATCTACGTGAAATGGAGCGAGTCTGTGGTAAAGACTATCGACCGCACCTCGAATACTTTCAGCTGGTAAATTAGTAACCTCCATCCCTATTCTATCTTGTTGGTCCTCAACGCTGTTTCGTCTATTTTCATCACTTCTATCACTTTCTCTTGCAAATACCCCCATAGAAAGAAATCCAATAGTGTATGGTCCGGAGACCTTGGTAGCCATTCAATGGGACCCCGTCCACCCATCAACTGATTTGGAAAAATTTCGTCCAAGTAACTTCAAACATTTATACCAAAATGCGATGGTGCGCCATCTTGGTGAAACCATATTCTTTCATGGGGAATATCTGGTTCATCCTCGTTAGGAAATGTTACTGTTAATGCAGGTGTTAAATCGAATGAGAGAAAATCTAAGTAACGCTCAGCAGTAAGTTTTTCTTCAAACAAATATGGTCCTAAAATTCGGTTATTTATTATGCCAGCCCACACATTGACTTTTTGGGGATGTTGCGTATGTACCTCACGTATCCACTGTGGATTTTGATCAGACCAGAATCGATAATTATGTCTAATGGTCATTCCATTTAAAGAAAATGTAGCCGCCTCGAAGCAGATAATATCCTACTCACACATGGCCGTGTAATTGCACTCTCGGGATACTTTTCATTGAACAACATACGAAGTTTATCGCTCCGTATTTAGTCTCCATAAGACAAGAATATAAAAATTTCAATACACTGCCTTTCTGCGATAATTCAAAAATGTCAAAGTTCCAAAATACTCACACACACAGCTTAAATTAAATGATCAAACTAAAAGATTAATTGAATATATTATTTTGTGTGTGTAGGTATTTATCAAATAAATAACCAAATGTGGAAAAAAACTGTCTTAGAATTTGCGAGACTTTGGGAACATTTTTATCTGCATTTTGCAATGTAAAAATTTTGTGATGTTAGGAAGTTGCTTCTTAACGTATTGGACATTAATAAATACCACCATCGTTTAAGCCATTCTGCCAAAATAATTCAATGAAGCTTTCTCAAGTCACTGGCTAGGTTGATGGCAGTGGCGGCTCGTGGTGAACTTTTCAAGGGGGTCTATATATATATATATATATATATATATATATATATATATATATATATATATATATATATATATATATATATATATATATATATATATATATATATATATATATATATATATATATATATATATATATATATATATATATATATATATATATATATATATATATATACAACACAAAGAGTCGTCCGAAAAAATCAGACACACAAAACAATAAAATGTCTTTGTTACTTCGCAACCGCATATCCAGACAAATAAATCGTACGTATTTTTACAAAAATAACGATTTAGTTCTTTGTCTTTGCCTTTACTTGTTTGCTAAGTTTTAAAGCCAAGGCCAAAGTCAACTACTGCTCTTAAATTCGAGTCGTTTATATATATATATATATATATATATATATATATATATATATATATATATATATATATATATATATATATATATATATATATATATATATATATATATATATATATATATATATATATATATATATACAACACAAAGAGTCGTCCGAAAAAATCAGACACACAAAACAATAAAATGTCTTTGTTACTTCGCAACCGCATATCCAGACAAATAAATCGTACGTATTTTTACAAAAATAACGATTTAGTTCTTTGTCTTTGTCTTTACTTGTTTGCTGAGTTTTAAAGCCAAGGCCAAAGTCAACTACTGCTCTTAAATTCGAGTCTTTATATATATCTTATATATATATATATATATATATATATATATATATATATATATATATATATATATATATATATATATATATATATATATATATATATATATATATATATATATATATATATATATATATATACACTCAAAACAATAAAATGTCTTTGTTATATTCGCAACCGCATATTACGTATTTTTACAAAAATAACGATTTGTCTACGTACAAAAATAACGATTTAGTTCTTTGTCTTTGCCTTTACTTGTTTGCTAAGTTTTAAAGCCAAGGCCAAAGTCAACTACTGCTCTTAAATTCGAGTCGTTTCTCTAAGTTCAGCTCGCCAAAATAATTGAAAACGGCTTTTAAAGCCTTAATATGCTAAGACACTGTGGCTGTCTTTCTTTAAAACATTAACTTAAATCACAAAATCAACAAACAAAATGTAAAGTTTTGAAAATAAAATCTATAAAAATACGCAATCGTAACCACAACCTATCACAGATAGTAACCTATTAAACGCATCAACTGACAAAAATATTTAAGTTTCCTGGGCGCGGCTGTTGGCAAACTTTGCTAACGTAAGCCGTATATTACCTATGCACCCCTCTGAAAATTTAATCGGTAACACTCGGGAAAAACTCACCTCCGTTTATAACCATGAGGTCAATGCGGGCCGCCAGCCGTGATCGATGCCAATGAGACCTCCAGAGATCGCGGTGCGAGGCATCGATAGTGTGTCGCGGAATTAAGTGAACGGTCAACGAGTTTATACGCTTAGAATAATAGAGGGAATTTCCAAATTTGAAAAAAAAATGATAAAGTATAAATTATATATTATTTTATTTATTTGTTTCGAAATATTTATTGGGGGTCATTTACGTATGACCTAATGGAGGATCCGCCACTGGTTGATTGGGTCTAATAATATATATTTAAATAAACCTGACTTAGTTCATGTTTTACTTGAAAAATGGGGAATAGATTTGACTCACCAAACCCCCACCCTTATTAGTAGTTATTCAGTATTAATGGGTATGACTGTTTACTGCGAAGCATGGTTGATATCGATAATGCTCTAAAGGGAAGCTCTTCGTCAAGTTGTATAGTATTTTTGTCAGGGTCTTCGCTGCCTTGACCAATGCTTTCAAAGTATACGTATGATAATTATCCTTAGCATCTCATTTAACTACTACAAGATGGCCTTTTTTGCGAAGGTTCAAAAATGAATATCCTCTTGCTATATATATATATATATATATATATATATATATATATATATATATATATATATATATATATATATATATATATATATATATATATATATATATATATATATATATATATATATATATATATATATATTCGGATTATTCTGGTCTTATAATGCTCTATATTGGCAATTTTCATACACCCTTCAAAACTTATTTTTTTCGGCCGTTTCCTGATGGTTTCAAAATAAGGCCAATTACGTTTGTTTCTGATATTATGTTTTTGCTCTCCTACTCTTACTAATATTGGCCTGTTAGTTTGGCCCACGTATACATTTTATATGGCAAGGCATGCTGTATAGTGTATACTTCGCGGTTTTCCAAGTAGTTTAACTATGATTGTTTGAGGCTTATAATGTATTGCTTGTATGTTGTTTTTTCAAAGAATTCTTTCAATTCTGTCTGCTGTGCCTTTTACATATGGTAAGACTACTTGTTGTTTTCCCAGTTTATAATTTTTGGTGTTTGTTGTGTACGTGAACAGCTTTCTCTATGGTAGAGGTAGTATGTTCTCTATACACGGTATATTCGAAATGTCCGTTATGCAGTTTTGTAACTAGAACATCTAAGAATGGAAGTTTGTTGTAATTTACGTGAGCCAGAAAGATTTCGAGCTCTGTGTGATCAGGTTGCCATATAATACATATGTCATTCTCGTAACCAATCATTGTCTTGACTTGTCATCTAAGTTTGTTATGATATCGTCTTTTTCAAGAACGATGTCCCGTATAATCCGAGTAAAATGCTCCGAGTTTTTTACATACGAATCAGCTTTTTCGACAGTTGGTTGCAGTTTGCTTGATCTTAAAATTCTTACCACTACTTTTCGGATCTCCTCTGCTTTCGTTTCTTCAGAGAGGTCAAGGATAGTTTCCATATCAGCTGTTGTTCCCTTAGGTGAAATTGCAAAATTAAAACCCTTAATTAGTACGAATTTTTGAGAGATTGTAGTCCGATATATTGTGCACTTCTTTATCAACGTTTACTGATGATACTTGTTGTGGTCAATACTGTAATATCTAGATCCCTGCGATTAACTAAAATACCAACGACAGAAAACGAACCTAATATAATATCTCGTGTTTTGAAGAAAAATGGTTACATAAATCGTATCATACAGTAAGCTATTAACTTACAGGTATCCCGAACACCAGGAATTATGAACCGGGAACGCAACAAGTAGTCTTATCATATGTAAAAGACACAACAGGCAGATGTGGAAAAATTCTTCACATACAAACAATACATAAACCTCAAACAATCATAGGTAAACTACTTGAAAACCCACAAGACAAAATCAAAATGGAAAACCTCGGAATATACAGCATACCATTCCAGAGCTGTGAAAATTGTACTTTGGGCAAACTAACAGGCGAATATCAGCAAGAGTAGAAGAGCATAAGCTCAGTATTAGAAACAAACAACCCTATTGTGTGGTCCAAGAAGTGTTCAACATATGGAAAACTTTTTTGCTTTCGATTTCTCAGAAAATTTAATTTTTGATAAAAGTCAGAGCATTAAATAATACTGCATTAGAAGTAGTTAATTTTAGTAAAAGTCTAAATGTATACAGGGTAGGTAAATAAATGTGAAAACTGATCAGAGGCAGTCTTAATTTTAAAAATATATCAAAATATTATTGAGGAAATTTGTTTAGAATAAAAACCTGAATTTACATATTAAATTATAGCCTTCTTTTTTTTATCAGTTTACTCTCGTCAAAACGTGATACAGTACGTATTGAAAAACACAACATAAAAAAACTTTTTTCAATATCTAAAGTTTTACCATATAGTAAATTCATTTATCGTAACTCGGTAAAACAAATATAAGAAATTGATCAGAAAAAGAAAGAAATTGATCAAGAAAAGAAAAGATATTTTACTTTAAGGTATTTACAAAAAAGTTGTTAATATCTTAATAAAGGTATTATATTACATATTTTTTAAGCTTAACAACAAGCACAGTTTTTATTAGAATAAAATTTCAAAAAAAAATGAATAATAAAACAGTTTTCCCATATGTTGCGTACTTTTTAGAACAGTGACCATTAAAGGTCGCATCATATTTGAATTATTTTCAATAAATTACTTTAGCAAAATTTGAATTTGCAGAAAATTTTTTCTTGAAAAATCATGCAAAATTTCAATTAAAAAATGAGTCACATGATATATCTCACCTTCCAAATTTGGCAATCTTTTTAAAAAATTGCAAAAAGTTTGCTTTTTTTCTCAAAAATTTAAAACATTATTAAGGATACTTTTTCTCCTACATGACCGAGTGTAAGCAAATCTAAATTCACCTCTAACTTCACTGTTATAAATAGAATAATTTCCATGTGCAATTTTATAATTTAGTCTTTTTTGGTAATTTCAATGCTTTAATAAAATACTCTACTTATTTTTAGAAAGGGCCACATAGAAAGCTTTTCTCCAATTTATGTTTCAAAATTTTAGAAAATTTGTAAAAGAGAAAGTTGTTTATATTTTAAGGGTTCAGGTTAATTTCACACTCTTTTTACCTTTCTTATATATCGATTCTATATATATATGTATATATATATATATATATATATATATATATATATATATATATATATATATATATATATATATATATATATATATATATATATATATATATATATATATATATATATATATATATATATATATATATATATATATATATATATATATATATATAAAGCATAAAATAATTTATCTAGTTTGGTTAAATAAGCAATAAAATAACACTTTCTCCGTTTAGTCCCAGAAGGTTTTTATCCCTGAGCTGTTATGTTAGCAGAAGAAGACTAATTTTTAAAAAGAGCCCCGGCTGGCTTTATATCGGGATCGGAGGCTTTCATTAATAATATCGACGGTCGCATCTGCGGCAAAATATCCCCCTAAATCTGGTGTCTATAAATCCCCATCTTACTTTGGTATCTCTCTTTTCTCTTTGAATCCTAATTAACATTTGGTTCTACCATTAGTGTAATTAAAGTGCCATTTCGGTACCTTATCTTTTTCATTCAGATTAAAAGCTATGCTTGCACCGCAGTATTTGTCCCTTGAATTTATAAATCGTAAATGCGTCCATTTTTTTGCACAGTTTCAAATGATATCTCATATATATTTGTAATTTTTTTTATTAATTCAAGGTAGCCAAAAAAAACTGTGAAATAATTTGACCGACCAACTAATCTTCGCAACAAAGTAGCTATTTTAGTATTTCAGTGTGTCACTCACTACAAGTAATAATGCTTTAAGTGTATTTAATACTTCAGTTCCTTCCTGAGGTCTTAACCATAAAATAAGAAAACAGTTATTTAGGTAAGCTGAAATGATAAACCTAATTCCTACAAATGGATTTGTGTTAACCTCACAATAGGTGAAATGAGATTTTTAAATATATTTAAAAATGTTAATATTTATGGAATTATCTTTATAATAATTCTTTTTTTTTTCTCGTTTTGAGTCAGTTAATAGACACATATTGCATATTCAATTCTAAGGAGTCAGCTTCTTTGTTTTTATAATAAACAATTTTTTAAATTCTTTTTGGTTATTAAATGCAAATTTTTAAAATATAAATTTTTGCGAAATAAGGAAATAGCCCCTATCAGGTAAAATCCCCAAAGGCCTAAGCAGGTAAAATTGAAGTTGAAAGTAAGTCAGGTATGACAGGGTATCCCAACTTTATTTATACACAAAAAATTCACCCCCTTTTAATGTCAAACAAACGCTTTTAAGACAAAGAGTTTATTGTTTGCCTGACTCACAATTATACACTTAAATAATAACTTTATTCTTATTCTTTAATGGAACACTTTGTATAATATGGAGTCATTAAATAGCGCTCTTCTTGCCGATTATAAACGAAACCGATTTGATACCTTCATATATAAAACCAACCGGTAAAATTGAGAAAAACTCTGCTTTCCAGGTAATATGCCTCTTAGAGGAGAATTTTTATTAATTCTCGTAATTATCTATGGGGATAACGGCCTGGGAAATTTACAAACAACAAGAAAACATTTATTTAATTACACATTATTGTAACACCCCGTTAAAAAAATATAACTAAAACTGTGAGACTGCTCGTAAAAATTGGTTTTTTGAACAAAAAAGCATTTTATGTTAAAATTGTTTTTATGTAATTTTTAGACGGGCGAAGATATTTTGTATATAAATAGAATTCGGGCACACATGGTGTCTTCTATGAAAACCATATACGAGTCATAGCTGTTGCGAAAAATTATAAAAATACTATAGAAACATATAGCATATTAATACCTTTAGCCCCTTCAAACTCATGTTACCACATATAGGTAAGAAAAGTAATATATGATGCCATTTCAGATTGACATAGGTGGCAAGAAATATTAGAATGCCACAAAACTCTTAAATAATATTGTGGTTGAACGTATATGTCCTAGGATTATATATTGAAAATTAAAGTGTGTGTTAAGCGCTTGTCTTGGCGACGGATTAAGCTAGGTTTAGTTATTTTGCCTTTTTTTTCACAAAAAACGCCATAATTGTGATGTTTGTTAAAAATATATATATGAAAAGAATATTTCATTGTGTTCGTATTATTTTGAACACAGCGAATTATCTCATATGCCTCATAGTAACGCATATGGACCCAATATCTTAATATTTTCATTCCTTCTTACTAAAATCCTGTTTAATCTAATGAAATAAAACCCAAAAAATCAGCAATTAGAGAAAGTTAATATTTTCACCAAATTTGGAATAATACTGCAAAATTTAATAATCGAGTGGGGCTTTATATAAAATGTTTTATACATGTCCTATAGTATTAAATATATCCTCTATCCTCCCTTCCTTCAACCGCCTGTCTCTAATTTACTTTAATGCCAATGCGTTTAGGCGTTATTTATCATATTACTTATATTTGGTACAACCCGTATATAAACTGCTGGAACTTCGAAGTGCACAAAGGAAATTTTTACTGTGAATTTCAAAATGAAATATGTTCAATGTGGATGGAGATTTTGAGTTGAGATTTTCAGGTTTTGGATCAATATCCATAGTTTGCAACCCGATAAAGACACCATAGCAACCGTCTTATACAGAAGGTTATATAAGACCCTGTCATATTTTTGAAAGTTTCTTTGACCAGAATTCTTACTATAGAATATTTTTCTTTCTCTTCGTGCTACCAAAATAATCTAGAGGTAGGTACGAAAAAAACAATTTTTGCGATTTTGAATTTTTTTCTTTGTTTCCGACATACGGGGTATTTTCGAAAAATTGATTTTTTTAAAATAATTTGCCGAACAAAGCCCATTTGTGGTAATCAAAGGTATATCTATCAGATGAAGAACAAGGTTGGCACCCCTAAATTTTCCAACATATATATTGTATAGTGGGTTCACCAAAAACTAAGAAGTGGACGTTAAATAATGATTTGTTGGGTTTGGTTTTTTTCTATCAATCTTGAATTCGATATTGTTTCTAATGCCAGTTTTAGTAATAATGGACATTTTTACTGAAACAGTATTTTCACAATTGAAGTTTGCTCTAGTTCTTTCAGATATTGCCTTTAATTTAAAATAGATTTTTTAATAAAAAATGAAAAATCGTCTTAATAATATAATCGTTAATTTAATTCTCTTTTTCCCAATAAAATACAGTTTCACATAAAATTTGTGTTAATATAGATTTACTTAAACTGCTTACTTATCATTTCGGATTAACTGAGAATATGTCCCAATAATACAGTGGATAAAAAAGGTCTAGAATCCTACCTACCATGCGGAGCAAAAATTCAACATTGTTAAAGTTTAGAATCGGTAGAGTTTTTGGTGCACCCTGTATACAATAATCATTGCGGAATATTTAGTTGTGTCAAACCCTGTTTATAATCTGATAGGCCATACTGAATCTGGTTGCCATAAGTATGCTTTGTTTAGCAGGTTAGAGATAAAAAAGCAATTTTTCTATAAAACCCTGTACGTCGGAAAGGAAGAAAAAATTTCAAAACGGCTGTAAATTGTATTTTTGTACCTAATCTCCCACAGTAAGAGTTCTGGTCGAATAAACTTTTCAAAAAATGAGATGCGATGGAGTCCTGATGAGGCTGTATTTATCGGGCTACATACTCTAGGAATTGGTCAAACAAAGGCCGTAAACCGTAACCGTAATAATCGCCTTAACGAGCTCTTTAATTTGATAACTAGCGCGAGTTATGATAATATTTATTTTTTACTTCCCCCGTAAAACAGAAGTATTGTAATCGTGAAAAAATTACTCTCGGAGATTTTTTCAGATCTTCACGTTTCAGAGTCGGGTCCCTAGATGACGAAAAACATGTTTTCTCAATTTCGTCGGTCTGTCTGTCTTTCTGTCTGTTCGCGGCGTAGCTAAAAAACTGCTTACCCGATTGATTTCATATTTGGTGAAAAATTGACCTGGTAACATTTTGGTAAAAATCCAATAAGGCGAAACAAAATGGCGGCCTAGTGAAATGTTAAAAAGTTATTAAAAAACTACTCATCCAATTTATCTCAAATTTTGCAAAAACCTCAAATATTATGTTGGAATCAACTGGTAATATTTTGGAAAACCTTAACCTAATACGTTGGTCGGCAGATACTTCCCAGATTATAAGTTTCTAACTGGTTTTCGTTAACGATCCTCTTGTTTTTGTGTTAGAGTGATGTATTATTTGGGGTTAGGATCCAGTAAATAAAACAAAAGCTTTTTTTTAAATTGTCGACGTTCCGCAACTTTATTGTATCCTCAGAACCCATAGATATTGGTTTTATATCCTGCATGAAACCCATACTATCAGTCTTTACCTAGTCCGTTGGTTCGCAGATAATTCCCAGATATTAAGTTTCTAAATGGTTTTCGTTAACGATCTTTTTGTTGTTATGTTAGAGTGGTGTATTATTTGGGGTTGGGAAATATCCGCGGACCAACGGAGTAGGTAAAGGCTGATAATATGGGTTTTAATTTAAGAAGACGAAACAAAATGGAGGCCAAATAAGATTTTTAAAAAATCAAAGTAAAAAAATCTTGTTCAATTGACTTAAATGTGAAAATGGGATAAACTGGTACAAATTCAGCATGAAGTAGGATATAGAATAGCGTTATGTGTGAATGTAAAAACTACTTATTGAATTTATTTTAAATTATGCCCTAAAGTCAAATGTGGCATAGGTAGAAAGAAAATGGTAAAATATTGCTAGGAATCCAATATGATGGAAAAAAATGGCACCAAATCAAAACGAAAAGACAATATATGTAACACATATACTTCACTATTCCTAATAAATAGAAAAAAATCATAACGAGGGAAATTCCGGGGAAAGAAAATTTACGGATTTTTTTTGCTTGTTGTACAAAATGTCTCACCGGAAACAATGCTTGATTTATTTTAAAGCAAATATTGCTAAGAATTCTCGCCGGATACAAACGAACCCTTCAATGTCTTATTAATGAAAATTAGTCCAGGCGTAGGTAACAAATAAGTAAACATAGATATACATACCTAGAAAAGTACAGATGACTCTTAAACACATTACCGTCTTTTGCATGTATAGAAAGGCTTTGTCGCCATTTCTGTATTTTGCTATAGAATACTAATATTTTCATCATAATTAAACTCAATATTTAAAGGTTTAAAAACTACCCTGCCATGAAACAAAACTAGTATGTAGAACATACGTTTATTAGTTTGAGCTGACTTCATTACCATTGTAAATAGCCCCCGTAAAGGCAGTATTATTTTCCAGACATAAATACTGGAATATTCAAGCTATCAAGGCCTATAATTTGAATAAACATTTAGATACGAGTAGCTCTCCAGATAAAGGAAAGCATCCTCTCCTACAGTCGGCCAAGGTATCACGGAGCACAAATAACCTGAGGCCCCGTTGTTCTACTCAATAATACGTTATCGCGCTCGACGGACCCGAAGTAATGCACTTGTAAGCAGCTGTTGAGGCACTCGAAAGATCGCCAAGAGCCATCTTAGGTCAGCCGACCTAAATCTGGAAACGTGAGAATATTTGAGCAAGAATTTTATGGCTGTTTAATCTGAGATTTCGGAGCTCAGTATTTTTATTAAATGCAGGCTTGGGCTTGTATAATAAGTTACACGTTATATGTTATGTGTAATAAGGTCTGTTCATACGTTCACAGCATCTAACACGAGTAACTAAATATTTAGAACTGCCGTTTAATGGCTGTCTATATGCACGAAATCAAACCATTGAGTGCGTTTTAATCGGCTAAAATGTAGATTTAACTTTAATTAACTTAAGAAATCTGTTATAATATAAATAAAAAAATGCGAATATGAGTGAGGAAATTGTGAGATCGACAAAATACTCGGGATATTTTAAGTATGTCGTAATGAGCTCTTGAGAATATGTAACGAGAAGAACCCTAATTTTATTTTGGTGCACAAAATGATTTTATATTAGCAGGCTTTTGACTATTTCATTTTAGGGACTTTATTTTCTGATGTTTATCTTTTGTGGCTTGTTCACGTGTGTTATCAAATCGCCTTTGTCTCCAATTTAAACTTAAATTTTATCAGTTTTTAAATAGTATTTTGTATAAAAATGATAAGTTATCTTGTTTTATCATATAACTTTGTGTATTATCTAGTACCAAAATGGTAAGATGTGTGGCGTGTGGTTGTTCCCGAATAAAAAGGAATAAGAAGAAAGAGTTTCATCGGAAGTGCATTTTGAGTTAGGCTTCCGATTTAAATCACAGACCACCGACTTATTTTTAGACTGGCAAGCTGCCATTTAACTCATTATAACAATATTTTTTGACATTGTGCTGCCATCTCTAGTCTGAGTACCGAACTATGAGCATTTAGCCGCTTAAAATGATACACTTATCTCTAATTTGATCTTGCAAATTGGCGCGCTTTTTAAATACTTCTTTTTTTTTTAAGGAATATGCAGTGCTTACCAACAAGCCCACACTATATGGGAAACTTTTGATTATTCATTTCTCGGTAAATTGTATTCTTGAAAAAAGTTTCTGCATAAAGAAAAAATAGTCCTGAAAGCATCAGATCTTAAGTCGGATATACAGGTTGTTCAGTAAAAAAATTAAATCTCCATGACTGCAGTCTTAGTAGGAAAAAGTCTTAAATAAAAGCTAAATAAAGTGTTGCCATATTAATTATAGCTACGAAGATTTAATTTAAACTTTCTGAAAAATTAATAATTAAAAAGTTTCAAATATGGGGCGGATTTGTTGGGAAACACTATACATTTCGTACCATAGCTACAGCCTTCACTCTTGGCTATAAAAAACTATAGGTAGTGGAATATCTGAACGATCAGAAATAAATAACACAAGGATTATAATAAAATTTAATAATACATAGTAAAAAGACCGTCAAAAATTATTCAAAACATATGAGGTTAAAATTATAAATGCACTTGAAAAAATTTTCGATAGCACCTCAGCAGACTCACAGCGACGTGTATTTAGGATATAGAATAATCAGTAAGCAAAATACTGATAAAAAAAAATATGTTTTTTTCCAATATACTTTTATAAAAACTAAACACATATACAAAGCAAACTGTATAATATTATACGCATCCATCTATTTTCAAAAATATAAGGAAATAAAAAAACAGTTCTATTTGTTAATCTCAAATATTTAAGATACTACATATTATCGCATAAGTTAAAAATGAAAAGGCGAAAATCAAAGTGAATTTGAGTTTTCTAAGTCTATTTTTCGATAACTATACCTCGTTTCTTTAAATTTAACGTAAAATGTTGACATTTCCAATTAAAACAAAACAATTTCTGCTTCTATGACTTTTGACTTTTATACAAGTCTAAAAAAAGTAATAATTCGGCTGTATCTTCTGCATCACGCGATAAGTTGGTATTGTCTTTGAGGTCTGAAAAAAAATGATAAATCATAGATACTATATTTGTTCAAATGCAGAAATCCAATCAAAATTATTACTAATGACTGAATCGTTCTAGGAAGTCAATTACATTTCTTAATGGTGTAATAATAATTTAATTTTGTGGACCAAGTGTTCAGGATTTTGTTAATATTCTGTTATATTATATTCTTTTGTTCAGTTTAGACCAAATATCTGTATAGGCCTATAGTTCGAATACCTTAACAACAGCCAATCCAAGTATAGACATATTATATATTTTTGACACGTGGATAATGAGGAGAATCTAAAAATTGCAAAATATACAGGATGTTCTTTTTAAAATAAAGGAATTGAACGTGATTTCTAAATTTCCGATCGGCATTTGTTTTTCAATTTAGCATAGGGCAAATATTTAGGAAAACAGTTTCTTCTTGATTTTGGGAATATAATATAAAATAAATAGAATAGTTTTTACACTGATTTTTTAAGACCTCCATTTTGTTCCGTCATAATGAATTCATACCAATTTATCTCTATATCACACTCAATTTGGAGTCAATTGAATAAAAAGATATTTTTTACGCTGATTTTTTAAACATGTTATTTGGTTACCATTTTGTTCGGCCGTCTTGAATTCGTACCACAATTTTATCAGTTTATCTCTATATCACACTTAATGCTTTTACACAATTTGAAATTAACCAAACAAGTATTTTTTTCAGGCTGATTTTTTAAATATTTTATTATGCGGCAGTTTTACTTTGTCATCTTGGATTCGTACCAAAATGTAACCAGTTTGTTTCTATATAACACTAATGGATAATTAGTTTTTTAGTAATAATTTTTTTAACATTTCACAAAACCGCTATATTGGATTTTTACCAAAATGTTACCAGGTTATTCCTATATGATCCTTAATTTTTGACCAAAATTTGAAGTCAAGCGGGTAAGTAGCTTTTTAGCTATGACGCGAACAAACAGACAGCAGACCGCAGAATTAAAAAACATGTTTCTCAGCATCTAGTGACCCTAAAACGTGAAGATTTGAAAAAATCTCGGATTGTAATTTTTTCACGATTACAACACTTCACTTTTACGAGGGAAGTAAAAAGTACTATTTGATCTGGTGATTTTAACAGTTATTTTCTTGCTAAAATAATATTGCATTGCTGAGATTTTGATATTCATTTTCATGTTTAACCAGAAATTTTACATACATGTGTATGTATTCTGCATATATAATATATATTATATTTGTACTGTTTGTAAATGTTAGGGCCCAAGAAGTTGTCGCAAGATTCAATCAATTCTGTAAAAATTAAAAAAAAATACCTCTAAGGATTCTCGGTTCATTCTATTAGCGGATGATACAACCATTTCTGTTACTAAGAGAAACGATGGAAATGTTTGCATTATTTTTCCCTAGAACGAGATCTAAATTAAGTTTTAGAAATGTGTGGATAAATTATTATGCTCCTTTGTTTTAGATGCACTGAAGTACAAATAGTGGCTAAGACAACAAATATCTTCTTTTAAAAAAAAAGTGCAATTATGTTTGGATTGGTTTAAAACATTTTCTAGAATATTTTTAAAGTTAAAATTTTGGTCAAACAGTACACGATTTTAATGCATCCAAAACCAAATATTAGAAACTGTTTTCTTTATATTTTATGAAGCACGCCATTATACCAGGAGGCCAAAAGTGTAAGACAAATGCAATCTTTCTTCATTTCTCAGAAAATTGTATTCCTGTGATAAACTTCTGCATAAAGTTAAAATAGTTTAGATAGTTTAAATAGTTGTAACTAAGGACAGATCTGAAAAAAAAATTTAAAAACTGTGAAACTTTTGCCCTATTGTGCATAAGCCATAAGACATTTAAAATTAACTTACCATCAATTCTCATTCGTTTAACAGGTACAATATATGCAGAAGCGCATGTAATTGTAGCATCATCACTGCGGTGTTTAGACTTAGAAGCTGCTTCAGGAGGAATAAATAGAAAATCTAAAATAATTAACATATATTAATTTTAAAATTAAATAGGAAGACAAATTAAAAGGTAATATCCAAAGAGAGATATATTTAAAACCGGAATTATTGATACACTTGAGGCAACACTACATTTTTGAATTGTACGATGAATTCTAGACATATTTAATAAATTTAAAAAAAAAACGTCTAAAATTAAATTCCTAAATTTCTGAAAAAGTATTAAAGTTAAAATAAAACTTTAATAAGGTCAATTTTTGTAATAAGATATGTTGATGTCTCAGTTGATGTTTAAATGTATGTAGTAGATACACAGTATAGCATCTAACTCGAGTATAATGACAGATAACTCATACCTACAACACTGACTAGACTTTAACCTCGTGTATTTTAGTCTACGTTATGATCTCCTTTAATAAAACACTATGAAATCAATTGTGCAAAAATAATATAAAATATACATATCTAGAATATATAAGCAAGGAACTGCTGATGGTTTTAAGCCTCATCTGCCTGGCACGACATCGAGAGGAAATGTGCTTTACAAACCAGAAATCAATCATACATTTGCTCTCGACTTTATTCTTCGTAATTATGAGGTTTTATTCGTTCCAATCAGGCGTTAAATAAATATGGAATCTTTTTGGTACTTGGAAAGCGATATCGCTTACTTTCTCGATTTTTGTACCCCAAAACAAAACGGCTTTCAATGCTTGTTGCTTGAAAAAGTTCATCATTACCGAAATTATTATTACTAAAGGCGACAGTGCTAATTAACTCTTGCAAATAAAATTTCCTCGAAAAAATTTCACTATAAATTACACAGAACAGCCAAACAACGTCAAATCAAACTTCAACTTTAAAATTTCAAATACAGAATGGCTAGGCGCCAAAGAGCACTATGCTTGCAGGACAAGATTTGGCCGCAGAGCCCTCTCTAGTCTGAGTACCCGAACCCAATAGGTAAAGAGCCGCGCCCTTTAGTGATTTTACTAAAAAAATTCCATGTACTGTGATTTAAAGGCAATGTTATTACAACGAAAATCATAATTCTTATAGTATCATAATAGTTGGTAACCTAGCTAATTGGCATATAAAAAACACAGTACGTAGCGCAACATCATTTTACCTAATATTTAGTTAGATCAAAAAAATGAAATAACTTAAGTGTTTTTGAAAACGAAAAAAAAACAAGAATTTTATGCTTCTAGGAAAAATTTTCATGAGAAAAAAAAAGTTTTATGGCCTAACGTATTACTCTCTATTATTTGGGTCTGACACTAAGCTGAAGGGGAAATCGTTTGATTATTAACAGACTTCAAAAAAGGAGTAGGTTATAAATTCGACCTGTATGTATTTTTGTATGTTTGTTCGCGCATATTGTCTTGGCCGATTTTAATAAGTCAAACGCCAAATTGTAAAGGACGTTTCTCTGGTAGTCCCAAATATTTTTATTTGAAATCCGTTCCCCCTTTTTTTTGTAATAAATAATATTACAAAAGAAACATATGTATAAAAGCGATAGAGACAATTAAATTTAAATTTTTTTTAAATACCTTTTTCAAACTAAAGCATTGAGGTGTGTAATAGACATACAATCCCATTTGCTAGAAGGTATCCTTTTTGATATCCCGTTATGTAATACGATTTTGTATACAGGGTGACCATGAAAATGTGTATCTAGTATTTTACTTGACATTTTCGAAATTAGCCTCATTATAATTTTTATTCGACTTTAAAAAAGGAGGAGGTTATCAGTTTGATCCTATGTATCTTTTTTATGTTTATTCTTCTATTACTCCGCCATGGTTTGACCAATTTGGATGACATTTTCAGGGGACATTCAAGATTTACCCTGAGCAAGCTTATTAAAAAATGTTAAAAATTGCGGAATGACGGCCATTTTGTGTTTTTAACCAATTTGGGTGAGAATTTCAGGGAAGATTTAGGATATTGTCGGAGTGGTCCCATAGGAAGCATATTAAAAAAATGTTAAAAATGGCGGAATGGCGGCCATTTTATTGGTTTGTTTGTATACCGATTACTTCGCGATGGTTTGACCAATTTAATTTAAATTTTGAGGGTATATTGAGCATATTGCCGGAATAGTCCTATAGCAAGAACATTCATAAAATGTTATAAATGGCGGAATGACGCCATTTTGTTGTTTGTGCCAAGATATAATGCAGGAAGTTTTTTAATATTCTACTTATGCGCCTCGTTATATGCGTTCACCATTATATCAGGAAAAATATTATGCAGTGGACCATTGTTAAACCTGATTTTTAAAATAAAACTCGTATACATAAAACTAAAAAGGATGAAATAAAATTTTTTAAAAAAATGAAACCGACTGCAAAAAAAAGCACTACAAAGTGAAAAATAACATTTTATTCCACTTTCAAGACTTTACTCCGTGAAGTCGGCGCTAGACCTATTCTTAATTATTTAATCACAAAAATATAAAAAATTTTCTTCTAGGCGTTTTGCAGGAAATATTGATTATATCTGGTTGAAGGTGGTAGACATTGTAGAATGTTCACTAAACTGGTTCTATCGGATTGGCATTGAATTTTTTATTTTAGTTTGACAACGTTCTGTATAGTAACTATCTCCAATCGTTTTCAACTGTAAACTAAATGCTAACTCTAAAGGTACGAGCTTATATACTAGTACTATGGGTTACCTGAACCGTGAAGTTTTAGGGGGTCAGTTTGAAATAGAAGTGGCTTCCATATGTTTGGAATATTGACGCTAGGCTTACTGAATATGCCTTGATGATGATTCCTTTCTATGAAAGCTAGTCCTATAAACTTGCGTTTTTGCCAGTGCTGCTCCCTATGCAAAATTTTAGACTCCGACCACTGGATCCGGTGTTGGTTTGACCAGATGTGTTCCACTTTGCCCGATTTTCATGTCTCCCTCTGTTGAGTATGATTAAAATGCTCCTTGACTCTTATACTAAGAGGGCGTTTTGTCACTCCGATGAACGAGTCACCACATTCACACTGGGTTTGGCAAATGCGTTCTTTTATCTTATCGATAAATTGGCTTAGTTTTTGTCAGAAGGCTTCTTAACTTTGGCTAACCTAAATGAACTAAAAGCTGGTCCAATCTTGCCTAAATATTGGATAATATATTTTTTTCTTCTATGAGCTGTCCTGATCATATTAATTTTAATTGTGACCTAAAACAAAAGTAATTTATGTAAAAAGTATTAATTGGGTATTAAACCACTAACCTCATTTTAGTTAAGCTATATCCTTAGTCAATTAGTGAGTAAGAGGAATATTCCTGCAATTTATTTTTAAGGAAATTTTCAGATTTATGATTAAAAAATATTATAAAAATTAAAAAATATGTAAGACATTTTTTAAAAAAACTGAAAAGTTTCACCTTTTTTATTTTCATGATGAATGATTCTTAATTCTTCGTTACTCATAGCTTATATAATAAATATTTTAAGCATATAATTAATGTTTTATTTTAGGTTTCTTTAAAACAATTTAATTATGATTTACTGCACTTGGTAGTTATGTGTTACATTCTAGGATACTTATTTTACTTTTTGGGTGAAATATGTGTTACTAGAATATCATTGAAATTATTTTGTGTATATTGTTTTTTATTATTGTACATTTCTGGGTATAAAACTCAGTTTAAACATGTTTTAAATCGAGACTCTCATACAACTGCATTTAAACCTCGTTTAAATAGGATTTTTAAGATGGGTTAAATCAGGTGAAAAGATTTTTAAAAATTGGCAGTCCGTAGCTTTAAGCCGAAAACCTAAACTTTCTTGAATTTAAACTCATTTTAAAGGTTAAATCCACTTGACGCTTACTGGCATTAGTGGCATTGTTTAAAACATTTAATCCAAAAAATCGAACCCAGTTTAAGCACAAAAGTCTAAATATTCTCGAAACCATCACTATTCAAAAGTATGGCATTATGTCAATAACTCTTTAAGACAAGTCCAAGGATGAGAAGCACACCTATTTTGCCTTTTGACCTTCTAGACATAACTTAATTTATCTTGGATTTTATTATTTTTAAGCTGCTTTTAAAGCTAATGAAATATGACATTTAAAAGTAAATTCTCTGTAATTTTATATTTAGGATGTGTTTAATTTTAGTTAAAATAGATATGGAAAGAAACTATTATCGATTTTAGTTATTTAACATAAATATTTTCGCTAATTAAAATAAGTTTGTTGCTTTATACTGGATTGTGGTGAGAATTTGCATTTAAGTATCTATTTGTATAAGTCGGTTTTCTGTTCACAGAATGTCCTAATGTACGAGTTTCCTTCTTTTGAACAAAATACATACAAATAGGAAGAGAATCGTTTCATAACTTTCAATTTCCATTCTGAACTTAATATTATGATGTTATTGATTAAGGTGCCAACTAAATTGCCTAGAGTTTTCCACGAAATATGCAGAGTTTTTTTATAAAAGAATCTGTTTTTCCAGTATATTAATTAAGAAAATTTGAAAGATATTTACCTAGTTTATATGTGGGCGAGTCTATTGCACTAACGGTCGATCGAAGTGGTAAATTGTTCTTCTGTATTTTGGGACCTTAGTTTTAATGATTTCTTTTCCGCTGGTGGTAGACTGGATGCATTAATCAGATTGATGATGCGTCTTTCTATTTTACTTCTAGGGTCTGCCAGCATAACCTTATAGACGTTGTTGTCAAAAAGTGGAGTTACCTTTTCAACGTATACCGTTCTGTCCATGACGACTGTAGCGGTGGCTTTATCTTCTGGAAGGACAAGAATGTTTGCATTTCCATTTAAAGTCTTCATCGTTGGGTTTTCGGCTGAGTAGAGATTCGACTTCGGTGATTTAATTTTTTTTTCTTTTTGGATACACAAAGCTTTTAAGTTAGGAAAACCCCCATTTTAACAATGCACTTCAATATTAATCACGCATATTATTGAAAAGAAAATAAATAGAGTATTTTACTGCATTTTAAAGTTAACCTGAGAATATGATTTAATTTACCTGAGTATTACAATATATGTTTTGCTAATATACGGGTAACCAAGATGTAAAAAAATAAAGAAATGGCGAAAACACCCTATAAAAATTGCACTTAAAAAACAGTACGTAAGAATTGCTTAAATATATTGTAGTACTAAATATTTCTAATAAATAACTAGATGGCCCGGCAGACCTTGTTCTGTCTTTTCGGTTAGATGGCGCGATGAGTTTCCAGTGGAATTATAAGAGTATGGGGCCCATTGATCACATCGTCCAGATATGTTTTTACAGAAAAACATATTGGTTTTATAGAAAAAAATCGTAATAAAACAATACAAAAAATAGTATTGGAAGGTTTCGGTAATCACTCGATCATTAAAAAAAATTATGTAAATTGGTGCAGTACAACTTTCTCACGAAGTTGCTGAAAAATCTGGCTTAGTGTTTAAATATATAAATTTTCTATCATGACAATTTGCAGCAGGTTAACTGTCTTCGTATATGTTTGCTCTATATTTGAAACAAAAGGTTTACTTTTACTTTTGTATTCCGTAATATTACCCTGTTTATATGATTTTCAATAATATCGCGTGTTTAACACTCAATGGTCTTATTAAAATAATGTTTTTCCCCTAACTCTAACGCCCTGCAGCTCAAATTTGTCCGAAGGATTTTGACGCGACGAGGGTAAGATTTGCTAAGGAGGTAAAAAAGTACATCATGTTAAAATTTTAAGATGTTTGACCGGGATCACTTTTCCATAAACCCACTGCAGGGTCCTTTTTGGAAGCAATGAGCCATGGTTTACAGATATAATACGATATGATCAAAGCAAAAGAAACAAAGCTTGACTCGGTTAAAAAATTCTAAAACAGAGGTGCACCGGTTATAAGATAAAAATATTTAAAATTTACCATTAGGAAAGAGCAAAAATGTTTCCAAACTAGATTTCAAAATTTTTCTTACATTTAAATCGATTAAAAAACTTTAACTTTTGCAGTATTAAAAGTAGAAGGCAAACTTAAAGGACCTGAAGAAATAACTTCTTTTTGCAGTAAGCCCACTGAAAATAGACAATAAAATATCTCAGAACTTGTAAACAAATATAGAGCTTAAGGAGTAGGATGTGTATTGTTTTTGAAATTATGTTGTCCATTTGTCTATATTGCCTTTCTTGACGCACATCCCGGAAGTTGCCCCACCTTCATAACTTAAAAACTAACCATATTTTTCAATAAATTGATAGAAAAATGATTTTACCAGGACTGACGACTTTTCCAACGCCTTCGACACCAATAATCGCGAATTACTCTCAGTTATTTTATATTGCACTGGACTTTCTGACTTTGTGGTTATATACATTTTTTAACTTCTTGTTCAATAGATCTCAATCATTTTGAATTGACAGCAGATTAACCGCATTTATAATCATTAAAAACGGAATTTTACAGAACTTCCCACTGTCTCAACTATTATATGCTATTTATACATCGTTTCTTTCTAGACCGCATGAAAAGTGTTCGAGCGGATACAATTGACAACTATGATTAAAGAGTTGATTTCTTTAAATAAGTTATCTTTAATTATTTCATTCATGTTTAATTCTAAGAAATATAAAACAAGATGTAGATAGAATAAAATGTTTAGTTTGGATTAACAAAGCTAATGAACCCATTAATTCAAAGTTCGCGGAACTTGGGAGTTACCTAAGATTTTTTCTTGTTTTTGGAATTACAAAATATGTGTTTTAGTCACGAAATATTTAAATATATATTGTAAAGATGTACATTTCTAATTAGGCCTCTCTAAAGGCCTTTGTTCGATTGAAAATGTTAATTCACAATGGCCAATGGTTATCATGTAAAATTAAGACTCTACTGTTAATCAGGTGTATATTGCCCTAAGTGTTGCCGACGAACAAAGAGTTCAATTTGTGTGAAATTCTTATTGACGGTAAAGTTACGAAGTGTGAAAATATGCATATATTTCACATAATGAAAGATTCAAAATGGTTCAGCCAGGGAAGAGAATTTTATCAAATCTGCTTTTTTTAAGGGATGCGACTTATGTTACGTTTAAAGGAAAAATTACACCGCCATGCTATGGAACCTCGATATTTGAATGTCTAGTAAAAATTTGTGTTTGGTTCAGAAAAAAAATCTTGTGAGATTACATGGGCATTACTGTTATCTAAACACATTGAAAATAATAACGTGTGTTATTAATCCTATTATTATTATTATTATTATTATTTTATTTTACATAAACGGTTATCCGGACCAAATTAGCCATGGATACACAGATTAACTATTGGTCGGTCTAGGACTTGTTTGACTATACAAACTGTGCCATATTACGGCTTTTTGCATCCACAGTATTCGTCTTGTTGATATGCCAAGTATCTCCATATTTCGAACTACAGACTTATGAACCAAGCCCGTACCACTTATTTTAAAGGTAAAATGTTGGCCACTTCGTTTTCTGATGTTAATTAAGGTATGTGCAAATAATAGGAAGTACATTTTTGGGTTATTCCGTTCTTTAGGATTAAAAGTTGACAGGCCACTTTTACCTCGGACTTAAATATTAATAATAGTATTATCTTTTTTACTAATAATATTTACATCTTTACAACTAGCTGCTTAAAAACAATTTTCCGTCGGTCCTTCCACTTTCTGAAGCCCTAGGCAGAATTGAACATTTTGTTGTATTGTAGCGGCAAAACTCAAAATTACGTGAGCTTGTAAATAAACCAAAATTTAATATGACTGATACTGAAAATACTACTGATACGTAAATTTTACTGTACCACATCACAAAGTTTGAAACTTTAATTTTTAATTCATCCTATGAATCCAAAGATATCCACTTTAAACTATAACTTAGAAATATGGTTAATTAAAAATACACGTAGGCATTGAACATTTTTAAATACCTAAAGATGTACTCTTAATTTTAACTTCCCTAAACAGTGTTATGAAATTTAATAATGTATTTGTATTTTATTTTTTATTACTTGGTATAGATATCAAGTGAGTAGAACTAGTGTATACCATCACAATGTTTAAACATTTGCAGTTTTAATAATGTCCAAATTTGCCCACACATATATTGCCCATGTAAAAATCAATAAACAACTACTCGTATAACAATAAACAACTTAATCCACTTGTAAGGTGAATTTTTTAACTTTGTCAACTTAACTACAAAAAATAAAAAAATCCTAGAATTTCTGCTTTAAACCGAGGTCGAATCATAGGTTTGGTGAGGGGCGGTAGAAATCAGAAGAATGTGGCCAAAATAACAGGGATTAACCAGAGTGGTGTCTCTCGAATTTATTCCAGATATATTGAGACTGATTTAATTAAAAATAGACTTTGAAGGCATCGAAGTCGCAAGACCACAGCAAATCACGATCGTTTTATTAGAATTTATTTAAATTCGAGCAGCATATCTACATCGAGGTATCAGCTCAAACAATTCGAAGACCGCTACATGAAATAGGCCTGAGAAACAGAAGGCCCCTGCAATTTCTCAAACTTACATAATTGGAGAAACGGACCAGGACTGGTTTAATGTTCGATGACCGCCGGGTTCACGGTTGGCGAGTTCCAGGACGAGAAGCCCGGCCTGCCAATTATAGAGAAGTGCTACCATATCAAAGCGGTATAACCATGTTTTGGGGTGGGACAATGTGGAATAATAAAACGCCCTTGATATCTATACCCAGAACGATGACTGGTCAGATTTACATTGATCACATCCTGGACCCGGTTGTTCGCATGTGGCGGAGTGCTGTAGGTCCAAACTTTTTATTCAGGGATGATAATGCTACCGCACATAGGACAAGAGCAGTGATCGAATATAAAGAAGTAGAAGAAATATCAAGTTTAGACTGGGCTCTGCGGTCGCCGGACTTAAATCCAATCGAAAATGCTTGAAATATATTGGGAAGGCGTGTAAGGCAAAGAAATGTATTTTTGCAGGTTTTCCCAATCTTATCAACAGACTAATAAGTTTGGGTTACGTTGTCGTTTTATTTTTTCGCATTTTTTTTTATCTTCTTTGTCGACTTGTTGCCGCATTGGTATAGTTTCTTTTCTATGTTTGGTAATAAAAACTTATTTATAATAACTGTTTATTAGTGTTTATTAGTGTTTTTTTAAAGGGCAACATCTCAAGGTATTCAAAAATGTTCAATGGCTAAGTGTATTTTTAATTAACCATATTTCTAAAGTTATGGTTTAAAGTGTATATTTTTTTATTCGTCCTGTATCAAAAATTAATGGTGATGTGGTACAGTAAACCTTTATGTAACCGTAGTATATGAAAAAATAAAATCTGCATGCCCCGTCTCTTTTTGGCAGTCATATTAAATTTTGGTTTATTTACATGCTCACGTAAATTTTAGCTTTCCCTGTACAATACAACAAAATTTTCAACTCTGCCTAGGGCTTCAGAAAGTAGAAAGACTGACCTATCACGAAAAAAAAGTTTATTATAATCGGTCGAATAATAACAAAAATATATGCATTTGAAATTAATATTAAAAGTGAGTGATGCATTATAAGTGTTGACTAGTGTACTACCGATCCTAAATAGACTTATACAAATGTCAGGATAAAATTAAGCTTATATTTAACGTTTTTTGCTGGCGACGAAACTACTAATTTGTCTGATTTTCGAAAGGGCGACAGAGCGCTTCGTTCACAATGCGGAGCCTCACATCGTGTCAGGGAGCTTCTGTTGAGATTTATAGCATTGTAATGGGACCAAGTGTTTCACAACTCGACGACCCATCACCATTTTGTCGTCTTTGAGAGGCCTTCTCGTTGCATTGTCAAATAAACTAGACTTAAGGCATAAGAATTCTTTTCTGCCTTATTTAGAAAAATGCCATCCTCCAGTAAATAGAATCCGAGCCTGCTTTACGACATTATTACCTGTGATTGTTATGTTTAAGGAGATTTATTGCCTTGGGGGAGATGTTACGACCTCTTTATTTTATTTGCAGGCTGCTTCATGTTGTTATTTATCGGGATAAGGACATGCGAATAAAAAAACGGTAAAAATGACTTCCTTTGCTAGTGCCATTTAACGACCTAATTTTATTTCATGTTGTTACTTTCTGCATTGAGTTTGTGCCGTGATGAGTTATAATATAATTGGATGATGATGTTCTTATATTAAATTCGCGTAACATTAAAATGAAATTTGTATATTTTTACGAGTTATACACTCTTAAAAGAAAATTTTAAAATTTTTGAATAGATGAATTTGAATGGACCATACCAATGCTCTTAAACTCTAAACAGGTTTATTATTTATAAAAAAGTTTTATCATGTGAACAATTTTACAAAATGTATGCAAATAATCTTAGCCTTTTATTTTCTATAGATTTTCGCTTAGCTAGTTACGGGCAATATATTTCAGGTGAAAAGAAGCAAAAGAAAAGAAAATGCGTATCACATACTAGTTTTTAAATATTAATTATATGCCAATCTTTCTGAGAGCTGGTTTTAGTACGTTCGCTATTACTTTTATCTCATTGTTTTACAAAAAATAAAACATAAGGAAGGAAGTATTGTAATCATGAAAAAATCACCCTTCGAGATTTTTTCAGATCTTCACGTTTCAGGGTCTCTAGATACCGAAAAACATGTTTTCTCAATTCCGTCGGTCTGTCTGTCCGTTTGCGGCATAACCACTAACCCGATTAACTTCAAATTTTGGTCAAAACTTAAGAGTCCTATGAGAATGACCTCGTAGCATTTAGGTAGAAATCAAATATGGCGGCATAGTGAAATGTTAAAAAAAATTATTATTAAAAAACTACTTATCCAATTTACCTCAAATTTTGCACAAACATAAAGTGTTACATAGAAACGAATTGGTAACATTTTGACATGAATCTAAGATAGCAAAATAAAATAGCGGGCTAATAAAATATTTAAAAAATCAGCCTGAAAATATTATTGAGTAAATTATTTTAATTTTTGCGCAAGAATTAAGTGTGGTACAGGGATAAACTGGTAAAGTTTTGGTACGAATTTAAGGTGGCGAAACAAAATGAAGGCCGAATAAAATTTTTAAAAAACCAACGAAAATGGTATGAAATAATAAACTGGTATGAATTCAACATGACGTAAGAAAATGGCGGTATGTGTCAATGTAAAAACTATTTACTAAATTTATTTTAAATTATGCACAAAAGTCAAGTGTGGCATAGGTAGAAAGAAACTGTTATAATATTGGTAGGAATCCAGTATGATGGAGCAAAATGGCGCCAATAAAAATGGTTGAAAATACATTATGTGTTACATATACTATTTAACATATACTGTGACTATGTACTTAATTAAATTGGGTCACATTTCACTATTCGTAACAAATGAGAAAAAAATCATAACGAGGGAAGTTCCGGGTTTATTAGATTCGGTCAGAAAATTATTTGGCGCTTATGAATATGAAAGATGTATAACTTTTATAAGCATTTTTAGTTCTTTTTTTAGTTAAAATGTAATGTGTTGTTATATTTCATGATGTAAAAAAAATGTTCGGACCCTGTATTACTTCCGTCGTAAGGGGAAGTATTGTAATCTTGAAAAAATCACCTTCCGAAATATTTTCAGATCTTTACGTTTCAGGATCCCTATAGAGGCAGAAAAACATGTTTTCTCAATTACGTCGGCCTGTCAGTCTGTTCGCGGCATAGCTAAAAAACCACTAATCCGATTGACTTTAAATTTTGTTCAAAAATTAAAGGTCATATTAGGATGACCTGGTAACATTTTGGAAAAAATCCAGTGTAGCGATACAAAATGGCGGCCTAGTAAAAAACTAAGTACTTATCCAAATTTTGTACAAAAAGTATTATAAAAAAACTGGTAAATTTCTCGTACAAATCCAAGATGACGAACGAAATGGCGTCTTTTTAAAATGTTTAAAAATTCAGCCTGAAAAACTACTCAATAGATTGATTTCAAATTCCGTGCAATAATTAAGTATAGTATAAAGATCAACTGGAAAAATTATGGTACGTATTCAAGATGACGGAATAAAATGACGGCCAAATAAAATATTTAATCGTTAAAAAATTAGCAGGTATTACATATCTTCAAGTTTTAGCGCCACTAGATGCCAAAAAACATATATCTTATCAGTTCTATGTTTGTCAGTTTGCGAAATAGCTTAAAAACTGCTTTTCCTGATTGACTTCAAATTTTGGTCAAACATTAAGGGTCATATAGGTATGACCTGATAATATTTTGGTAAAAATTTAGTATGGTGAAATAAGATGGCGGTTTAGTGAAATATTAAAGAAATATTACTAAAAAACTAATTACCAAATTTATTTCAAATTTTGCACAAAAATCAAGTGTTATATAGGAATGAACTGGTAACATTTTAGTATAAATATAAGGTAGCAAAACCAAAATGGCGGCCTAATAAATGAGTTAAAAAGTCAGCCTGAAAAAAAACTACTTTTTAGATTAATTTCAATTTTTGTGCAAGCATTAATTTATTGTAATATAGAAATAAACTTGTAAAGTTGTAGTACGAATTCAGGATGGCAAAACAAAATAGTTGTCAAATGAAATATTTAAAAAATCAACGTTAATAATCTCCTTATTCAATTGACATTTTTCAGATAAATTAAATATGATATAGCGATAAACTGGTATGAATTCAACATGACGCAACAAAATGATAGTGTATGTTTATGTTAAAACTACTTATTCGATTTATTTTAAATTATACCTAAAAATCAACTATGGGATAGGTAGAAACTAATAAAGTATTGGTGGGTTATGCACCGAACTAAATTCGATCATACTTCACTATTTCTAATGAAAAAAGAATGATTTATAACAAGGGAAGTTCTGGGCAAAACGAAATTTACTGATTTTTTTTTGTTATTAAACATTTTTTATATTATAACAAAATATCCATGGTAGTCCGTGTATGAAATATATTATTAGAAGGAATTATTATTCCTTTGTAATTATGCATGAGATTTTAAACAAATTCTGTATACTAACTACCTCATTTTTAACTGTCTACCAGACATTGGCGTTTTAAAATTACGCACTTTAAAATTATGTACTACTAAGACGGTTTAACCAAAGACCAAAAATGAGGTTTAATTTTCGGTTTAACCGGAAGTAAATAAATATAGCATTTGGATTGGTTATGTACGAATGTATATATATATCCTTTGGATTGCACAACCTCCCAATGTTCAATGCAGCATATTAAAAGCCGATATTTCAAAAACGATAACAATTTTTAATAATACGATAGACCTTGAGGCAGAAATTGAAAACATAAAAAGAGATCTTTTGCAGCATCGTTCCTCCAGAAGATTAATAAGTAATACAACATCATTACAATTACAATTACAAAATGATCATCATACTCCGACACATTCCGATCTACAAGAAACAACACCTTTTTTCACAATACCCTATATTAAGGGAACATACGATAAGATTCGGGGAATAGCCAGGGATTTCAACATCAAAATCGCTTTTAAATCGAAAAATACGTTAAGAAGCCTTCTGACAATGACTAAGCCAAACGACGTCGATAAGAAAAAAAGATGCATTTACCAAATTTAGCGTAAATGTGGTGTGGTATGTTGAACTTTCTATATTGTCTTCCATCTTTAAAGAAACGTTAGGGCTCTTCTGAATCGGTTACACGGGATCATTCAGCCGGGTAACCACACATCCTTTCACACTTTAAATTGTATAACCAAACTTTTTCACCGACTGAAAAGCCATTGCGATTGGCTCTCAGATCATAACGTAACTTCATTCCTTTCGCATTTCTATGAAGCGCTTATTAACCAGGATTGCATAATTCGTAGTAGTTATTTCGTTGTTAGGAGGACATTTAGTCAGAAGTTCGACTGGATGTTGTAAATCGGATCCAAATACTATACTTGCAGTTAATTCATGAAGTGCAGAGCGAGAGGCCAGTAAAATGGTTGAATTCATTTAATCCGAGTCACTTTGTTGTCCATTTACTTGGGTTTTCAGGTATTTCTTCAAAGTTCCGTTAAATTCTTTCAACGATTTCATCTGATTGCGGAAGAAGATGGGTTGTTCTTGTATTATGTAGAGACCGCACAGGCTTTTGAATACCTCAAATTCAAAGTTCCTGCTTTTGGAGTTTATTTCCTTTCATATCGGCAAATTCATTCTTGAAACAGTACGTCGGCAACAGTATTTTCTGCAAAACAGCTTCAATATTCTTCAAATGATCTTCAAATGTTTTTCCAAGAGTACTAATGTCGTCTAAATATACTAAGCATGTTTCTCATGTCATTCCATGTAATGTCAGTTCCATTAAATGATCGAAAGTCGTTGGGGCATTACATAAACCAAAAGTTTTAATTTTTTAAATTGCCACAACCCAGCCTCAGTAGAAAACGCTGTCTTTTCTTTATCTGCTGCATTAAGCTTTACTTGTAAATAACCACTTTTCTGGACCAGGGCCGAGGACCATTTTGATTCTGCTAAAGCATCCAAGGTATCGTCTATTCTTGATAAGGGAAAACTGTCTTTCTTTGTGACGTCAATAAACTGCGGAAGTCAACGCAGAACCTCGTGGACCATCTTTCTTCCTAACTAAGACTACCGGTGACGCCCAGGGACTTTGAGATGATTTTATAATGTCTTGTTTTTTCTATATTCTCAAGCATTTTAGGTGGCTTTTCATGTCATAAAGAGAGAAAACATCTTAATTTCTTCTCAGAAGTTCTGCCAATTTGGTCACCTGCACTTGATTCAGTAAACATTTTGATAACATCACCACGTCTTGAAGTATTTTAGGCATAATATGGGCAGGTTCTGAGAGTGGCAAGCTTGTACGGGTAAATATGGTACTGGCAGGTTGGCAAGTTCCAATCTTGTCGCTTTTTTTACTTGTTGAAGATTGCCTTTTAGACTCATCATTTTGACAAACATCATATATCCTCTGCGTTTAGTTAAGTTTCTTGCTGATAAAATTTCCTTTGCATGTAGTGGACAGTTTGAGCTGGTTCAAATAAAATTATTTCTTCCTCGAAGTCATCAAGCGTCAGTTTCACTACACATTCCGATCAGGCAGGAAAGGTGGCATATGCAACAAAACAACTTCCCGGATAGAGGATTCATTTCTTCGTGTCAGTTTTATTACTACTTCGTCACTTTTCGCACGGAGAACCTAGTGGGATAAGTTAAATACAGACTCATGACGATCCATAACATCAAGACAGAATATGACGTCTTTCGTCAAACACAATGTGTACGAAGGTCGTGCTCCCTAGGTTTATTCCAGCTATTTGTATTCCCGTTACAGGTACCCTTTTCCCATTGCCTGCTTCCAAGAAGTAACTTTTTTATGGGCTTTCTATTCCACAAGGAGCTATGACATCCGGCTGCACGAATGCATTCTGAATTCCAGGCACTACCAAGGTAGATCCATTATTTTGCAGATGAGATACTTTAATTTTCGATATATATATATATATATATATATATATATATATATATATATATAAATAAGGAAATATCGGGTATGAGGTCTGTAGGTCAAATAACCGCATACCCGATATTATATTCCTTATGTATCCTAGTACGGTCGTGAGCATCTAAAATGAAAAAAAAAAAAAGTATATATATATATATATATATATATATATATATATATATATATATATATATATATATATATATATATATATATATATATATATATATATGTCCAACAGCATATATCGTTTCTTGTTAGAAATTTGTGGGTTTGTTTTCATTTCTCTGGTGCTTAACAAGCATCTCTTGCAATAAAAATATTTGAAGTAACTTCATGTGTAGTTCGGTGTTGCGAAGTATGCTGTAGTCTTCGTAATTTTCCTTGATTCCTGGATGTTTGCTTAACTATTTCAACACGAAGGGCATGTGAAAGAGCTTCTGAAATCTTCTTTATTCTAGCGAATCTTAACACTTGGTTGGTATCAGTATCACGAAAGCCTCCAATAGAACTTGCTTCCTGCCAACTCTTGCTTGATCTCTTCAGGATATGATGGATAAGTCAAATCAGTCAGTCAAGATCCGCTTAACACTAAGGTAAGCTAAAACTTGCCACTGTCTACTTGTTAACACTTTGAAATCTCAAAATAAACTGAATCAAAATTTTGCCTTGCGGCGCTCTTAGAAAAGGATGGAATGATCTAGAAGAACCTGAATACTACAGGGAGGAAAGAATTAAGCCTAAGGGAACATTCAAGAAGGATTTTTGACACTATCATAGCCATTACATGGATAAAAACTAAAGTAACAGTTGCAAAATATTGTTCACATCAGAGTCGAAAAGAGGAACTTATTCCAAAATGCTTCAGTTAACAACTACCAAATAGGGCACAGCCACCAATTTTCTACAACAGATGTTTTATCAAATATTGCTTTGGATTCTCGGGTGACCTTGTCTTTACTAGGTTAATAGGTTACGAGCATTGCCCTCCAAATTCAAATGAACATTTGTATTATAAATTCTTGCTGGAGAAGTTCAGTAAATGGTTATAGTCAAAATTGAAACTGGAAAAGGAAAACAGGAACAAAAACTCCTAGCTGGCTTCACAAACTAAAAATATAATCTAAAATTACTAAAATTTTTTTCGAACTGTTTAATTCTTCGGACATCCTTCTCCATGTTTTTCGATGTCGGGATATCATGTCATGCAATTAAGATTTCTAGTACAAAACAATCCATTTTCTCAAAAATATGTCCTTCAAACAAAAGTGTGAATAGTTACCTTTATTCTCTGCTCTTCTCTTTTGCTTTATTTGCTCTTATATTCAAGATGATTTCAGACTTCCATTTTAATCTTTGTTGGTCGGCAACTCAAGATTCAAAAGCCCTCTCTGTCCTCTGCATTTTTTTCGTTAGTCTGGTTTTTGTGTTGTAAATCATAATACGTTGCTCTGATTGGTCAAAGCATCATTGCAAATAATAACTTTCAGTATTGATTTTCATTTTAACTTACTTTCCGGTTTTTATCACAGCTGGATGAAACTTGTGCTCTTCCCGCTGTCAATAACAGATAAATGGTACTACTCAAAGAATCGTTAGGGTGAAACGTTGCAAAAAATAGTAAAATTTGACCCTTTTTAAACGCTGTTGGAATAGACAAGTCTTTTACAAAAATTAGAAATAACAAAACAAATAAAATAAAAGTAATTAGAAAAATAATAAATAAGTTTGAAAAAAAATAAAACCGATTTCAAAAAGCACCAAAAAGGAATAACACTGTCAACAACTTTAAAATTTGGCTTACGGAAGCCGGCATTTCCAACAGAAATAAATATTAGTCGAGGTGGTACACCAAGTTATGACATAAACTTTAAGAACCGAGAAGTTTTTGAACGAAATTTTCTGATTAATAATGCATTAATAAAAATGAAAGAGCTACTTATGTTAAGGAAACGTAAAACATATCACTTTATATTTAGCATAGATGAAGAAACAATAAATTAGAGTATTTTGATGTATTCGTACCTAAGACGTTTTTATATAAAATATTGTAAAACGTTTTATATTTCCAGTATGTTTTGAGACTTATAATTTTTAAATGATAGCGAACAACATTTTATCTTGACTAACCCATATACAATAAGGTTTCTAGTTACTAGAACTTAAGGAAATGTATCAAACGCACTGAATATTAATGAGCAATTAGTGAAATTTTATTCGAGTAACGTATGTGAAGGCATTATTACATTAAACCTAGTGAATCCTGATGTTACATTAGATGCATAATTTTATTTGAAATTATATATTTATTTCTGTATTTGCTGATAAAATTCGTAAGTCAATTAAAATGTGTCACCTTTATAGGCTAACCAAATAAAAAAATTGTTAAAGTAAATGCTCATTGAAAAAATCTAAAATCGCTGGCGCGCACTTCTTGAGCACATAATGTATTTTAGAATAGGTGTTCATTTATTTTTTTATGTAATCCTATCAACTATATTCAAAGACTGCTGGCTTACGACTATTCAAACGACGGTCACAAATTAACCGCATGAGGTCATACTCGTCAGAAAAAGTGAACGCCACATATTTAATTACATATCCAAAATTACATTGAATAAAAACTAATTAGTAAAGTAAGTAAACAGGTAATAGTTAATTGATAAGGAGTATAATAGACTATTTATTGTATATTTTGATACATAAAGGGGATCGGTACCAGCTAGACTACGGCTCAGGTTAACACCTGATTAGGAGCAGGAGAGCGAAAGCGCGGAGCCACCATCGTTCAACCATAACACAAGTTAAGTAAATACACTACTAATTCTTATCATATATTGTTTTTATTTTTCCAATTCTCATGCAATATTCATGTACGCCTCTATTAATGTGATCCCATTTTCACATAATTTACTTATTTAATTATTGTCGCAAATACGCAAGAATAACATCGACCTTTGGATCTGGAGTTCTACAAATAAAAGTTCCTATATTTTGATGTCAAGAATTTATCCGTTGATTTTTTTGTATATTTATCAACATTATTTTTGCACCACATTACACATTACAGTCTTCTCATAGTCCCCTTATCAGTCAGATAACTATTTCTTTATTTCTTAAACCAAACTTCGTATGAAAACGATATATTTTTCTATGTATAAGACAGTAAAACACCAAAACTGATATATTATTACACCAAGTGGAAATACAAGGATAGGAAATTGGAGGTTACAATTGAAAGAAAGGGTGGCGTTTAATTTAAGAGTTGAAAGTGTAAATTTGAAAGAATTTCCTTTAAGCCCTTTTTTAATAAAGATTTTAGCCTGCTCATAAAGGGAGATATTTTGGAACATAAAATTCCTAACTTAAAAATTAGTCGACTTTGAGTCCAGTTAAAATTGAGGAAAATGTTATAAACGTTCCTTATGTTTCTATTCGTGCTGTTGTCCTAAAACTCGGTATTAGTAATAACGCAATTCAAAGGATCCTTAAATTAAACAAGCACCACACTTTCAAAATAAATGTTGGCATAAGTTTATTGCCTGTATGCATGATAATTCAAATCACCTGAATCAGATTGTTGGAGCTAAGAAAACCGTTTTCACAATAATGGTGTGGTTAATAATCATATTGCCCACTATTGGTGAAATATCTGTCCATACTGGATGCAGTCCAAAAAACATGGAATATAATTGTTTGATTTAATATATGACTTTAATGGACATTTAATTTGCCCACATTTGTATGAACATCTCCCAACAGATAGGATATTCACAGTTTTTACAAACCATATACAAATAGGCGGTGCTCGATACCATAATATGCATCTTGTGACCGATTATTTAAGCGATGCCATTTGAATAAATTAGTAATAAAGGTCTCATTCGTTGACCAATACAGCCCCCTGTCATGACTATTTTAGATTTTTTTATAATTTACTGTAAAAATTTTTTTATTCTTAAGTAGTTTTTGTACTTTTTATTGCCACTAAAAATGTATCATTACCTGCCTTATTTTTACACATATCACTATAGCAAAATATTAGAACAGATATATTACCGTGTTCACAAATAACTAGGGATTAAAATGCCATGAAAAAAATCAAGGCATGAAATTAAAAAATGAGGAGGGGGTTGACTTCTTAGGTGTTAAAAGCAACAGAACTGAGCTAAGTGTGAAATTTGAAAGATTTTTTGAAACCCTTTAAATATTTTTCAATCATAATTTAAGCTTTCTTATTTGCGGGGATTTTGCTTTTTAAGGAAATTACTCTGTATACACATCAACGAATATGCATATATAAGACTGCAGGAAAATGACGGAGATAGAAATATAAAGTTTTATATCTGTTTATATTTTCATATTAGTAATTTCATTGTTAGGTGAGGTTTAAGCTCATAATATTACTAAATTTAAATTATTTATCTCTAGAAAGGCCAATCATTGACCCTCCATTACAAGTTGCTGCATTATATAGTAGATTGAACAAATAAAACAGCAAATTTTTTGAATACTTCTAATTTGTTGGCATAAAATTGACATATTCGACTTAAGATCTCATAAAACAAACTTATTATGATAATCCTTTTATTTACTTGTGGGACATGTCCACAGCAATGCAAAGAAAACAATTCAATATTGTGATTTGAACCATTGTTCTGTTGGAATCTTGTCTAAATGCATTAGGACCAATTATATATTTTAAATGGAACTAAATCATAGGAACTCGAATGATGGATTATTTCTAATAATAGTATTATTATTATTTTCTATTCTACTGTTTATTTAGCCATCATCAAACCTTGTGTTTATACAAACAAATTGCCATGAGTAAGGCATGCATTCGAAAGTCTTTTTTCTTAATTATCTTGGACAGGATAGAAACGGTGAAGCCCATGTAGTCTTTTTGTGTCTACCGTTGTCGGTTAATTTTATCATTATTGTTATTATTAATATTACTATTATTCATGATAATAGCATACATCTTTAAAACTAATATAACGAAAACTTGCGTGTAGATAAACCATTTTGCAGTCACACCATGATTAGAACTTCATTCTGGCATAGGGGTTGGAATATATTCGTATTATTTATTAAACATTCCATTTATATAGTATTGTTTAGGATGATGGTAATATTAAACTTGAATTTAATCTCCTATCGCATAAATCCAATTATGAACTTTAAAGTTTGAACAGTAATTCAAGTTCTCAACGAAACATTTATTTGCCTAATAAAAATTTTTAATTTTTAATTTTCGGGCTATTCAGAATACACATATGTGTTTTGTCCAAGGGTCGCATATGTTAAAATGCATTTTAAATAATTTCTGGAGATCGAGACAAGGGAAAAATATAAAACCGTGTCCGGTCGTCAAACTGACAAAAGTTTTCTGACAAACAAGATAGGCTGAATGGACAATGGCCTTTTTTCGTTTCTGACTGTTCTCCCGTTTCTCTACTTTATATTCAGGGGTGTTACTGTCTCGAGTATTTTTGACATCTCTAAAAATGTTATCTTTTTATTTGTCTGCCTTTTACTGTTGGCAATTACATTGTAAAAAGTTTTTGTGGATAGACAATGGTGAACAGCCTTTTTCATTATGCTTGGACAGACATTTTTATTTATTGGGATACTTTTCCCGTCGGTTTTAATTCTTGAAAAATTGTGGCGTTCTACTATTGTAATGAAAAACGTGTTTTTTTAATAGATAGAATATATTTAAGCTTATATAAAAGGATGTAATTTAGAATAGTTTTTAAAGTTTCTAAGTAGTTGGTTGTTTATTTTCATTAAAATATACAGCACATACGTGCAGAGTGATCCAGATAATATCTCGTTTCTTTTTGTAGTTGGGCAAAAATGCTCCAAATAAAAGTTGTTTGATTCGATCTACTTTTTCATATGCTTGTATTTTATGTATACACGGGGTCTCAAAAAAGCAAAGCAAATATCAACTTTGTTTTTTATATATAATTTGCCCCATTTTTTATTGCTTTTGAATTTTATATTAAATTCTGCATATTTTTTGTATATTACACCAAGTATCAAAAATTAACAGTTTTCGATATATGCAAGGTTTTTAAAAAACGTTTTAAAATAAGGCCAGTTCAACAAATACACGACGAACGAAGAAGAAGGAAAAATGAATTTATTCAAATTATTAATTTTAAATTAAAATTAAAAATTCAACTCAAACCGTCATTTTGAAATGGTCTGCTCGTAGTCCAGATTTGATGCCTTTAGAATTTTTGTGGTGAAGTTAAAAAAATAAAATATATAAAAATAACCCAAATGACCTAAAACGGAAAATAATGTAGATACAAAAATAAAGTAAAAGTATAGGTGAATTCAAAACACTTTTTTTCGTAACTTTTACACTTTCCTACATAGGATACAGGATTGACCATCCAGTACACCGACTGACAGTAATGCGGGCATGACCCGTTAACGGAGGATGTACTGCGAAAGGACTCCTCAGGGATTCTCGCACGGCAAATGATCCAGCCAATTTGAAAGAAGTCCCTAGAGGCAAGCTAGCAAATCTCAATCAAGATTCACCTCCACGTGGTATGTTGAAGGAATTTCTGGCACACGCTCATAACCTAAAAATAACATAGCCCATTTCGACGATTCCAGCTAAGATACACTCTACTTACGTCATGAACGCACGTCTGTGACGCCACTGGAAGTGGCCGTCATTGCAGAAACTATCCCCATGCTTACTGGAGCAACTTCAAATTTTAGGTTTAAAATGACATAAGCAACAATGGAACCTATATTTTTTCCAAATGTCACAATTACAAAAATGACAGGGACGTAGAGAAAAACGTGGCGAACTGAAAGTTATAATTTACATCGCATCTAGATCTGTTCTAAATCTTAAACTTCTTTAGTGAACTCAAAATTCCTATTAATATTGAAGTTCTAAGTCTCTTCTTTAAGATGATTTCCGAAGCAAAATCTAGAGTCATGTGTACCTATTGTTATGTGTTAAATAACGATAGAATTTCCTTCCTTCCAATCAGTTGCAAGCCTTCCGCCGCCCGCTGCAATATTGTGTTAAAACTATAAGGGATATGTATCAGCTAAAAAGTGATTTTAATAGGGAAATATGTATAGTTGGGCGCTAAATGCGCTTTTTTATGAAAAATTCAAATTTAGAATGATCCATTTTTGATCATTTTTTGACGCAGATATCGACCCATATAATTTTTTTGTTCACAAAATGGCTGTTTACCGCCCTACACTGATCCTTTGTCTACATAACTGCAAAATTTGAGATGTTAAATCGCACTGGTGTTTTTGTATTTCTGCAGCCCGTGAACCTTGTTGAGCTAGTTTTTAACCGAAATGTATTTTAAGTTGCCTATAGACAGCATAATTTTTCAAGTTTTGACGTGAAGGAAACGTCTCGATTAAGTTATTATGATACACTGAAAAAACTGTGACCAAAAATGTGGAGAAATATAAAAATGATGCAAAATCTAAAACAGGTGGAATGTTATGATAAAAAAATATATTTACAATACGTCTTTTAAATTATGGAAATAAATATAATTCCACTACTTCGGTGATCGACTTGACCTAGAAATAAGCATCAAATCTATTTTTAGATTTATAAGAAAATCAATATCCCGAACCGGCTGCAAGGAAGAAGTGCGATCCGGTACTCAGTCGTATTATTAACGTTAGTTCGAAAGACACTTGTTCGAACGTCTCATGTAAAATTTTAAGTTTTATTTGTTTGTGGCGTATATTCTTCATTAAAGTTTTGTTTACGAATCGGGGTACTTTATTAACGAATTAATGTAAGATATTTTACGGTAAAATTTAACCCAAATTAAAAATATGCCGGATATAATTCAATTTGGATATAATTGAATTGGCACCGACTTCAAAAAAGAAGTATTGTAATCGTGAAATAATCATCCTGCGATATTTTTTCAGATCTTCACGTTTCAAGGTCCCTAGATGCCATAACATTCCGTCTGTCTGTCTATTCGCGGCATAGCTAAAAAGCTACTTACCCGATTGATATGGTGAGAGCCTGGTAATTTTTGGTAAAAATCGAATATGCCCAAACAAAATTGCGGTCTAGTAAAAAAAACATTATTAAAAACTACTTATCCAATTTACCTCAATTTTTGCACAAACATCAAATATTATGCTTGAATCATCTGGTTACATTTTGGTCGTAATCCACGATGGCAGAACAAAATGGGAGCTGAATAAATAATTGTGGTGTAGGGACCAACTAGTGAAATTGTGGTACTTATTGAAGATGGCCGAACAAAATGGCGGCAAAATAAAATGTTTGTAATCGTGAAAAATTCACCATTTCAGGTGTCGTTTTAGTGTCCCTAGATGCTAAAAATATGTTTTATCAATTCCGTCGGTCCATCTGTCGGAGTGTCTGTTTGTGTGTCAGTTCGCGGTATAGCTTAAAGACTACTTAACCGACTAAGTTCAAATTTTGATAAAAAATTAAGGGTCATCTGGGGATGATCTAGTAATATTTTGATAAAAATCCAACATGGCGAAACAAAATGGCACCCTAGTGAAATGTTAAAAAAATTAATATTAAAAAACTACTTATCCAATTATCTGAAGTTTTGCACCAACATTAAAGTAGTATGTTGGAATCAAATGGTAAAATTTTGGTACGAATCCAAGATGGCGGACTAATGAAATATTTAAAAATTGAAATGGATTGGTTTCAAATTGTGTGCCATAACTAATTTTGGTATAGGGATCATCTAGTGAAATTGTGGTACTAATTCAAGAAGATCGATGGCGGCCAAATAAAATGCTCGTATCGTGAAAAAAACACCCTCTCAGGTTTTACATATTTTCACGATTTAGCGTCTCTATATGCCAAAAATATGTTTTATTAATTCCGTCGGCTCGTCTGTCGGTCTGTCTCTATAGCTGTCAATTCGCGGCATATCTGAAAGACTACTTACGATTGACTTCAAATTTTAATCAAAAATTAGGAGTCATGTGGGGATGAGCTGGTTATATTTTGGTAAAAATCAAATATGGCTGAAAAATGTTAATAACATTATTGCTAAAAAAACGAATTATCCAATTTTGCACAAAAAATTAAGTGTTACATAGGAATGAACTGGTAACATTTTGATATAGATTCAATATAGCAATACAAAATAGCGGCCAAATAAAATATTTAAAAAATCAGCCTGAAAATACTATTTATTAAATGAACTTTAATTTTTATGCAAGTATTAAGTGTGATAGAGAGATAAACTGGTGCAGTTGTGGTACGAATTTAAGGAAAATTAAATGAGAAATGGCATAAACTGGTACGAATTCAACATGACGTAACAAAATGGCGGTATTTGACAATGTGGAAACTATTTATTCAGTTTTTTTAAATTATGCCCCAAAGTCAATTGTAGCATAGGTAGAAAAAAACTGGTAAAATATTGGTAGGAATGCAATATCATGGAAAAAATGGCGCCCAATAAATATATTTGAAAAGACAGTATATGTAACACATATATACTGTGACTATTTACTGAACCGAATCGAGTCCCATTTCACTTATACTTCACTATTCCCAACAAAAAATCATAACGAGGGAAGTTCCGGGTGAAGGAAATTTACCGATTATTTATGTATAAACCTCGATTACACTTAGTGACCAATTTGAATAAATTTTTCAGTAGAGTACCGAGGTGGTCATATAGTTAGCACTGAAAAAAAATGGCGGCATAGCGCTATTTTGAATCCCTTTTCGCGGTAACTTTAAATTGCTTTATTATATTGCCTTAAAATTTAGTGCATGAAAGTGGGGGTGGGATTCATTAATGATATTTCTGGTGTCATATGTTTAAGTGTTTTTAACATAGCAAATAACTTTTTTCATGGCACAAAAAAAAATATTTATTTTCATATAGTTTTCGTGGTTTTCAGGGACACAAAGTGCAATTTTGCTGATTTTCTATGTATGTCGAGATATGGTTTATCCATAATATTAGTTAATGTGATTTTAAGTACACCGGGAGATTGTGGCCAACATAGACGATTTTTTAAAGAAGTTTTTAGTGTGGCACCGGGATTATTCCATAGAAAATGTATTAAAAAAAGTAAAAATAGACTAATGATGCCACTTTAAATTTTTTTAACGTGATTCTGGTAAAATTTTAAGTTCATTGGAGCCTAGGCTTAGGCCTTAGGAACATTGAGCCTGACATTTACAATAGATCCTTTTTTAAATGAAGGATTAAATAAAAAAAATTACAGAAAAACTAAAACCGATTAAAAAAACACTGAAAAGTAAAAAATAATACTTAATTCAATCTTGGAAATTTAACTGCATGAAGTCGGCGTCAAACCAATAGAAACTGTAAATTTTGATGGTGACATAAACACTACAGGTTAGTTGGAGTCAAATTTCTGTGATGGAATAAAATATAACTTTTTGACTTCTCAGTGTTTTTTAAGTAGTTTTTATTTTTTACAGTTATTTACTACTATGCGGGAGAGCTTTGAATTCATAAGAGACATATTTTTCTAAACTAGCAAAATGCTAAACAAAAGATTAATTTATTATGTTATGTAAAAAAATAAAAGAAAATTAGACTGACCTAAAAAAATAAAAAGGAAAAAATATTTTATTCCATATTAAAAATTTGACTTTTTGAAGTGGGCGTCAAACTAATTCTTCATTACTGCACAACAAGACATATATGCATGCGTGTCTTGAATCTAGTACCATGAGTATAATGTCTATTTGCTGTCTTTATTACTTTGACTCCGATTTCGAAAAGTTTTTATAGAAAATCAACAATATACATTGTCAAAAAATAAAATTATTAACGAGGTTTCCTTCAAAGCCTAGACATCTACTAAGGAAAAAAAAAGAAGTTTGACATGTTACACAGAATCTCGCATAATGTATCTTGTTTACCGGACTGCCCTGTATAATGGACAAAACATTATTTTGTATATAAAAAAATTGACGTGTTTCGTCATTTTTTGACACACACGCAATTTTTCAATGTCAGAACACTAAACCAAACTATTCATAGTTTTCAATTTGACTGTTGCGTTCTCATGTTATATGTTTTTATTTTCATACGCCTAAAAATATCGAAAATCTACGTCCATGACGCCCAAATTTTACTCCCCGCGAGACCCTAACCTAGGCTACTTTTAGTTCAAATTTTAAGCGAACCAGTTTGACCGTTCTCAAATTATCGTTGGTTGGCACAAATTTTGTCTTCATATGCACAGACGCACACAATCGAACAGATATCACAAAATTTTGTTCTAAAAATATATTTTTCGTATTCTAGGGACTCGAATTAAAGCCAACTTATATTTTTTAGAAAACAAATTTGCGACTTTAATCCTTAATCTTGTATTAATAATACAATAAATTAGCTGTTGTATGGGGCAATAAAAATAACTCCTTATTCGCTTAAGAGTGGAATTGTAAAAAATTCTGAAATTTATATTTGCATAATTATTTTTAAAAGCCATTAACGAAAGAATCGTCGTTAAATATTTTTTAGGTAAAGGGATATTGTAAAAATATATAGACATATTTCACCCCTATAAGGGTTATATTTTGAAAAACCCGTAAGAAACTATATAACATAGCTTTTATTTTTTCGATAAGGTAAAGCATAATCGAAAAAGGAGGGAGGTCTCAAATTGCAATGATTTCAATTTCACCCTGTATCTGAGAATCGAAGAGGGCTATGAAAAGTTTGTTTATATCGTCTTTCATTTTACAAAAAAGTAAAACCGCAATTCTCGCTCATCACTAATAAGGGAATTACGCCGTAAAACCAGCGAAAACCGGTAACCCTGATGTACATTATCTAATATTCTACCATAATATAATACTAATTACGTACTTGCTTTAGTATATTCATTTTTCGTTTTAAACTTTTTCCTCTACTTTCACTTAACTTTGCTCCTTATAAATCTTTCCTTTTATTAGGAATTATTAACACATATATGCTGTCTTTTCAAACATTTCTATTGTTCCACCATATTGAATGGGTACCAAACAGTTTCTACCTGTACCACTCTTGATTTTTGAGCAAAATCTCAAATAAATTGAAGAACTTTTTACACTGATAGACCGCAATTCTGTCCCATCTTCTTGAATTCGATCAGTTTATCCCTATATTACATTTAATTTTTGTGCAAAATCTGAGGCCAATAAAATATGAATGTGTTTATTAAATATTTTATTTGGCCGCCATTTTGTTCCGCCATCTTGGATTTGTACCACAATTTTACCAGTTTATGTCTAAATCACATTTAATGCTTGCATAAAGTTTGAATTCAATCTAATAAGAAATTTTATCAGGCTAGTTTTTTAAATATTTTTTTTAGGCCGCCATTTTGTTTTTCTAACTTGGATTTGGACCAAAATGTTATCAGTTCACACACTTGATTTTGTGAACAATTTAAGGTAAATTATATAATTAATTTAAATTTTTTTTTAACATTTCACTAAAGCGCCATTTTGTTCGGCCATATTTGAATTTTACCAGAATGTTATCAGGTCATCTCGATATTATCCTTAATGTTTGACTACCTGAAGTCAACCGGGTAAGTAGCTTTTAGCTATGCTGCGAACTGACAGATATACCGACCAATAGTCCGACGGAATAAAGCAAACATAATTTTTGGCATCTAGGACGCTAAAACATGAAGATATGTAAAACCTGGGAGGATGATATTTTCACGATTACAAACACATTTGGCCGCCATTTTCTTCCGCTATCTTGAATTCGTACCACAATTTTAACTATTCACTCTATATCACACTTAATTCTCGCACAAAATTGGAAATCAATCCAATAAGTTGTTGTTTCCAGGCTGATATTTTTAATATTTTATTAGGCCGCCATTTTGTTTAGTCAGTTATTTTTTTAGTAACAATTTTTTTAACGCTAGGCTGCCATTTTCTTCCTCCATGCCATACCAAAATGTTACCAAGTCATCTCCATTGACCCTTAATTTTTGACCAACATTTGTCAACAAGTCAATCGGGTGAGTAATTTTTAGCTATTTCGAACACACAGAAAGACCGACGGAATGAAGAAAATATGTTTTACAGCCTCTAGATGAAGAGTACAAACATTTTGGAGGCTAATTTTTTTACGATTACAATACCTCTCTTTTACGAGGGAAGTAAGAATCACAAAAACACTGATAAATTTTATTATAAATTCGCAAATCGCAGATCGAAAATCAAACGAAAATCGAACGAGGGAATAACGAATAACGATCCGCATATCGAATTCAAAGCTGATAAATTCACTGGCGGATTTAGAGGGGGCGAAAGGGGCACCGGATACAGTGGTAAGTATAAACGAAAGCACTGCATCAGTTGAAAATAGTAATTCGCCCCCTCCCCCTGAACGAGATGTATAGATCCTCCCTTTATCTGTTTTACATGTTCAATTATCATAACAAAATTCAACAACCAAAAAAAAGTCTTTACTTTATACAAATTAAAATAATTTCTCCCCCCTCCCACGACATCATCCTACGGACAGCCATAAGCAAGTGAATTCCTAAATATTATCGGAGACGCCGCCGCGCTTCAAATAATAATAAAATTCTAATTTATTCTGTTAGCCGCAGTTTCTTTCAGTGTTATATTTGTATTTTCCAACACGTCATCATATTACCCACCTTTTCATATTACTTTGAACATGACTGGACCTTGTCGCCGATATTTCGTTTGCTGTGTGCAGTTCAGCCTTAATCGGATTTTTAAAGGATTTAGTCATTCTATCATCATTACTTTTAAAATGTTCTATTACCGAACTACCCAATGAATTAAATTCTCAAAGTTCAATTTTCCTACTTCCTAGAAAATAAATAACTAATCTTTTTTAAAGGGTATTTCAAAGTTTAGAAATGTTAGTTTGAGGCATACTTATGCTTAATTCGCAATTAAAAATATCTAACAATAAACTGGTTTTTAGTTTTAGATAATACTCTACATTCACCGGAAAATTATACAGTGTCATTACTGTTAAGCAATAAACTTTTATAGCTGGTAGTTTTCTATTTTATTTTGGTTTCAATGTATTAAGTACCTATATACAACAAATTAGTGGCTACTACGAAAATATTCTTTGAGAATTAAAAAACGTCACTTATATTGATGGCTGCACTTACACATTTTTAGTTCTAATATATTCTGAAAACTTTTTAAAATATCTAACCCTCGCTCCAGTAAGGCCAGGTAACTGAATCTTCCGACGTGTCTAGAATTTCTAAATATCCCAGGATTAGTGATTTTTTCCAGTCACGCACTAAAAGTCTCTAAGAATAATAAGAATTACCTTTTTCCTGCCCTTATTTGATCCCACAAAGGGAATTAGTTGTAAAGATCAAATAAACCTGCGTTGGCCCTATAAAATGAAATTGGATAGGAGTAAATAAATGAACTTTTCATAACGGAATTTAAAGATTTTCCGAGATGCTTCTGGTGCTATAGTAACTTACAAATAATCAAAAGATATGTATTTTATAAACGATTTTTAAGAAACAAGCACTGAAAGGACAATTTAGAGCCTTGCATTTGGGCAGCTTATCCACAAAATTAAAAACCGAAAGTGAGTATTCACTTTATTTTTAGTTTCATATTAAATGATTCTCAACTTGTTCCATCAATGCTTACAAGATTTTAGACTAATATTGTAGTATTATAGTATATCGAAACCATAAAAAAATATATCTCAAAAAAATGAGTTTGGTGAATTATGTATCATTTTCCGATCTTCATACGTAAATTACTATCTCGACTCTCGATTTTAAATTGGAAAATCAGCCATTTATTACCCTGATCGGAAAATTTAAAATCAGTCCGGAAAAACAGAAATAGGACCGCTAAGGAATATTTTTTATTTCAGAATGTACCGTATATTTCGCAGACTCATATGCCTACATACAGATAATTTAATAAAAATCTTAAGACATTTTTGTTTTTCGTAACATAATATTAAACAAAACTTTGTACGATACATGGCGTGTTTTATAATTATCATTTTCATGGTGTACTATAAGAATATTATTTTAGTGGTTATATATTTTACTTGACATAAAAAAAGCTTTTCTTAAAATTGCTTATTTCAAATTTATAATTACACTTAAATAATTTTAAACAAATTATGAACAAGTAGATGTGGCTCGTGAAATCAGTCCAAAAAATCATATCGTTTAATTCTCCAAATATGCATTGATCGACGTCCAGCCTTAATGTTTTCATTGTTTCGTTAAATGTCAACAAAAAAGTCGCAACATTATAATAAGTAGTTAAGCTAGGACTCCCGGTCTACCGATCGCCAAGGTAGAGCAGCAGATGCCTTTGCAATCAGCCACTCATAGCCTACCAACTTTTCAAGCATAGTCACACATAACCAAAGTCCAAAACCCATTAAACCTCTTTCTCACCACTCACCAGAGCCTTATCAGTTTTCCATTTCCGCGCCCCAGGTTCTTCTGACCTCGGTTTAATTACTGTTTCCTGTCCAACACAACAGGGAGTTGTAAAATCCATGCAAGCTCGTACTATTTAACAATATAATTCCGCTGATTGGGATGAGTTGCGGTATTTCTACCCCTCTTTCCCTTGGAATAATGTGTGTTCCTGTTTCAGTGATCCTTCAGCAATTTGTTCACAAATCTCGGATGTAATCTAATTAGGCATAGAAACCTTTATACCACTTTCTATTAAGACTTCAGGACTTTTCATAAATCAATCGTAATTTTCAAAATCCCGCGATAATGCCAGACTAGAGAAAGTACGTACCAATAACATTTTCCCTAAAACCCTACCTCAAAAAAACCTACAGCCTAATACCGACGCACGAAATAATTTGAGGCCAAAAATGTCCTCAACACACGCATAAAAAGCAAAGTTCTTTCTGGTCAAAATGGTAGCCATTCCGTTTGGTCACTACCAAAAACATTAATCAATATGTCTGCAAAAGCTCTATTCCACCCTTAACTTCTGGTAATGAAATCATCTCCACTTTAGTTCGACTCAAATTCTACTTTAATCTCTTTCTCTTCACTTTCCCCTTCCATCGATACCTGGTTTGCCATACAATATGCTTCTTTAGGTTTAAAAATGTACGACGTATGCTTAAAACACTTAATATCAAAAAGTCCGCTGGTCTTGATGGTATACCGCCCATAGTCGTAAATAAATGCGCTTCTGAACTGGCCCCTATTCTTACCAAGTTATTCCAAGTGTTGTATAATTGTGTTGTGTACAGTCTGTTCTCAAAAATCTATTCATAACTGCAGACCTATATCCCCACTCCCAATTATGAGTAAGGCCATGGCGAAGTATATCAATAGTGAACTTTTAAGTCACCTTGAAAGGCATAACCTTATCCATGAAAGGCAATATGGCTTCCACAATCAAAGGTCCACGCAGATCTTGTTAACTTCTTAACCCACAACTGGAAGTCCATTGAATTGCATGTAGATGCCCAAATTATTGCCCTCGATATATCCAAAGCATTTGATCAAACCTGGCATGATAAAATTATTAACAAACTTTCTGCCTACAGTCTTTCTCCAAAAACATATACTTGGATTGCCAGGTTTTTTTCCAATAGAGATATTTCTGTAGTGGTTGATGGCCAATCATCTGATTTTCAAAAAATTAACGTAGACATTCCGCAGGGTTCTGTGTTGGCACCTACTCTACTCCTTCTGCACATCAATAATCTACTTTCTTCTACTAGCAATCTTATTTACAACTACGCTAATGACAGTACACTCCAACATACAATTTCCCAAACCTGTTTCCAAGACTGAAATTGATGATAGGCGTAGATTAAAGTCCTCATTAAAGTCGTGGGATGGGGAGCAAAAAACTTTATATAGTTTGTATACTCTTTACACTTCGCAAATCAGAAGAACTATTCGGCTTATTGGTGATCCAGGAATCTTAAATCGTCGAATTGTGGGGGATTTGTCTCTGTTTTACAGATACCACCACGGATCCTGTTTTGATGAATTATCATCCATTATGCCTGAGTCATTCCTACCAGAGAGAGTCACGAGCATCGACCCATATGCATCCCTTCACTGTCGAACTGTAAAGACCAAAGGTCTTCCACTTTGTTTGCCCTTTTATTTCCGGAGTGTCCCGATTATATATATCAAAAGTAGAAAAAGAGTTTTTTTTTTGTATGAGCACTAAAGCACAATCAAATTTGGCTTAATATAATGTGTTTCTGACTTAAGTTCTTCATCAGTGCAGTCAACTAGTTGAGAGATGAGTACAACTAGTGGCAAACTTAACACACAAAACCACATCAGCATCACCAACAAGGGCAAAATCAACATTTGTAATTACTAAGAGAACATCTGAAATCTTCGCCGTACTTGATACTCTGTTACCACTAAGCAGCATCAATCCACCTGTGGAGAAAATATATATATATATATATATATATATATATATATATATATATATATATATATATATATATATATATATATATATATATATATATATATATATATATATATATATATATATATATATATATATATATATATATATATATATATATATATATATATATATATATATATATATATATATATATATATATATATATATATATATATATATATATATATATATATATATATATATACCGTGGGCCATAAAAAATGCCCACCTTTTTCTTTTCTCGATAGCTTTCTTATAAATCAATATTTTTTTCCCAAATTTGGAGAAAATATTCACAGTTGTATGAGTTCTTCAATTATATGTTCAAAAAGAATTAACTTCAATTATATTATTATACAGGGCGATTTAAAAGAAACAAAATTTTTAAACGATTCGCAAATATGTATTTTTTGTTTTTTAGCATAACTGCTATTCTCGTCTTAAAGCCTCATATTTCCACAACTAAAAACCCCTTTTGCAATTTTTTATTATTTCAATTGGTTTTTGCTTTTTTGTCTGTTAACTAACAGCGTGAACCCTACACACGTGGCAAAAATTACCTTTTTTCCAAAGCCTGCTAGTAGGCTACGGTATTTACCCGGGCAATTAGCCAAAATTCGTAAATACCCGGGCATTTTGATATTTTACTTAAAAACGCCAATAATTGATATCTGCCCTTGTTATTATCAATGTATAACGTTTGAAGATATTAAAATGTATTCATTGATTTATCAATAAATAAATAAATATATAAGAACAATTGTTTTTATTTAAATCGTATTTAGCAATTGTTTGTAAAAAGGCCTTGTAAAAGTACACCCGCACCACCAAATTATGAAGATACTGGTTAAATAAGAAATATTCTATAGAAATTTTAAAATATGTAATTTTAAATAATAGGACAAACACATAAAAAATCAAAACTGAATCAATTTTTTTCCCAAAAGGATCACGTTGAAATAATTTTTTACTAAAATTAAATTAAACGTTCTTTTTTACCTAACTTACTAACCTAACACACACAAAAAAAAACTTAAAAAAAGAACAAGAAGTCATCCAACAGTCACTTTAAGTAATATGTTTATCATTAAAATTAAATATACTCAACACTCCAATATATCATGAAAGTTATAAATCCCCGGGTCTGAATATTTATATTTTTATTTGACTAGCCGTTCGACTTGTATTTATTTTTTTTTTTGCGTGCAGTGCCTTTTGGAACAGGGTAGGCAATAATAAATCGGTATGTTCTTAAAATTAATTTCTTCTTAATAGTGCTTATATCATATCCATAAATAGTATAAATCTAATTTATAGTAAGTTAAAACTGCTTTACACTCTTAAAAATAACAATGCATACAATTATTAAGAAAATAAATAATAAAAAAATAACGTTGATATTTTTAACTCATTTAACATCATTAAAATTGGTTGTATGCTTATGCCCTGTAAATGGTCACTTTTTAGTTAAATAGTTGGTACTTTTTTGAAACGTCTTTGTATTTAGCAAAAAGTGTGGATTACTTTTAAACGAGAAAACGATCGTTTCCCAGAGTAAGTCTGTAATTGGTAATATTAAATTTGCTGCGTTATTAATTGAGGAAATGTTCTTATCTTCACACAATCTAAGCATTTCGTATGGACTAAATTCAGAACATTTAAACATTTAAACAATCTAGTTAATTTTTCAGTCTGTCGAATTAAACATTTTTAGGACATTTTTATTAATTATTAAAGTACATAAAAGGGCGAGAAAGAAAGACTAAACTGATCAACATTCAATTGCGATATTAACCGATATTATGACTAGGCAGCTCATCAATTATATTTACCAAATATGCTACGACATAATTCAGCTTGTACATTTCTTTCTACTCTCATATAATAGCACTGTTTTGGTTTACGTAAGGTTTTTCACAGTGATCAAATTTTTTAGTGGAATAATTTTAAGTGGCTCGGCATTTTTTTTTATGTTTGGTGATAGATCGTGTATTTTATACTGAAAAAAGATATAATAATTTAAAACAATTAATAGAATTCTTAAAAGGAAAAAAACATATTACGCGAACTAAAATCAGTGATAATTCATAATAATAATAATAATAATAATAATAGTAATAATAATTTTAAAAATCATATTTATTTAGGCATTAACAAGAAAAATATTAACATAGTTGCCGTAATTTAACAATAATAGTTATGAAAAAAATTGCTCAATATGGCCTCAGTCTACTTGAATACATATTTGTAATCTTCTTTTTCACTGATTAATCGAATTATTTATTATGGTTTGGTCGAAGTTTTGCCAACAACGTAAAATCTGGAGTTTTAAATCATCAATGCTGTTCAAGTTTTTGTTTTTATAGACAGCCCTTTCTAACGTTCCTCAAATTATATAATCTACTGAGTTTAAATCGGGGCTGTTCGGAGGCCACTCATCTGGACTTATAATTTCTGGACATTGTTGATTTAAGAAATGAACTGTATATACAGAATGATGTGACGGGGCGCCATCTTGCATGAACACGTAATTATCATTGATTATTTCTTTCTGGCAGCATAACCTCAAGGATATCATGACAGTATACCATTGAATTCATCTTTACCCCGAGGTTTATAAATATATATAACGCTTGTTTTACCTAATTTGGATACTCCAAGTGATACCATGACACCTGGGAAGTGCTGTTGTTCAATTAATAATCTGCCCGGATTTATATTTTCTTTTTTTAGAACATCATCATATATCCTATTATTCTGAGTATTCTTGGGGGGTCGCAGATAAAATATTTTTTCATAGGAAAACCAAATCCAAACCAAATAATAATCTGTCTCACTGAAGATCTTTTAATACCAAACTGTTTCTCAATTAATCTTGGACTTTTGCTACTACCTGGTAAATTTATGGGGCTCTTCACATTTCGTCTTACGATTTCAATATTTTCATCCGTTCTTGCAGATTTTCGTCCTCCGCTTCCTTGCTTTCTCCCATAATCCCCATTATTTAATCTCATTTTACGCAGCAAACAAGACACTGCTCTAACGCACCAGTTTCAGTTGGGAGACTCCCGCACTATCTTCTTAGCGCCAAAATTTTTCTCTTGCCATACTGCTTTTATTAAAACTTTATCGTTTTCCGACAACATTTTTAAAACAAATCTGACGTTTTAAAATAAATCTGAATAAACTAACAATGCATCAGTTTCCAAAGCCTACTTGTGATAAGAATTAGGATATCAACTGTCAGGTGTACGAGATTCACTGTGGTTTATGCGATGTTAATAACTGACAATAAAACAAATACTGAATAAAATATTTTTATTTTATTTATTTGTTAATACACGGATGAACTATATTGAAAACTGCACAAAGAGATTCTTAATTACTGTAAATATATGAGGCTTCAACATGCCAGTAATAATAATCTTTAAAAACAAAAGATATATTTTAAAAATAGCTTAAAAAAAAGCCCTGTATGTCTAGTGATGTGAGCCGGGCGAGGAGCCTGGTAAATACACAGTGAGTAGGTAAATAAAAAATGGGAATTTACCCGAGTATTTACTCCAAGCCCCGGTTAAATACCCAAAACATGGGTATTTATAATTTATATAAAGGTCAGGGGATTTTTACCAGGTCCACTGCAATTTTCATGCTCTAAGGATTATAAAATGGTGATAAAAAGTGCCTGGAAGTTTATGAAACATGGTGGTCACAAGTATTTAACTTCTGAGCATGATCGAGATAAATGCTCAGAACCCGGGTATTTATATTTCATTACATGGCTATTTCGATACATCGCTGTTTCATTACAGCGCTCTTTCGTGCAGCGCTGTTTTATTACAGAGGCAATTAAAGTGACTGTTAGATGACTTCTTGTTTTGTTTTAGATTTTTCTGTTAGGTTACTAAGTTAGGTAAAAAAGAACATTTAATTTAATTCTGGCTGATTTAGTAAAAAATTATTTTAACGTAATTCTTTTGGGAAAAGAATTGATTTAGTTTTGATTTTTTATGTATTTGTCCTAATATACAAAGTAACATATTTTAAAATTTCTAAAAGGTTAAAAGGTTGTTTTACAAACAATTGCTATATAGGGTTTAAATAAAAACAATTGTTTTTATATATTTATTTATTTATTGATAAATTAATTAACACAAACGTTATACATCGATAATAACAAGAGCAGATATCAATTATTGGCGTTTTTACATAAAATATCAAAATGCTCGGGTAAATACCCATCGTATTTACCCCGAGTTTAATATACCTGGGTATTTTACAACCTTAAGTATAACAACATAATTCAGACTCAATCGTTTCAAACGCATCATCTTAAAACCTACACACCTGTGAATACTTTCTCCAATAATGACAGGTTGAAAAATTATTCAAATAAGAAAAATGTGGTTCTACAAAGATGTATTCAAATTGAGTTAACAATTATGTTATTATACAGGGTAATTTAAAAGAAGCAATTTTTTAAACGATTCGCAAAAGTTTGGTCTTTGTTTTTAAGCTTAACTGCTACTAACGTCTTAAAACACCATATAACAGGAAACCACTTTCGCAATTTTCAATATTTTAACCGGTTTTTGTTTCATTGCCAAATTTTTAATAGTGCCTATGCGATACACATGACAATTTGTCACAAGCAGGCTTTGAAAAAAAGGTGATTTTTGCCACGAGTGTAGGGTTCACGTTGTTAGTTAACAGACAAAAAAGCAAAAACGAATTGAAATATTGAGAAATTGCAAAAGAGGTTTTTTGTTGTGGAAATATGGGGCTTTAAGACGGGAATAGCAGTTATGCTAAAAAACAAAAAAACATTTTGCGAACTGTTTAAATTTTTTTTTTCTTTTATATCGCTCTGTTTAATAATATAATTGAAGGTAATTTATTTTCAAAATATAATTAAAGAACCCATACCACTGTGAATATTTTCTCCAAATTTGGCAAAAAAATAATGATTTATAAGAACGCTATCGAGGAAAGAAAAAGGCGGACATTTTTTTTTGGCCCACGGTGTGTATATATATATATATATATACAGAATAAAATTCTCTTTTTCTTAAACCTTAAATATTATAATACAGTGTTTAGTTTACTTGGGTATAGGTTTATGTTTCATAATGAAACTTGCTATTTTCATGACGTTTCGCCCCTCTTAGTAGGCTTTTTCAAAAGGTCGTATTTATTATTTAAGCTTTTTTCCATTTTGAAATTACATGTTAAACCTAAAATAATTTTGAAACGTTACAAATTGTTAACATTGATATAAAACCTATATTTAAAAATACATTTTAAAAATTAAACGAAAATGGGACAAAAACAGGAACAGTATATGCACGTACGACGAACCGTTACCGTTGCCGATACGGTGATCCGTTTCACGATTATAGGCCAAAAACCATATTTTCGCCTATATAATCGGAGATAACTCGTAAACCGTGCCCCCTGTATGTACCAATGTATTGTTCCATATACGATATTTTAAATGTAAGTTTTATATCAATGTTAACAATCTGTAAAATTTCAAAATGGAAAAAGCTTAAATAATAAATAAGACCTTTTGAAAAAGCCTACTAAGACGGGCGAAAAGCCAAGGAAATAGGAAATTTCATTATAAAAGATAAACCTAACTATTCTAGCAGTATAATATTCTCCTAAATGAGCAATGAGCCCATCTTAAATTTTTATATTAAGATATTGCATTGAATGTTTTTTTTGGGAACGCAATAAAATTAGTGGATTGTAATGCGGCAATAATTTCATGGTGGTATATATTTCTAATATTTTTTTTCTTACCACGGTTTGAAGTCTAATTTAATTTACATTAATTCTGGAACAAATAATAATGGGAGGGCTCGTCGTGTTCTAATGAAAATATCGGTCTCCACAAATCATATTCTACACGAAAGCCGACAACTTAGTTCGATTTTGGCTATTCTGTAATTAATCGGTTTTTAATTGAGCTCTCCAGGTAGAACAATGCTTTAGTTCGCCTCCTCTTGCTGGTCCGTAGGATAAATGAGATGCTGCTGTCTTACACCGATACTCCCTTGAGGACGCGGCTGGAGCGCTACAGGATTAACTTGTACGGATTTTGTATTTATCTTGTCATATTACTAAATTACTTCGGTAATATATGCGTTCGAGAATAAATTGATCATCCCGAAACCTCTTGTGTATAAATCGCAAAATTATGATTTAGTACTTACGAATAATTACAGATAAAATGCACTTCCGAATAATGTATCCACCGTAAAATTTTGTGCATTTTCAAAAAATGTTATAATACCTAATTAGTGGGAATTAAAGAGTTTTAGACGAATTGGTAAGTAATTTTATCGAATCAGATAATAACCTACAGATTTGAATTACACTTATGCATTTAATATATAGCTTGCTAAAAAGGTACTTACGCTGCAACATCATCAAAACTTAATATACTCTTACTTATAAACAAAATGATATTTGGTCAAAGCAACATGTTTTTGTATATCTTGTAAAGTCCTAACACTGGAACCTGTGGTGGAAGATAGATCAAAATACAAGAGTTCTAACCACACTACACCATAACTTGTTACGTTCTGGACGCGCGTTTCGCTAACCAAGTTAGCATCATCAGCAGATGATATAAACTAAAATAACTTATCCTAACCGAGACTATTTATAGGTAAATGTGGTCACACTTGGTTGAACCCGACTGCACCGTTGTCAAGTAAACCATAGAGGGGACTATAGGGAATAGGCCCTCTGTCTTTATTTAGTGCTTTCTTACCACATTTAACTATTTCTATACTCTCAAATGCATCCAATAATCTATTATTAGATACATTTTTAATCAACTTAAGATTATTTATTCCTATTCGGTGATTGTTTTCCAAAGCATGTTGGGCAACGCTTGACTTTTCTGTTCTTCCGTATCTTAAATGTGCCATGTGTTCTTTAAAACGAATGTTTATGGAGCGTTTAGTTTGCCCAACATATTTTAGATCACAGTCATTACAGCTAATTTCATAGATGCCACTCCTCTCCCTCAAGTCGACTTTGTCTTTGGGGTTTCCAAGGAGATTTTTCAAACTATTCTCCGTTTTGTAGGCTACTCTCTAAAATATGTTGGGCAAACTAAACGCTCCATAAACATTCGTTTTAAAGAACACATGGCACATTTAAGATACGGAAGAACAGAAAAGTCAAGCGTTGCCCAACATGCTTTGGAAAACAATCACCGAATAGGAATAAATAATCTTAAGTTGATTAAAAATGTATCTAATAATAGATTATTGGATGCATTTGAGAGTATAGAAATAGTTAAATGTGGTAAGAAAGCACTAAATAAAGACAGAGGGCCTATTCCCTATAGTCCCCTCTATTGCTTACTTGACAACGGTGCAGTCGGGTGCAACCAAGTGTGACCACATTTACCTATAAATAGTCTCGGTTAGGATAAGTTATTTTAGTTTATATCATCTGCTGATGATGCTAACTTGGTTAGCGAAACGCGCGTCCAGAACGTAACAAGTTGTGGTGTAGTGTGGTTAGAACTCTTGTATTTTGATCTATCTTCCACCACAGGTTCCAGTGTTAGGACTTAACATGGCTTCACGGTCAACGGAACAAAACCTTTATTGTAAGTACTGTGCTAAGATTAGGTTAATAGCAGCAGATATTTGGTTTCTAAAATCATGCAAGTCTTTTTCAGTTTTCCCTAAATTCATTTCAGTCAAGATCCCTAAACAATCACCCGTTACTGGGAAGGTTGAATCTTTTGCCAAACAAAAGTGGCTAGATTTAGAAATTAAAAATCTGTATAGCAAACGAAGTATGCTTGAAATTGAAGCATACGGATTATTTAAAAAACTCACTTATAAGCTTAGTAATTTAGAATTTGAACAGTGGTTAGATTTCCAAAGAAAAATGTTCGTAGTTATCGATGCCAAATTTTTGAAGAAAATGTGTTCACTTAAAAACAAACTGAGAAAGTTGAAACCACAAAAACAAATTTCTTCGGAAGTCGAGAACATTGTAGAAAATCTTTCTTCTCAGTCTTTTGATAATAGAGAAATCGCCCTTTTGAATAAAGGTTTGAATTTTGCAGAGCCTTCAGTAAAAAATAGTTTACCAACTATTATAGGGAATATCGAAAGTTCCATTCAATACGTGCCAGAGTCAACTAAGGGATTCATTAGAGAGGTTTGCAGAAATCAAATCTCAAAAAACGTTGTTAACAACAAGTCAAAATATGTTTCTCGTAAAAACACTGAAGTTATCCAGGGACTGAAGAAAAAAGAATGTTTTTATTTAAAAGCTGACAAAGGAAATAAGGTTGTTATACTAGACAAAACAGATTATTTTGAAAGAGTAGACAATTTGATTCAAACTGGTCCTTATGATTTAATTGAGAAAAACCCGTTATCAAAAATGATAACAGAAGTAAAAAGTACTTTAAAACAGTGTAAAAACCTTGTGTCCGATAAACTAAAATTTAAACTAACACATAGTAACCCACAGTTATCTAAACTGTATTGCCTTCCCAAAATTCATAAACCTGGGAAGTCCATGAGACCTATTGTTTCAGCTGTTGGATCACCAACGTACAATATTTCAAAATGGTTAGTAGAAGAATTCGGCAAATTAAATATCTCGTATGATAACTTTGAGGTTACTAACTCGTTAGAATTCTTAGATAAAATTAAGAATGTTCACTTAAAAGAAGGTGAAATTTTAATATCTTTTGATGTAAGCTCATTGTTTCCTAGTGTACCCATACCACTAGCTTTAGAGTACCTAAAGGAACTACTTGAAATCAATAATTTGAAGAAAGAAATTATTGATGAGTATTTACTTCTCACAAAATTATGTATGAATCAAAATTTTTTTCAGTACAACAATAAATATTATAAACAACTAGAGGGAACTGCGATGGGCAATTGCTTATTTCCGTTCCTTGCAAATTTGTTTATGGGCAGATTAGAAACTAATAGACATAAACATAAGAAAATGTTAAAAGATGCCACTACTCTTCAAATACCTGAGGCTTCCAATAAATTCATAGTAATCCCATATGATCCCAGATATACGAGAGGTCTAGAAAAAGTATTTAAAAACGTAGGTTTTAGAGTAGCCTACAAATCGGAGAATAGTTTGAAAAATCTCCTTGGAAACCCCAAAGACAAAGTCGACTTGAGGGAGAGGAGTGGCATCTATAAAATTAGCTGTAATGACTGTGATCTAAAATATGTTGGGCAAACTAAACGCTCCATAAACATTCGTTTTAAAGAACACATGGCACATTTAAGATACGGAAGAACAGAAAAGTCAAGCGTTGCCCAACATGCTTTGGAAAACAATCACCGAATAGGAATAAATAATCTTAAGTTGATTAAAAATGTATCTAATAATAGATTATTGGATGCATTTGAGAGTATAGAAATAGTTAAATGTGGTAAGAAAGCACTAAATAAAGACAGAGGGCCTATTCCCTATAGTCCCCTCTATTGTTTACTTGACAACGGTGCAGTCGGGTGCAACCAAGTGTGACCACATTTACCTATAAATAGTCTCGGTTAGGATAAGTTATTTTAGTTTATATCATCTGCTGATGATGCTAACTTGGTTAGCGAAACGCGCGTCCAGAACGTAACAAGTTGTGGTGTAGTGTGGTTAGAACTCTTGTATTTTGATATATCTTGTAAGTTTGTTTTAGAGCGATTATGGAAATTACGTATTGGGTTTTGTAAAAAGAAAATACTTAAAAAAGTTAGAGCCGTATTTAGCAGTCTTGAGTACTACTCCCAGACCGCAGGGTGTTAATTTTTAATTTTCCGAAATACAAAAAATAAATTAGATTAAGAAAATATATTTGAAGTTACCACTTGACGCTTTCAAAAATACCTTTGTCATTTTGAATTTAGTTCTAAAAATTCTCTGATGCACGGTAATAAAAAACGTAATTCTCTCTCTCTTTGTTTCTTGTACCGAAACAGTCATGCAAGGTATGCACAGATACATTGGTTGAATCAAATATGGTAGTAGTTTAAATTTTAGTGAATTTACAACATACCTTTTTAGCAACCTGTAGAGGGTGTTTCCTTAAGGCCGTTTTACATGCTGCAATTCTTCTTTGCAATATGCAATAGTCTTGAACAAAAGCATGCGCAGTTTGACAAAAGGTACAAATGTCTTGCTACTGTGCATGCTTTTGTTCAAGACTAATGCAACTTGCAAGAAAGAATTGCACCATGTAAAACGGCCTTTAGAGTGATGTCGAGAAATTCAAGGGGTGAATCTTTGGGTCATTTTACGATAAAAAGTTCTTATGAAAATATGTCCTAAATTGGTTTCCGAGATACAGATGTTGAAAGTTGTATTTTTTTTAACTACTAAACGACAAAATCTATAGATCTGGAACTTGGCATATGATTATGCATGGCTTAACGTAATAATATGATGGTACTACAATGTTTTTCCCATCAACATAGCGTCAGTGCGTGCACTTGCGCATTTTAAACGGACAAGAAAGTATCCTACTGAGAAATTTTTGTTATGTTTTTGGATAACCTGACTTATGCTAGTTCAAAAAGGTATGTTACAGTTTTGTGGCCAAATAAACTGTTTTCGATGAAAGGGAAATCGAACATTGAGACAAATAAACTTCTAATCATATTTTTACTTTTTAACTCAAAATGTAATAATAAACTTTAAAAATGCTTAAATTAAATATGTCCACCACATGCCAGTACACCTGCTCTCATTCTCCGAATCATTGATTGCTTAACATTTCGGAAAATGCCTGGTATGTACCTAATAATTTCAAGCGATTCAATAACTTGTATATGCAAAGCGTTTTTGTGTGTAACTGATCTTGTATACAGAAATGATTTTAAATAACCCCGGAAAAAATATTCTAAGGGATTCATATCTGGCAAACGAGGAGGCCATGCTTGAGCTGCTAGATCTTCATTTCTTCTTCACGAATTACGACCTATTCAGGAAAATTTGTATTTAGGTATTGCCTTCCTACAATCCTGAAGCGTGCTGGCGTGCCATCGTGCATATAAAACATATGCCCTAAATTATTCTTCTAATAATACTGGCAATTCAGTCTGGAGAAAATTTAAATACTACTCACTAGTAATCCTTGTAGGGAGGAAATGCGGCCCAATATGATGGTCTCCAATAATTCCACCCCATATGTTGAATAAAAATGGGTGCTGGAATCCAGACGCTACTATGGCATGTCTTTTCTAGGATATATCTAATTCTGCTGCAATGTTTCTTGTTCTTATTAATCGGTTTTCTCCAACTGCCATAGTACTCCATCTTCTAACAAACATCTGTTTCGCTCAAACGTACCAGTTTCACTCAGTAAAATGTGTAGACGTGCAAATGTTTTATCGCTCGACAAAACCCTATCTGGAAACCTTTCAAGTTAAATAGGACGTGGTTTAATAACATTTTTATCCGCGAGACCATAAGAGTAATATATATCGGCTTTCTCTGCATTCGTAAACTCAACCATAATTATTTGAGACAATGCAGTTTAAAATGTAAAAATTACATTTAAATATTATGCAGGTATTTGCTGATGTTTAATTTCCTTTTCCTCGAGAACGGTTTACTTTTATGACAAAACTGTAAGATACCTTTTTGAACTTACTTAAGACAAGTTATCCAAAAACGTATTAAAAATTTCTAAAATAAGTCAGTAGGATATTTTCTTGTCAGTTTAAAATGCGCAGGTGAATGCAACTGGCACTACGGTGATAGCAAAAACATTGTATTACTACCATCATATTATTTGGCCAAGCCATGCATAAACATATGCCAAGATCCAGACTTATAGATTCTGTCGTTCCGAAATAGTTTAGAAGTTAAAAAAATCAACACCCTGTATCTTACAAACAAATAATTTTAGGACATATTTTCACAAGAACTTTTTGTCATAAAATGACCCAATCTATGATCTATTTTAAAATGATTGTTGAATAAAGCTTATAATCAGAACATAAAACAGTAGCAAAGGTGTGATGTAATTTAGGATTTTTTATGCATATTAGTTTAATTCAGTTAACTACACGTTTCCAAATGAAACCGAATGAAAACTGGCACTACAAACCAACTTTAATGTCATTTTTTAAAATTCTAAATTTAAAAAAAAATGTGAAATTTTATACTACGTTTTTAGAAAACTGCCAAAGCAAACTTTACATTTTTCTGCCCAATTTATATATGCAGAGGAAGATAACTGTCTCAAATATTAATTTGAAATATGTTGTATAATAGATTTTTATGAAAGCCAACCGAACTGTATTGTCCCGAGGATGGCTGAAAATTTTAATAATAGTGACTGTAAGTATCGATTGTTCGCCAAGCTGGGGTATTTGTGCGATTTATTTGGAGAATACTGACCGTGTCCCTAGGCCATATATCCTAAATGACTACAGCAATACAATGTTCGTTATAGCTACCCCCAACGTGTTACGGCTTCCCACAGTCATTCGTAAAAAGGGTCGATATAACATTTTTATTTGCGCAATAAATATTAGTTATTAAAAAGTGAGGTTGTTTTCTAGAAGCTTTGTAAAAGTGCAGCGTGCTGCTTTTTTATACGTCCATTATACGAAGTGACTGAAGATTAAATGTAGTCTAAATTGAAAACATATTATTAGAGCTTAAGCAGTTAAAAGTGTTTTCGATTGTAGTAAATTCATTTCCATTATCGGCTTCGTTTGTTGATTATCTGTTACAGCATTATTAGTTGCTATTAAAAATAATAAACGCTTGCTTTCTTCTCTATTAACGGGAAAAGGAAAAAATTCATTTTTGCCGGACAAAATTTTTAGAGAAAAAGGATATATGGTCTTAGTAGAATTTCAAGAAGAGGTGATAAAACAGGAGAGGTTCGTTCAAATAATAAGACATGTTTTTAGGTTGCCCCAATTTTCTTCCACAATTTTTTCTTTAAAGGGATTTCGTAATTATTTTGAATGCAATTGATTGGTAATTTTAACTTACTAAAATCCAAAACTATCACTTATATTAATTATTATTTAAGATTTTATAACCCCGCCTTTCCAAAAAAAGACGGTACTCTACTTTCATTTAAAACATAAAAAACACACATAATTTGTATAGAGGAATAATAAATTTCAAGATCAGCTATATTTCCTAATGTGCATTTTTCCTACAAATACTGTAACTAGTTTATGGCAAATAAAACAAAATATTGATAATTTTATAAACAGCAAAATATTATCCACATTATTTGATTATGTAGAACATTTTTACGGTTAAATCCCATTTTTAGACAAAAAAATGTCATCTGCTTTAGAAAAATACATAGAATATGAATCTTAAAAAAAGTATTTTATGCAAACATCAAAAACTAAAAACCATAAAACCTGGAAGGCATCAGGTTTTACTCGAAGAAGCACTGTCCAAAACAATTAGCTCACAAAAAGTCAACATCAACAGAATTGAAAAAGAATTAAGCAATTACATTCCGGGATTGAAAAATTGTAATTATAGTGTTAATATAAACCAAAAATATTTTGGGGTAAATATCAATGATAGAAATTTCAAAATTTTTAAACTATTGACTCTAAATGCAAATTTTAAATTGCATTTCTTCGCTTACTCACTTTCGCTAAATTCATTTACTTGATATTTTGCGATAAATCCAGCAGCTTATTAATAAGTAATTTGTAACTGTAAAAATATGTGATTGATAACTATTCTGAGTTGTTTACGGGCTAGTAGTAATCCAATGACTTGATCTATCGAAAAATGTCAGATATTTAATTTATAGATAATGAGCTAGCGGGAAAATGTAACTTGAAATTTGTATCTAGAATCACTGGGTCAAAAAATATTTAAATTTGTAATATTGACAATTATTAGAAAATAACTATTGTTCATGGGCTCAGTGTATTTACAATTTTTTAACAACAATCTCCTTATACCCTGGAATATATTTACTAAACAAGAATTTGAACTTAACCACAATAATGGCCTTTGTGCAAGGTACTAAAGGGACAATTTAAAGAATCCAAAAATCCACTCTGGTCCTCTAAAACCACAGTGGCTTGTTTTAAATTAAACAATAACTGGATCATCCTATGACGCCACTGTGTTGGCCAAACATGTCATGAATTTGTTTTCGTTATAGTTGACCTTTTAAGTAAAAATTGTTTTTTTTTTACTTAGTGCCATATACTTAAACAATAACGCTCATAGAAAATGGAAAGTTTACAGTAGCCATGAAGATTAGGTCATTTCTCCGATCTAAGAAAAATAGTAAAGGATAGTATAAAAATTGGCTATACAGTTACATTAAAACGACTGAAGAAAATATACATATAAATACAAAATATTTTTTATCTTTTGTAAATAGCGGAACAAATAATAAATGTCTACCCACTAAAAGATATCTAAATGACTTGAATGCTACTAATAATAAAGATTTTTGGGAACTTTTTTTAAAACGTTACAGTAACGTAGTAACGTGTTTTAGGCCACTTATACATCATCTTATGTAACCTCTATAAATTCTTCATCCAAAATCATACAACTGAAGATATGACTAAAAAATGTGAAAAAATCTTGACTTGAAGAAGGGACTAGGTCCTGAAGGATTATCCGCTATTTTTTTAAATCATGCTCAAGCTTATCTTAACCTATTATTATATGTATAACAAATGCATTTCATATGGAGTATTATCCACGAAATGGGAAAATTGCATACATCGGGTCAATCTATAAATCTGGGGACACAATGAACGTTTCTAACTGGCTCCCCATGTTACTATTAAATAATTTCTCTAAAGTATTTAAGTCAGCTATTTTGGGCCCTAATCAGTATGTCTTTTATAAAAAATCTTCAGTTTTCATAAACTTGGTACCTTTTACTCAGAGAGTGAGCTTAAGTATGCAGGAGGGTTGGGACACCTGTGTAGGGTACACCAATTTCTCCAAAGCTTTTGATAAGGTCCATCATCATCAGCGACATTTATAAGAAATCTTTGAATTTTGGGTGTGTACGGGAAACTTGTTCAGCTCTTGCAAATCTCCTAAGAGGGAAGAAGCCAATTTGTAGCTGTAAATGCACAAAATCGGACTGGACATGTATGTCCCTTAAGGGTCACATTTGGGTCCTATTCTTTTCAGTATTTTTCTCAATGATATTGGACAATATTTTACTAACTCTGACTATTGCTTATATGCGGATGGTCTTACAAATTTGGAAACTATCAAAATTCAACAGGATTTCTTCTTTTGCAAATGGATAGAACTTGTATCTCGATCTTTGTACTTTGAATAGGCTCCATGTCATTTTGGAAAATTATCCTGTCATTCTTTTTTCTAAAAAAAAATACTTTGCCAAATTTTACATTGGATCTTTTTTAAATAATGTTAAACCAAAATACTAAACCACAATGAAAGATTTAGGAGTAATTTTGGACCCCAAACTAATATTTGAGACTCATATTGAAACTATAGTATAAGAGACGTCGACCAAAACAAGCTGCGTCACGATCCGTTTTCCCGAAAAAGCGTTGCGAATATGTAAAAAACAAAAGGCAACCTTAGTCATAACAGCTTGTCTTATATTTATAAGATAGGTTAATTACAATATTTGATAGCTGTAAAAATAAATATAGGACATTTAGGTGCCTCCGTTTTCAAACAATCAGAGGGGGAAATTGTAAAAAATAAACTCGACCTTAGTGAGACAAGCTTTTACTAGCTTTATTTCAGAACATTATTCGTGCTCCTCAGAAACCAAACATACAAATTTAAGACTTTTTAGATGTTCCATTTAAAGACTAATTCAAATTTTATTCAAAACTTAATCAGACTCAGTGCTGCAATGTCGGGTGTTAGGTCTAAAGCGTAAATTAGTATAAGCCGTACAGGAAATAACGACTTCCATTTTTTGCTAATATTGGCTTCCTGTATTAGCCTGCTACGACCCTGAGTGAGTCCTTCAGAGAACAAGGGTGAACCCCCCCGTTCCCGACGTTGCCAAAGAAAGGGCTGTGGTCCAGTGGATAACTGCCACTGTCCCGGGATGAGCGTCCTGATGCCACCTGAGTTAGGGCCTTTGTATATATATATAGTTATATTTAGGAATTTCCCATTTTTAGTTATTACTTTTCAATTTCCACGAAGTAAACAAGTTTTTATTTACTATTTTTTGCGTGATCTTGGAGAAGGTGACCCCGCAAGCAATTACGTGGTAGAAACAGCTTGTGGTTGTCAAGAAATTTAACTATTTTCTTCATTTTATTCAGTCAATTTCTCCATAGGGCGTTATGCGGTAACGCCCAAAGGGCCCTATTTGAGTTTCTATTTTTTTTTAAACTGAGAAACGATGCCTGTACATAGTCCATACTAGTTTTCGGCTAACACGAAGCTGTCGAGATGGACAGATCCAATGTCGAAGACCAAGGCCGCCAAATGCCGTGCTAAACGAGTTCGAATTCCACGCGTAAGTAATGGAGGAAATTTTGCAGGGCACTCCGTCCTGGACTCGGGACACTTTTGTCCGGACGATTTCGCACTCAGATAAAGGGTATATTATACCCTAACTCGTCAAAAAAAACTGTAATTTTCAACGACTTTCTATTTTGCAGCCATAGATACGTCTTTTCGATAGTTTTTCTAAATCGCGAAATATTTTTTTAAGTAATATTTGATCAACAGTAAAGGTTATGATACGAGCCATAAGGTTAGAATATTTGGCAGGATTAACAATTGTAATGATACTGGTGGGTTTGAATATATACAAGTTCTAACGAATTGCTTATCAGTGGTACGATAGCGCAATTGGTTAAAGTAATGACCCAAGACGTGCGGGTTTGATTCGCGCTCGTACCATAACTTTTACTGTTGATCAAATATTACGCAAAGTGGTTTCGTAATAGCACACTTTTCGATACTACTTTTTTTTCTATAAATTTGACAATGCTGAGTCATGATCATGGGAATTTTGTATTAAATAACCAAAATAGCACGCATGTAATTCTCACTTTTGCCATGCATTGCCACCAACTTGAAAATGTTCAGCAGTAAATACTTTTATAAGGTTTTTTTAATACACTGTACAAAATAAAAAAAAAATTAAATACTCATTTCATAAAACGTTTAATCTCACTAGCCCTTTAGAAAAGTCACATAACTTAGGGTCGTGCTATACAATCATGTCTTAGGAAACTAGTGTTTTATTTCGATATGAGTGCAGTTACCAACGAAGTAAAGTAAGTATATACGACCGGACAGTAAAGTACACTTTTTGGTACGCATTTGCAGGCGTAATGTGGCACTTAATAATTAAAATAAAATCTTGTATATATCATGGGTGTAAAAAGCAATCACGGCCCTCAGCATGATTAAATCATTTCAATACCCATTGCCTTCATTACACCCATGGTGCATAATTGTTACTGCATGTTCTGTAAAGAAGAATATTACATTCAGTGTGAGCCATCAACTAATAAGATACCTACGATGGCCGTATTTCTAAAATAACAAAATGCTTTTATTTAATAAAACAATTGTTGTTAATACACTTTTATTCTTCTCGAAATAGATTTTAATATTTAATAGTTGCGTACATAACACCCGTATACATTTTATATTATTTTGAAAATTATCAAAACAATAGGAAACTGGGAAACCAATTCACGATTTGTTCAAAAATCGGTATTGAATTTCAATCTTGTGCAATATGATTTTGATTTTTATTTCTTATAGATATATTTTTGAAGAAGAATTTCATTTTCAATTTCAGGGCCTGGACTATACAGAAACTAAGTCGGAATCTCGCACCAATGAACCTACCGCAACACGTATAGAAGGTAAGTGCCTTTTTTACAATACAGAAAAGACAGTGGATAAATTGTTTAAAAGCTCCTTCAACTTATAATTTATTATGAAAATTAATTATCACTTATATTAAATCGACGGTCATTTGCAAATATAAGTAACTTTACAAATCGTAACCCAAAACAAAAAACATCTAAACAACTGTGCGCCATAGCTAAACCATAGCAAAGGGCGATTTTACTCCGAATAGATAGTCCATCAAGTCGTTCCGGTAGGCCGGAGGTCTCCGCAGCCTGGTTGCTCTGACCTCGGAATTCTCTCGATAGATGCCAAATCTATTGAAAAAGAGCAGAAATTGGCATCCTTTGAGGAAGAAAGTTTTTTACCTTTCATTTGTTGGATTGTGTATTCGGAGTATATAGGATTTTTGACCTTAGCTAGGGCTATGCATATCACAATGCCGTATGTGCACCTGCAGGCGCATGCTGGGCCGCTTGTCATGTCGCGAGACTGAAATTTTTATTGTGTGTTCGCTTTGCTGTTTACTAGTGGAAAGTGGAATTCGAAACTGAATCTGATAATGTAACTTTGGTATCAGGTAACTTTTTTTTTCGTAATATTACGCCTTACTAAGATCAAACGAACGAATTTTGCTATGGATACCATGACCTGTTTATGCTTTGCTAAATTATGACGCTAGTTTTCTGCTGTGGTGAAAAATTCTAAAAATGATCCTGTCTAAACCTTCCAGATTTTCTATCTAACTATTTTTGTCTCTTGTGTGGTTTCTCAGGGTCTATAGGAATATATATAAGATTGGCACTTTCTTTTTAAAATACTATCGATGAGATGTCTATAGAATAAAGTTATTGGTTTGTAACAAAACTCTATGATTTTAGAGAACACGCATACTTTCAATGAGTAAACAACGTAAAGAAGGAGTCCGAAACAACAAAATAGTGGAAAGTCTGTCATATAAATAAACTGGCTTGCAAAAAAAAATGAAATCAAAATTCAAATATCTTTTGAACGCCTTATTGCATTTTGTTGCGCTTTACATCAGTCGAAAGGAAATTTCATAGACAGTAATTTTGCATTTCTATTTTTGGCAACTTGTTTTATTATATTTATATACAGGGTGTTATATGAAACAGTGTTTTTTTGCAAATTTTTGAATCGCTCTGTACAAAGACCTAACTTCAGAAAAGTAGTTTATAATTTAAATCTATCGTTTAGGATTATTTTGATTCCTTGCTCTAATCTCTATTCTTAAAGAAGATACAAACTTTAACGTAAAATTATAGTTTTAATATACTATGTGTATAGACTCACAAGTCATCAAAAAGATCTAGTAGCCTTGGAAATTAAAACTGACAGAAGGTCATTTCATACAACAGAATTGTATTGTTATTATTTACTTATGTTGGTTTTATTATTTACTATTTCTTTAATAATGGTTTTGTCGACCAACCTGGTGCTAACCTAACAGGATGGATCTACCTAACAGTACAGATTTTGTTAAAAAAAACCCTTCTTTTAATATTGAAACACTTTTATATATCCCCTCAAAGAAAAAAAAACCTAACCGGGCTAACTAAAACGCATTTCGATTTTTAAAACACACAAAGTTATACGTTGTTCCAACAAACATCCTTTGTAATGAAACTCGAGCACGCTATCATTACAACATCTACGGAAATCTCTCAATGGGTAGTAATTGTACTAAAAGATGGCAAAGTTGAGATCCATTTAGCCGTATTTCATTTTCGATTTGTAGAATGGTTTATTCGAAATATAATCAGTCGTGGGTATTACCACTAAAGCATTTTCATGTCATACTGTTAAGGAAAACGGGGTGGCTGTGTCAATTTTCAGTGCTGGAATAGGAACACAGTAAGGGAAAGTCAGTTATTCTGTACATCACTAATATAAATAATACAATTTTTAATTATTTCTTTTTTTTATTTATTATTGCTTTAAAAATTTTAGTATTCTCTTATTAGCTAAATTGTAAGAGTGACCCAGAAAAAAAAAAACTTTTTTTCTGTTTTATCTTGTGCTGTAAATTTATCTGATATATCTGAACTAAGTACTTAGAATCTCAGAAAAGTTTATTTTTTAAAGTTGACTAATACTGTCTATTTAATAGGCATCAATTTTTAAAATGAATGCCAAATTGTGAATCTATTACCAAGAGTTTATGGATGGTTATGGCAAATTTCATTGTAAACTAATCAAACCATGCTTAAATAGCTATCAAAGTTTTCTAAAGTAAATTGTTTTCATTACAAAATAATATATACAAAGTTGGTAGGATGTCAATATTTAAGAAAGCATTAATCGCTTGCAGACTAGCTTTTAAAAAGTGATTCTGATTAATGTCCATGTTTACATTCACTTTAAGTACTTGTCCCTACGCTATATTTATGAAACTATTTTCGTCGAAAATTACCTCCTTTGTCTTTGAAAATTATCTTAAATAGCGTAATAATTACCCTTTCTAGCAATAGATTTTAAAAGCGGAAAAATTTGTGTTTTGGGAAACTTAAATGTCGTTTTAAAAACCCGTTAAAAATTATTACGTGATTTATAGATTAGTGCAACTTAGGAGAAAATGACAAAAAGATGATATTTTTAAATATTTCTACACAAGGGTAATTATAAAAAACATAAATTTATTCGTATGTAAAATTCAGGCCCTAAAAAGCTTTTTTTTTAATTTCAGAAATAGCATCATTGGGAACTTAGGATATAAATAAGCGACTTATACATATTTCTTTCATTGTAAAAAAAATTATTTTTTGATCTACTTTTGCTAAATATTCGAAACATAGAAGACTTAAATTCAGGTGTATTGAAAATCTTAGTAGATCTTAAAATTAAGAAGCTCTGAATATCCTTCTTTTTTAATACAGCATATATATATATATATATATATATATATATATATATATATATATATATATATATATATATACTGCTAAATATTTGAAACATAGAAGACGTTTCATTTATATATATATATATATATATATATATATATATATATATATATATATATATATATATATATATATATATATATATATATATATATATATATATATATATATATATATATATATATATATATATATATATATATATATATATATATATATATATATATATATATATATATATATATTAATATATTTGGAAGAAAAGAGGTGAAACATGAATCCATCAATCCGGTATAATAAAATGTTTTAATCCTCTGAGGTTAGATTACGCATAAAAATACCTTTAAACATTGTAACACCCGAACTCCCTTTCTATATATATATATATATTTATATGTATATTTATATATATATATATATATATTATATATATATATATATATACATATATATATATATATATATATATATATATTTATATATATATTTATATATATATTTTATATATATATATATATATATATATATATATATATATATTATATATATATATTAATATATTTGGAGGAAAAGAGGTGAAACATGAATCCATCAATCCGGTATAATAAAATGTTTTAATCCTCTGAGGTTAGATTACGCATAAAAATACCTTTAAACATTGTAACACCCGAACTCCCTTTCTATATAAAATAGCTCCAGTTGCCATTTCGAAAATTAGAGCTGTAATTTTGATTGATTTAAGAAGTAGAGTTTCATATCTCATATATATGCCCCAAATTTCGTGGCGATATCTCAAATACCTCAAAAGTTATGTCCTTACCGTATGTATTAATTTTGTTAATAACTTTTTTAAGAATATTTTTTTAGAATGTAGATAAGTTATTTAAGAGGCGATTGCACAAGTGATACTATGGGGTGGATAGGGAATCACTTCTTATGTAGCTTTGGTCGCCCGTAGATAGTTGCGCGTTGTAAAGCTTTACACCTAGGTATTACTAGAAATATAATTTTTATTTTCGCAGTTTTTACTTTTTCATATTTTTTTGTTTGAAATTAGCTGGGTTATTTTTTATTTCTTTATATGTATGTATTTCGGAAAATCTAGATATCGTATTACAACCTGTCAGAGCATGAAATAAAGGAAGAGCACGTGTCTTTGATGGTCGTAGACTCAGCTATTTGTAATCTTTCAAATATTGCATACTTTTTCCCATGCCGAACTCATCCATAGCTAAACTTATAAAAAAAAAAATTGATTTACAGGTATAGCCAGTACAAGTATGTCATTATCAAGACATCTTACGCAATATTTTAAGAAAAAATGTGAAAAATGGAAAAAAAGGGTAAATGAAAAATACACTTACAACGATAGAAGTAAGCTTTCGATTTTCATTCATTACAACTAGGCCCAATGGGTAAAGCGATGCTTGTGTTCTCCCTGGAACTACCTATGAGTCTGGGACGATGCTTGTTCCCTCGCTCGTGCCTGGACAGGACGATGTTTGTTCTTAGCTGCGTGTCGAGAAGCACTGTTTTGTTCGATTTGCCATGAAACATGTTAAAACGAATACGGACTTTTTACACGAAAAACCCTTTTACAAATCCGCTGGCAAATCCTACCGACTGCGCCAGTTTTGATCTCAAATAATTTGAAAATCTTTTTAAAAAATTTATTTCGACATTAACAGTGGGTTAGCAAGACAACAACAACAACAGAATTTGTTTATGCTCATATTTATAAGTTTAATAGTGTTGAGATTGCAAGTTGTTTCATTATATAAAGATTCATTATTTATGTACTTTTGCTGAATATTTGAAACATATGAGACGTTTCTTAAATGCATGTGTATTGTAAATCCTACTACATTTTAAAATTAAAAAGCTCTGAAAATCCTTACTGTTACTTGCTTGTCAGCAATTACCAATTCAGTATTGCCATGTTTGCTAGGCGATATTAGGTATTTTGCAAATCGATTCTTATTTTCTGTTCTATTTATAATAATAAAAAATTATTATGTTTTTAGAAAAATTCTATAACTCTAAAGAAAAACAAGATAAAGAATCATTAACGACGAAACCAATTAAATACACAATGGGAAATATTTTAGTATAATATCTAGAATATACATAGAAAATATTTTAACTAGTGACGAAAGCATATTTTAATATAAAGATGGTTGCGCCTTATGAAGCTTTACACCTTTATAGGTATTACTAGAAATATAATTTTTATTTTCCAATTTTTTACTATATCACCTTTTTTTGTTTGAAAAAAGCCAGGTCATCTTTGTATGTATGTATATCGGAAAAGCTAGATATCGCATTACAACCTGTCAGGGCATGAAATAAAGGGAGAGCACGTGTCTTTGATAGTCCCCGACGCAGCTATTTTGTAATCTCTTAAATAATGCAAACTTTTTCCCATGCCGAATTCAATTCATAGCTAAACTTAATAAAGAATTATTTGGTTTACAAGTATAACCAGTACCATTAGGTCATGACCAAGAAAGCTTAGATATTAACACACTAAAAATTATGGACGGTATGCACAGTGTGAACCTTTATGTTTTGTTACTAAATTTTATGATTCTTAGTTCCTAGGTTATACTTTTTGAGTTTCATGTAATAGTTTCTGTTCATTCCTGAATTTTGCGATACTTAGAAGTGATCCTGTCATTCTCTGGCGTTATGAAGCAAACAGACCAGTGTGTAGTCAATTATAGGTCTATTGTTGACACAGTTTCGTATAAGTAATATCCGTGAGGTATCGGTATGCTTACTAAAGAGAAAATACTTCAGTCTGTCGTGTTCTTTTAAATTATAGGTACCAATATTTTTTTTCACTGAAAATGATACATCGTAATGAAACTGAATGAACAGGTCACTGATATGTATAAATTGATTTTAACTGTTAGATTACCTATTATCCCTTAAGCTTTAAAACATATATATTTTAAGGTAGAATATTAAAACAACAATATTTTATTTGAGGGTGTTATTAACAAAATAGAAGTAAGGAAGCTTGGTTGTATTACGAAGAAATGAGAAACTTTGCGAATTATTCAATCAAGGCCGAAAAAAAGGCTTATCTTCAATTTAAATTTAAACGCAGTCAAAAGGTTTTTGGGAAAACACTAAAATATTTAAATATAACCCATCCCATTTCAGAAACTACCTTTTTATAAATAGCATCCCCCCAATTTATTATCAGCTGTGAGTGCAGCTGAGGATGCACCTATTATAAATCTTTATAAAACAAGTCTAGTTGATGAGACCAACAAATTTTAATTTCATGTTATATCCCCTGACAATGTAATGGACATTTTTAGGAACCTTAAAAGTGATGCAACGGGAACTGATCATGTAAGTTTAAAAATGCTCACCTGCATTCTATCATTTCTTTCTGAACATCTAACTTATGTTTTCAATTTCTGCCTTACAAATTGCGTATTTTCCAAATCTGGAAATCGGCAAATATAATACCTATTCCTAAGAAAAAACAATGCATTAGCAATTGCCTACTTTAGGGCTATCAGCATTCTTCCATCGATGTCAAAAGTATTAGAAATTGCAACTCCGTAACTACCTGTTTGGCTTATGATATTTTTACTGCAATTGATCAAGGCCAGAATACCTGTTTAATATTATTAGATTTTAGCAAAGCATTCAACACCCTGGATCATGGGCCGCTTTGCAGTAAAATACGATATTTTGGCATGTCTGATGAAGTGGTACTATTTTTTGAGTTCTATTTTGTCTTGCAAAAGCAAAGAGTACTATATAAAGGTAGTTTTTCTAATTTTCTGCCTGTGAATAAGGAGGTTGCTCAAGGTAGTGTTCTCGGACCATTGTTATTTCTAATTTACACCGCTGACTTTTATTCCTTTCTTAAACATTCCCATCTGCATTCGCATGCCAACGATTCTCAAATGTACTAATCTTTCTATTCTAATGAATACCGTATAGTAGAATCTAATTTAAACAAAGATTTGCAAATTATTTTTAATGTATCAGGGGCTCATTTACTCTCTCTAAATGAGACAAAAACTGAAGTACTCTTGTTTGGCAAAAGTAAAGATTTTCTTCAAAACTAAGTTCACCTTATACTCAACGGTGTACGCCTCAATTTTATTAGTAGTTGCCATAATTTGGGGTCGCATCTAGATAATGATTTGAGGTTCACAGGACATGTTGATCAACTAATAAAAACATCGTTTTTAAAATTAAGAAGACTATATAGAAACAAAGACCACTTAAATAAAGAGATAAGGATAAAGCTGTGTGACTCTCTTGTGTTATTTACTATAGCTTATTGTGACGTTGTTTTTTGGCCCGCCCTTAGAGATCAAGAAAAGCTAACTCTACAACAAAGACTTCAAAACTCTTGCATTAGATATTGTTGTGATCTTCGCAAATTTGGCCATATATTAGACTCTTTTCATGAATCTTATTGGTTAAATTGAGATGAGAGATAGACACTGAGGTTTTTAAAATGAAATTAAACGCTGGCAGGTATTCATTAGTTATAAAATAAATAGATCAAGAATTGCGTGTTATAAAGGACGTATAATTGTTTTCTTTTTTAAAGATAATGTTGGCGACCAGTTCGATCTCATAACACTAGGTTTTTATTATTCCTCAAAGTTTTTAGAAAGATTTCATGTTATGATATTAACGATTTAATTAAAAATTCATATTTATCGATTTCACTTTAATAGTACAAAAGCTGTCACGTATGGAGGCAATTAAGAAATCATTGTTCCTGGGTTTAGACATGTGAAATTTGAATTACTTCCCGACGTTTCGCCTGCGATTGCACAAAGAATCTTCAAGGATTTCAAGGATCCATATTGCACAAGATTAAAACACTGTGATTATTGGTTTGCTCGCATGATGAAGCATGTGGCCCGTGTCTCAGAGTGCTTGATAAATTTAATAGATTATGTATATTTCCCCGACCTTATCTATGGTACATGGATAAAAAGGAAAACTGCGCTACTTGATGGTAGAGTATTCTCTACTGGTTGAGAATTATTATAACACCCAATCGAACGCCTAATATCTTCAGTGCAATATATCTGCTTGATTCTACAGCTTCAGGCAGTTTTTCTGTTTCGTTCGAGACTGAATTTGTAACATATATTGGCAAACCTCCTAAAAGACTAACAAATTGATGATGGACTGTGTTTGAGATGGACGCCGGTGAGAACTAAAATTTAAGTATGTATTCGTATGTGTTTTATAAACAGTATGACCTAGGGTGCCGTTTTCTTTCTTTTGTACTAACACACCAAAGAAGGGAATAACACTATTTGACTCAATTTCCATAGTGAATTTTATATTAGAATGTTATTAGTTTAGATGATCTAAACATATAGTTAAATTTTCTTCTTCATTAAGCTATATTACAAAAGCATATCGGTTTAGATATACTGATATTTAGGATTTTTTAAAGCAGAGCTTAAAGCAGTTTCCTTGAAATCATAAAAAGTCTCTTGAAAAATGAAATATGCGGACGTTAAGTATTCTTTTAACAATTCAGTTAAGATCGGATTAAGGTTTCTATGTTGAAATATGCCAGAATTAATAGAAATTGAATCTCCAATACGCACATTTGAATACAAAAATTCAACATCAAATCTGACTAAAATATCGATAGGCTCTAATGTAAAATCATTAAGGTTTTCTACGAAATGTTTGGAGTTTTTAATATAAGGATTGGATCGTCCTATAATAGGGTTTAAGATATTGGCTAAATATTTCGTAAGATGGCTAACCTATTACTCGGACGATGAGATGTAACAGTACATTGACTTTATTTATTTTTGGTCTGTAAAATGATGCAAACCCTTTTTCAATTTTCTTAGTGGATCTGGACACACACCTGGAAAAATTCACCTCAAATAAAGAAACAGAACCCTAAAAGAAAAAATAAAACACTTATTCCAAAGAAGAGATTATAAGTTTTCCAACGATGCTACATGATAAACTTATTTGCGGTCTAGCAAGCAAAAAACAAGAATATTGAAAAACAATGCTTTCTTTCCATCCAAACAAAGCAATTTAATTGTAATAATATTGCTCCGGACCGGAAGAATATAACACCAAATGCACGGCCTCTATAAAAAACAAAAATATAATTAAATTTGTTAATTATCAAAATTTTAAGAAAAATCCTTTTCAAATGTGTTTTTTTATATTTTAGAAATATTGTGGTTAAAAAGAAATTATTTCACGTTTAATCACCTTTAAACGTTTTTAAGCAACACAAACTATTTGTTTTTGACGAAGTTTTGTACCCCGATGCGCTCACCATTGCATTTAACTTGTTTCCTCTGTCTGCAATTATTTTAGGAGTTATTCACCCAAAACGAATTTTGCAAAAATGCTTGCAAGGTAAACTTTTGACATTTCATATTCATTCGTCATATGTACAAAATAAAAAAGGTTTTTATCCACCACCTAATTTTTTGTAAGCTTTTTTTAGTTTCTGGGCTATTAAGCAGATTATCGTTAATAATTTATTTTTAGTGAAAATTTGATAATGTGTTTTAGTTAGCAGCATTGAGTTCATAAGTCTGATGATACTGACATTTATTACTCATTAAAAACTTTTTCAAGCATTTATTTTGTTTTAAGTAAATTACAAAATGTCATGTCAAATTTTCAGTTTAGGATTGAAGCAACATCTGCATAGTTTATTAAAGCTATGTGCTTCTAAAGCTAATGTGATTTATTTTGGTTACACCGCGGCATTTTCCGACTGTAAAAGGACGAAATTTTATCCTAATGAGATCAAACAGAAGACTTTCATTTAATTTTAAATGATAAGCGCGGTAGACAGAGCTACCCGGGTTTTGTAAATTAGAACGAAAAGAATCACTGCAACTTGATTGGCTGTGAATATTTATATTTATTTTGTATTTAATTCCCGTGGAAAACTATAACACTAATAAAAAAATTTCATTTTACCAACATTTACTTTAATTACGATTAAAATCGTGTAATAATAACTAGTTTTTAAACGTGTCTTAAGATATTTTTTAATTAGGTACAGTACTCACTGCTCACCCTTCTAAGTGAAACGACTGAAAGTCTTTAAGTTTCCTGTTTCATATTTTTTGATTTCAAGTCTGGCTATATTTAGATGCACTCGCTAAGTACCTGCCGCTCTTGATATTACAGAACGGTAGTATTGTTTTAACGTGTTACTCGAGACTGTGACAGAGAAAATTTTTATGATTTATGATTTATATGCTACTGACTTACTCTAAGTCATATACCTAGACGATTTTAAAATTTTATAAAGCTATCTGCATTTTCAAGGTTTAGTTATAATACAACTTTTCACTCGCTTTTATTAATGCAGTAAAAAAGCTTTTTTTGGATGGAATATATACAGAAAGCTACCAAAATATGCCCATAATCAAGCTTTTAAATTGACGGATTTTTAGAAAAATTATTTTCCTAATGCATATTACGAAATCATCCACTAGATGTTATTAGATTACTTTCTTAGCTTTCAAAAGTCTCGTAATATGTTAAGTCGAGTGTGTAACGATATTTCTTACTTATAAGATGAAAAAACGAATTTCTGAATTCGTTTTGCGTCTTAGGAGAGAACATAATTTAGCTGGTAGCTCAGTGTAGCATCAGCATCTCTGTTTTGAACGTCCAAAAGGGTATTGTATAAGGCGGTGAGGGATTCCACAAAACTGGTTATGCAAAATATAGGGTACGAGAAATAAAACTAAAACTTACAAGCTCGTGCCAAGACAGGTCTTTGTATTTGCAAGGTAAACAAAACCAGATAAGAAATACCACTTAGTTAAGAAAAAAACTCAAACTGTAAGAAATCGACTACATGCCAGGCAATTAAAAGCAGGATGAAGAGAGTATTATCCACTTTTAAATGCGGAACATAAAGCTGCTAGTCTTACCTGAGTCCGATAATATCGACACTGGATATGGGAGGAGTAGAGGCACTGAATGTTTACAGATGAAACATAAGTAAAACTGTTACTCAGTAGACAGGATTTTGGCTTAAATGTGGCTCGATAAAGAAGAAAATATTGACGTAGTGTTTCCATTTGGAGGTGAAGGCATATCCTTGAGGGGAGGAGTAGCGTATAGTGATCCACATCATTAAAGAGCAGTATAGTGATAGATGCGTCATACTAATCATAATACAGTTTGGAGGAAACTAAGGATTGAGAACATTTTATTGGATTACAATGCTAGACCGCATCGAGCTGTTATTGTCAATGTATTAATTAAATTCACCGGAAGCTAATCTGAAAACATGCTTAGCATATTGAAGTTACAGTTGTAAAAATAAGAAGATCAAACAAGAAATATTCAAGAGCTCGAAAAATGATACACGAAAAATGGGAGATAATTCCGCAAGCTTTTATAAATAACTTGTTTCTCTTCATGTCATGGAGATGTGAAGAAATTATTTTAAAAAGTATAGTATTTATTTTTATATCATTTTTACTATAGTATAAAAAATCGGGTATTCCTTTAATTTGAGTTTAACAATTTGCTTTACTTTTATATTCCATAATTGTGCTTGAAAATTACTGAGTAACAGTAAAAGAATTAGTGTTACGCCACAGCCGACACTGCCAACGATTACAAATATAATTAAAAAAAAAGCCGACTGTCGTCAACATGAGTGAATTTTAGTTCATAATTATGATCTTATTCTAGCGGTAACCTGTATAAATTTTATTTAAAATTATTTATTCTGTGCACTGATAGCAGTAACAATTTAATCATATTAAAAAAATTATTAAATTCGACTGAAAAAACTGGTAAACTAATTTTTGGTAGAGGAATAGTATGCCGATTTGACATGGGCGCTTGGTGAAACAGATAATGCAAATATTGTATATTATGTATAAGATTACATTGGTATTAATATAATCAAGGCATTAAAAGAAGTTTTATTTTTTTGCCCACTCCCCTGTACAAAATAGTGTGTTTAAGCGGTTCTTCAAATAACGTATGATAGGGTAAATCGAAAAGAGATGGACCATCTTTCTAAAAACTTTTGATAGGCTATTTATTTATAGGAATAAATTCTTTAAAAAAATACGGCATAAACATAGACTTTGGTGATCTATTTGGCACAGTTCAAACATTAATACAACTTAACCACTAATTATAAAAAATAAAAAACTAAAACAGCGAATTGGTCCATCTCTCCTAGAAGGTGTAGGAGAGATGGACCACCGACTATAAGAGAGACGGACACTTATTTCGTTTTTTCCTCCCTTTTCTGATAATGGGCAATACCGCAAATTTGGCACGTGTTGATGTAAGCTGTGCAACCTTCGTACAGCTATCTAAAACAGATAATGTACTGCAACCATTCCTCTTTTTTCTTTGTAAGGCGATAATCTTATATACACCCGACGCACTGATTTTCGAGGTCATCCAAATTTTCTTCCCCACTAGATGAATCATCAAACACTAGGTTTTCATCAGAATCTGATGATGAAGTAGACTTATGCCTGCGTTTTTTTGTACTTTTTTCTCATTCGATTTTAGTGATTTCTTTTTTGAAAGTTCTCCTTTATTTTCCGCTTTCTTCTGCTTCTTCTCGCGAACAAGAGTCATGTAACTAGTTGAAGTTAGGTTACCCATTAGTTTAGCACGTACCTCTTTCATCGCCGGTGTTATTTGAGGCACACGAGAAAGCTTCTGAAGTAGCTAGGTGTTATTTCTTGTTGGGTACGTTCTTCCACATTTTCCAGTTGCTCTTCGGAAGGGCCTAGTTGGGGTGAGCTAGGTTCGCGAGAAGGGGCTTCAGTACGTTTTACCTCACTTTTTAGTTGCAATCTCGAAGGGCGTGGTAGAGGTGAGCTAGGTTTACGAGGAAGAGTTTGAGAACAAATGTCTTTAAAAACAGTTTCTGTTGGTAAATCTCCTGGATGCAATGGAGCCTCATTTGGTGACTCAAAAACTCAATCAAAAAAGCGTGATGAGGTATTTCATTTGGGTTGTAAGGCCAAATTCCTGTCGCTCGGAAGGCCGATACGGCATTGTTGACTGTAGCCGCTTTGCCACAGGCCTTTCCCAAAAGTTTGCCGAATTGCAACCGATGTAACTTCCTATTAGGGTTGTTTTTGATCCTCCCACACGAATCGTAATAATGGTCCTTAAGGCTATTGATGAAGGCCCGATCAAGCGGTTGCAAATAATGTGTAGTGTGACTCGGCAAACAAAATAAAACAATGACGTTGTTCTCAGCAAATTGTAACGTGTCAAGATTAGTTGTGTGAGAAGCATGTCCGTCTACTATTACCAAAACTTTTCCGGGTGCTTTTCTGGGGTAGAAAAGATTCTGTAGGCACTCCAGGAAAATGTCTTATGTTACATACGCTGACTTCTTTGACATCCGTACACGTGAGCCAGGTGGCATTCCATCAGACCATTCCGCTTTAGCATTTTTTCCCTTAAACACGTAGTAAGGAGGTAAATGAACTTCTTCTGCTTTGCAGCAAGCCACTACTGTAATCGTTTCACCCTTTTCGCTAATTGAAGATACACTTTTAGATCCTTCTCAGCTAGTACCTGCCCAGCTCGCGTGTTTAACTGTAGACCAGTTTTATCTGTATTGCAAATGTTTCCGGGGAAAGTATTCTATCAAGTTGTTTAAAATAGTTATCTACAACGGTTTTAGACATTCCCAATGCTCGTCCTATTAAAGTATTTTCAGCTTTACGAACTGTAATGTTTGGATTTCGTCTTAAAAACTGGAGCGTTACGTTACCAGCTTTACCTAAAAATATTTAAAAATATTTTTCAGATTAAATAAATGTTGAACTCCAATACGTTCGTCTAAATTATAGGCCATTGTTCGTACTTCCTGTCTAGTCGGTGCAAAGCCTCTCTTCTGTAATTTTTTGATATGATTAGCGAGCTTCGCTTCTACTTCTACACCGAGGACGCTGCTAGGGCCCAAATAATCCGTTTTATTCAAATTGCTAGCTGCAAGTCTGCGTTTAAACATGGTTTTTGGAATGCTGAATGAGTTCGCTGCTTCGTTTATACCCATTTGGCCAAACACTACTGCATTAACAACAGAGAATAAACCCTCTGCGGACCAAGAACCCCTCTCGGCCACATTCCGCTTGCGGATGTACTGATTGGGCATTATCCTAAAACAAAAGGACATTCGTCCGTCTCTCCTATACTTTGCTGGTCCGTCTCTCCTAAAAATGGAGGACAGATGGACCAGTAAACCCTGCATCGACTAAACAAGTGAACTTTATATTCTCGAAGTTATGTGCATGCCGGAATACATATCTGTCTATACCACGCCTAAAATTGTATCTAAAACTTACCTCAAGTGAAATAACTGTTCAAAGAAAATCACTTTAAAAATTTCGATGACCATTCAAAACTAAATTCTTCGAAAACTTATAACAAACGACACAAACACGCGTGTAACCGTACTACCAATTAACAACTAACGCTGTTGCATGATTCTACACCGGCGAGAAGAGTGTTGTTGCCACAGTATGCGAGAAATCGTAAGTGGTCCTTCTCTCCTACTGGTCCATCTTGCCTCGATTTACCCTAAATTATTTCATATTCTTGGTTCTTTTTGGAAAAATCTTAACCAACTTTGTTTTTTCAGTATTTAGTAAATCATTCGCAACCAAATTTTTTTCAGAGACGATAGTTAACTTTAAACGACAGCGATTTATGCATATCAGGATTATTTTTTGAGGAAACGGTAGAATTATAAATAAAATTAAGTTCAGTAATTATACCTTAGTGCATTTGCACTTAACACTTTCAAGTCAATCATATTTATATAATAAATACTATCTTTTGAAAAGAACGGTGTTTAGCGAAATTCAATATGTATATATGCACGGAACAGCTGAAAATGTTGTTATGAAGCAAGGTCCTATAAAAACTAGTGCAGAAATCGATCATCGTATTCGTATTTGTAAGGCAGACCCACATAAATCAACAGTTATCATTTAGAAAGAAGTTTTTACCGAAAAAAAATCTTAGACCACCCAGTGATGCCTTCAAACGAGAAAGAAACTTCATGTGTCCGAAATGAATCGAAGAAGTTGTTTGGCATTTGCTAGACGACATCTTGATTGCAACATCAGCATCAACGTTCAGATGAAACAAAAGTAAACAAATTTAGTTCTGATGGAAAATGTTTTACTTGAGACCCACCTACTAAAGAGTTTGATAGTCGCTGTACTATAAAAATCGTAAAGCTTGGAGGTGGTTCAATTGTGTTATGGAGCTGTTTTTCTTGGATTGTCTGTCCTTTATATAGAATAAATGTGAATATGGATTAGTATGAATATACCAATATATTGGAAAATGTCATGAAGCCGTTAAAATCTTTGGACTATCATGAAAAGAAAATTAGAATAAAAACTGTTCAAAACTTTGACTAATTATTCGACAGTATGAGACAAACATGGCGAGATATTACAAGAGTCATGTAATCATTTACTCGAGTCGATACGAAAATATCTGAAAGTCACTGAAGCCAATGGCGACTTTACTAAATATAGTGATTAGAATTAAATTTATTCCGATTATTTGTACGATATTAACAACAGAGTACTTTAATATTTTGTTTCCAATTAGTTTACGGTAAATTAGGGAGAAAAATAAATTCATTAAAATACACACAAGTATTACTTTACTCAAAAATTTAAAAAACTGAAAATAGTGTAATAACGATAATAATTGAAACAGAATTTAAATTTCTAAACTAAAACAGAATAAAATAAATACAGGCTGTCGTTTCCAATTAATATTCTGACTCTATATATTAGCAGATAGGGTAGTACCTCAGGTGCAGATGCGAAAAGAAACTCGTTTTTTTTAAACAAGGTGGTGTAGTATATTCGCTGAAGATATTTATATTCCCATAAAAATAGGCTGTGGATCCTTTTCTTACTTTGGGGTCTACCGAGTAAACGATATTAACCGGGGGTGTACATGAGATTATAAGAGATTGACAGTTTATAGTCAGGTTTGGAATTAAACAGGCTTAAGGAGGGTCCTCCAGAGTAATTTCCGGTAGAGGTAAGTACCAGTAGGGACTAAGTTTTGTTATCTGGAGATTGAGCACCTCGTTTTGGAATTTGTTAATTAGGCAAGAAACAGTAGAAAAAACTTAATATTAAGATTTCAACAATATTATTCTAATAGATAGATTATAGATCTAACAAAATGAGTATTCTGATATATCTCTACTTTGGCGAAATCTAACAATCCATAAAATCGCAATGTGCAGGCTCTAATTTTGAGGTAGTTTTTAAGACTTAAGTCATTAACTTGACTTGAATCATTAGTCTGGCTTAAGTTTTTCTGTCCTGACTTATAATTCATTTCTAAAGTAATTAAAATCTAAGTCTTAAGTAATTTTTTTGTAAAATGAATGAAAATGGGAAAACTGAAATCAATAAAATTATATAAGTCAATAAGTCTTTTAACTTCAAAAATTTGCAAAAAGCCCAGAGGGTGATTTTTTCCGCTACAATTCTTCCCTATTGATTTAACTAGAAAATGAGAGCAACGACGAAAAATTGACACTCATTAGGAGTCATAAGGTTACGCTATTAGTGAAATGAGAAAAAATGCTCAAAAAGAAATGTAAAAGAAAATAAAAGACATTGACTTTCTATGAACTTGTATTCTAGTCCGAAATTGTGCACTAAAACTAACTAATAAAAAAGAGATTAATATAATAAGTTTTAAGTGACCTTTAAGTTTTCTCTGTTTATAAAACAAAAAAATCAGTCTTATAACTTATACATTTTTCATCACAATATCTTATTAGATTAGTAGATATTGTACATGATATTTTAAAGGCGTATCATATAAGGTCTGTTTAGTTTCTATTACATTAAAAAGCTGTTTGAGATAATTAAGTCTAGTTGATTTCGATCATAGTCTACGAAATTAAATTACTTTGAATTTCAATCTTAATAATCTCGTATTTTGCCTGAAAATTCGTGGCATACCAAAAATAAATCATATTAAGTTTGAAGGCAAAAAGCTTAATAAAGTATGCAGATGCAGCGTCGGTGCCTGCTAAGCAAAATTACTATTTTATTAGTATTCTCTTGTTTCTACCAGATCCCATATATTTGTTCTGGATATTCACAACTGTTATAAATAAATTAATTTTGCAGAATGCATTTACTCTATTATAAAATTATATTAGGAACAATATTGTGAGTTTAAATTATTATCTGAAATACTTTTAGGTGTACAACTATCTGTCGATTCAAACAATACTTACACAATTTATATTATAAAAAATTAAATATACTTAACTATCATATAAATTGTGAGTCTCTAATAAACTGAGTTAAAAAAAGTGAAGAATATCTATAAAAACATGTTTCAATTTTTTTTATCTTACGTACAATTTTATGTATTTTTAACTTTTCTAGGGTCGGTATCTATGCACCTCTTAAAATGTCTAGTTTATTAACTTAATTTACTTTTAGTATGGCCTTGTTGGTAAACAGTTTGGTTTCGAAAAACATTTTCATTTTGGATAAGTATATTTTTGAAAATCCTTTAAAATTACAAAAAACAAACAAAAATATGAGATTGTGAAACAGAATTGAAAACTCGCTCAACCTATATCAGAATAGCTAAATAAAAATTTCTACGCCCAAATTAATTAAACTATATTCGGTACCAAATATATGTGTACACAATTAACGTTCTACAATGACTAACTTTAGAAATTAACTCCGCACTCCAAACGAACACTACGTTCTCAGTTCAGTATGCCCGTACAGCATATCATTTACTTCATTACTATGGAATGGGTTACTTGTGAAAACTCCAATAACATTAAAATTTTGAAATCAATTACCCCCAATCCATTTTCGGCATTATCATGTTTTTCCACAACGTAAACCTGACACTCTATCTCTGTATTCTTATTATATATGAAATCATCAGAAGTTAGCACAATAGCGCTTGGCTTAGCTTCAACTAAGTCATGAACCATGATAAGAATAAGGTCATGTTCAATATTTCACATCTACAGTATCTTGCAACTACATGATTACTATCTTGTCTCTGACAAGAACAGCGCCCTTAACCTTGAAATGAGCGGAATGCAGCCATGTTTAACATTTTATATCTACAGTATGTATCACATCTATCTACAGAACTCTATTATTATTACCTTACTTTTGAAATGAACAGTTCCCTTAACATTCCCATAAGCCGAATGCAGCATCTGACACAAAGAGTACTAATTGTATGCATAAAGAGATTTCAGTTATGCCTTCCTGGAATTTATAAATTACTTTGAATGGACAGAGGGCAGTCATGTCACTTTCACACCTGTACTGTCCTATCCTTCTTTATTCCGCTGTTCCCTGGGGGACCGCAGTCCTTGGACTTAGAGTACCGTAACACAATAAAAAGTTCTTATATAGAGTTTTCCTTGTCCCACTAATACCGGTAGTACCCCCTGGGGCAAGATAATTGTTCGGATGACCTTTCACTTAGCATGAATTGAATACAGTCATTTTACAGCCAACTCACTTGATACCTATAGTGTCCAACATTAGCTCTTAGTTATTTACCTGCAGTAAAATTCAACTAGATTCTTTTTGACTGTTGTTCAAAGTATACCCTCCTATGTATTAACCTTATGACAGTATCAATGACATCTACACACATGCAACATGCGACATAATAAACACCGTATCTATGTATGTATTGACTAATGCCTTTTCTACAATCGCGTGCAAAATACGCGCTTCCCAAAAACAATGGGTACTTTTCCGATGAGATTATTCTTTATCGCTCAGCGAACGGCAAAATTAACAAAACCATCGCTTGGCCCTACCAGCTATAAAGTAAACATCTGATTTGTTTGATATTAACATTTTATATTAATTTTGAACGTAGACTTGCTTCGTAAACTATTGACACTATCAAATAAATATAGCGTGTTCGAGAAATCCTAGTACGGGTTAATAGCTCGATTACTAGTAAAGATAATAAAACTTGAAAGTTGCTGGTGGAACACTAAACTAGTTTTTTTGGCTGTTGAACTTTTTTCCGCCCATCTTGGGGATGGCGAGATTTTATATGTAACCTTATATTGAATTTAACTTTATTTTGGAAACTTCTAAAAGACAAAAAATCTGTGCGAACCAAAGGTCTCAATCTGATTTCATTTTTGAATGGTAAGTAGTAGTAAGGTTGCGGTGGCCGAAGCTCTGGCGGATAAGCCTATAAGGCCCTTGTCACAATCCCTTGAACAACCATTTTCACTCTGGATAACCTCCTACCTTTATATCAATCCGGCCCGTCTTTCTTATGAAAGCTAGCAACTTCTCCCAATCAAGGGTTTTTAGCACTATGGATACAGTGACTAGTCTACCCCATTTTTCGCAAATTCCTATTAAGTTATATCGGATTTCCTCTCCTGTTACCACTGCACCAGAATTTGCAATAGGTGGGACATACTCAGAAAGAAACCTTTGGATTGGCTACTCTATCTAAGAGCTAACGGACAGAAATCAAAAAGGCAGAGGGTGATCCAGAGTGAGAGTGGTTGGACAGGGGATGGCAACCAGTGTCTTTTAGGTCTTAATACTTGCTACTACTACTGCTACCTACCATTCAAAAATGGGTCAAGATAAGAACCTCCTGTTCGGGCAGAAATTTGTGTCTATCGAGGTCTCCATAATAAGGTAAAATTCGAAACAAGGTTGCATTTAAAATTCGAAAGCTTCAAAATAGGCGAAATAGAAAAATTTGATGGTACTCATGCAACTTGCATGCAACCATTAGGAGATGAAATGCTAAAAAAACTACAACTACTTATCCATATTACCTCAAATTGTGCACAAAAATGAAGCATTAAAAAAAAATGGTAAAATTGTCATACGAATCCAATGCAGCGAAACAAAATGGCGGCCTAATAGAACATTTAAAAAATCACCATGAAATAACTACTTACTTTGACTTCAATTCTTGTGCATGAATACAAAGATGAAAAGGTAAAATTGTCGTAAAAGTTTATGTCATTCTTCCAGGATTTTATAAACTTTCACATTTTAGGGTCTCTAGATGCGAAAAAAGACATGTTTTCTCATTTCGTCTGTGTATGTTGGTCTGTCATAGCTCAACTACTTACACTATTGACTCTAAATTTTAATCGAAAGTTAGATGTCATATGGGGATGTCCTGGTAACATTTTGGTAAACATTCAATTCTGCAGAACAAAAAGGCCACCTAATGAAATGTTACAGAAGATTACTAATAAATGATTTAAAAATAGCCTGAAAAACTACTTATTTGATTGATAGTAAAATTGTGGTACAAATTCAAGTTGGATTAAAACATCAACGTAAAAAAACTGTTTTATTCAATCGACTTTAAATTTTGCACAAAAATTAGTAAAATTATTATGAAAACATTTGTAAAATTTTGGTGCGGATTCAAAATGACGGTGTAGTGCTTTTTTTGACAGAGTGTAAAAACTACTAATTTAGTTTATTTTAATTTATGCCCAGCAATAAAGTGTGGCATAGGTAGAAACTGGTTAAATATTGGTACAAATCTACTTCATACCTAACAAAGGAAAGTCAATATGAGGGTAGTCCCGGAACGAAATTAACCGATTTTTTTATGTTTACAAGTACTCGCCCATATTAAGATATTTCGGGCACGCTGTATAGTAACTATGATGGATTAATTTCATTCAAAAACTGTTTATCTCCATGTTTCGTAAAAAAACGTATTTGTGGGAAACATCGTAACAGCGTTTGCAGGAAAAATCATGTGTGTAATTCGAGCGCAAAGTTACCTTGTCGCTCTCGCTCTGAGGGACAATATATCGTCTTGCGCTCTTAGTATGCAAATAACTATTTTAATCAATTTTTTAACTATATTGAAACGACGTCTTTTTATGCACTAACCTTATTTCATTACCAATGGCATCTACGTAATATGCATGCAACATAATAAATACTATATTAAGGTTTTCAATAAAATACAACATTCATTAATCTTTTTTTTTTTTTCTTTTTTTTGTATAAAAATAGTTTCCAAAAATCAGATCAAAATCTAATATCGTTTCTCAACTATTAGTACTTTTTTAGCTGACTTACGTTAAACTGTAAATTTTTTATTTCCTTTATTTGCTGGGTGTTATCCTTCACACTTTCACCTGTTCGGCTCCAAGCTTACAGTTTTCCCTTCAGAAGTAGAATGTCTCTCGGTTTAAAGTGGTGCAGTGCAGCTCCTATCAGGCATATCGTAAAGGTAAAAACACGCATATTATGTCTCACCCTATAAGTCTGTATGCACTTAACCGCAATATTTTCAAATCTTTGTATGTGCCGTGTAATTTGTTTTTATCCCACAATTGTCACTTTATCAGAATAGCCAAACGAAAATGCCTACCTTTAAATTAATTAAACTATATTCGGAACAAAATATATGTATACACAATTAATGTTCTTCAATGAATAACACTTTAAAAACTAATATCCAGTTCATAAGTTCCTATGGACACCCGTCGATACCCGAGTATTGACGTTATACGTTAACATCAAGTTTTAATTTATGGGTCTGTATTTCGGTAGATCACGGCTTTGCGCCGAGTATTCAGTACTCCTAACACCTATGTTAATTTGGTGATAAAACTAAGTGATAAACCTTAAAACTGTTTGAGTTAATAATTAGTTATGGTGTTTTATACAAATATCGTAAAATAAAGTAGAGCAAAGAGTGATACTGACCAAATTTTGTCAATCTATAAAATTTTAACATCAATTTTAATTGCTTTTCATACGAATCCGCTATCCGAAACTGTTACAAATCCAGAGAAATTGCTTTTTAGAGCATTTTCCGCAATGGTTATTGCAAACTCTGCTGTATTAATATTACTAATTATTCAGCTATAATGTCTTTACAACCAAATAGTTCCAGTGTATTTATGTTTCTTTATAGTGTCGTATAATCTCAAATTATCACCAATAAGAATCATCGTTATTGCCTGCGAATGGCTCTTGAAGACAAACGAATGAAAAGAGAAGGGTATCATAAAAATTAATCGCTTAAAGTACAAAATTAGTTCTCCATAATAGCGACACCACAATTACAATGCTATAATGGAAACGGTCTCGACATTAAAATCTATGACCCAAAAAATACGTTGTAAAGATTAGACTAGTAACGCGAAAGAGTAGGAAATTTTAAGTCAAGTAATCAGAAAATTCTTACTAAATAGAGGTATATTGTGTGTACATTTTTGATCGGAGTAGGAGCAAAATATGCGAAAACAAACTTTAACTGTTAAGAAAATGCATGGCATTTCCGACTATTATTCCCATTGAATTTTATAGTTTTCATATTTTACATACATTTTCATTTATTGAGATTGGCACGAAGTAATGGGTTTATTGGTTATGAAAACTAAATATAAAAGTTTTTTGAAATTGTGCAAATTTTGTTCAAATACAATTTGCGGATATATATAGATGGTGTTACGGTTTTTTAAAATATATATTAACTTTGGTTTCTTAAATCTAATATGTTCATCAGATGGGCCGCCTCTTACTGATTCAAAATAAACTGCGTTTGATACCGTTTTCTTCAAAGATACCCAAGACATTTGACAGAAACCCTGCTAAAACAGCCAATGTGTTAGAGAGAAACAGAGAATGTTTGACTCTTTGTATAAATAAATGTACAGGAAAGAGCTTAGCCTTGACCTTGACGAGACCGAGAATGTCCTAAGATTAAAAACGATGGCCCATCAAAATGACAACACCTTGTTTCCGGTTTTCAGTGGCGTATCCACTTTTATCTTTACTTTGAAATTTAGGAAGTAATTTGAAAACTTATACTTTTGAAAGAGAATTATAATTGAGGTATGAACTGAATTAAACAAGCCAATTAGTTTGATACATTATGTCAGGTGCCAATTCAACAAAAAACTGGTGAAACATTAAAATTCATGTCTTTAACAGCTCACTTTAGATATTTTTACTTTTAACATAATAAACCTTTCGTATTAATACCCTTATATTTATTCAGGAGTTTAAGTTCAGCGTTTTTTGTTATTGATGCTTTAAAATTGTCATTGGGTTTGAAATAGCGACTTATCAAAGTTATAAAGAAATGTGGCAATTTATTCTTTTTACCGTAGTAGTAGACATACTTTTTGTGAAAATAAGCTAACTACACCTGGTGCAAAAAAATTTAAATGATTTTTTATCTCATCTCTCTTAGAAATTTTAATTTCAACGCAAAAAGTGAAAAACCAGCGACAAGGTCTAGTCGAGTTGAAAGTAAGATGAAAAGGTACCTACGCATTAAAAAAAACTTGCACGTCCGACCGACAAAAAAATGTGTTATGTATAGGTAATTTAAATTACATTTCGGTTAAAAATGGGTTCAAAAGGGTTCACGCGCTGCAGAAATACAAAGACATGAGTATGATTTACCATTTCAAATTTTGCAGTTACGTAGACAAAGGATCAATGTAAGGCGGTAAAGAGCCATTTTGTGGAAAAAAAATTATATGCGAAGGCATGGGCGTCAAAAAGTGGCCAAAAAATGGTCGAAAATGGACAAATATACTTTTATTTTATAACTCTAGATTTGATTTTTTCATAAAAATTCGCATTTAGCGCCCAACTATACATATTTCCCTATTAACATCACATTGCAGCTAATATATATCTCTTATAGTTTTAACATAATATTGCAGCGGCGGAAGGCTCGCAAATTATCCATATTACTGCGTGCAGTTCCCCCTTAAGCTTAAATTTGAAAAGACGACGGTTTGACAACACACGTCAACAAATCAAAACGTAAACATCAGAAAAATAAGGTCCCAAAAATGACGTAGTTCCGTCAAAGCCTGCTAATTTAAAATAATGCATGGGACTCTTTCTTGTTGTCTATTTATTCAAAGGTTTGACTACCTAGTGGAATCAATGGAAATGCATTGCTTCATATGACACAGTTTTTCTCAAATTTCTCGATGTCTTTAAAGTGAAAAGTATCAAATTTGGGGTATTTAAAGTCAGCAAAGCACAGTCCATTTGAGGGATTTATAATATAGAGGGAGTTACAATTAGAAAACCAAAGTTGATGTTGAAACTTTTGTATTTAACTTTATTCTATCTATAAGAATTTGAAAGTTAAAGAGGTGTGCATTTATAACCAAAAACGTGTACGTTTTTAAGCTAAGCTGCTACTCAGTAGTTTTTACCTATCTTCATTTGGTTAACGACGCACATAATTTTCGCAAGTGGTCACCTTTTTAAGTACTATAAGTACTTTACTGTACGAGGTAAGACCATTAAATGAGCTGCAAATCTGAAAGGTGGTGATCAGACATAATCTACCCAGAAGAAGAGTACGAGGCTACATATATCGGAAAATGTGTAAGAACTGCGTTCCCTTGCGGTTATTTTAAAAACTTAAAATTTACTTAAATATTTTCAGCCAATTGCTTTTGGACCAAGTCTTGGCGGGATTATGGATAATAAATCCCCTTATCTGACCATCCTGTATATAGTAGAGCTTGCCTTTAGAAGAACTACAAAAATATCTATAAATATGCAGGGAATTTGATTTAAAATAAGAAAGTTGATATACAATTGACAGCGGAAATTTTTCTCTCTAAAGAACTGAGAAGTGGGCGAATCTGTCCACATATGCATGCATTTGCCGTCCATTCGCACAATATATGGCATATATATATATACTTTACGTCTATACTAAGCAAATGCATTCGTTCCTCACCGTGCGGCTGAATTTGCTCGCTAAGTGATTCGCGGCTTAACTGGCGTGAATAGGATGGCGAACAGTAAATACATTTTACGCTACGAAACTCTTCATCAAGGATTGCTCCTAATTTTAGCGAAGCCTTGCGGAGGCAGCCGAACACGCGGTAAAATTAAATAAGTTTGTTTACATATAAAACTATGTGATGTTATGGCTTTGATGATGGTTTTATAGAGAAACCTGTGCTAACCTAATGCCAACGGGACAGGTTGACATAATAGTATAGGTTTTGTTAAAAAAATCCTTGTTTTTGCATAGACTCGAAATGTTGTTGGCATGCTACCACGCGCTTCGTTTACAGCAAATCTAACCAGTCCTAACCTACCTAATCCGCATTTTTATTAATTTTAAATTTTGTTTAAAAAAGCCGAGTATCTTACGGTTGAGCTAGGAAGCCTATGAGGAATATTCGACAAAACGTCTTTGAACTCTGCCAAAATAAACATAGAACCAATAGAAGGCCAGATGGTGACAGAACGTAGTATGTTATTTTACAACTCGCTGCGCTATTGCCATAACACGTCCTTAATAAAGTGCCTTATTTTCCTATTGCCTGTGTGGATTTTTACCTCTAAATTCGAGAGCATGACTTAACAAAGTCTATGCGTCCAGCGAGTTCGAACCAACCTATGCAGAAAATTACCCATTAAGTTAAGAGCCGGGAAAGTTATACGCAAATATATTGTAAAATAGTTAAAATAACCACGCTGTACAGAACGACCCAAGTAGATATGACAAACTATTTTTACAATACTGTCCATTCAACTAACTGTGGAATAAGGAAGTTTCAGTTAAAAGACCACAGTGCACGTCCAAATCGAGCGGCGCTAGTTTCTTTTTTGCAAGAGGTCGACAAGTTCTTCTAATATTAATATTATAAAAAAAAATGAATAAATTATCGTCGACATGGCGCTAGCTTAACAATGTTCAAGAATAACTAATGCAACTTTTGCCAGGCAGCTGCTTAAATAAAACTTCTATGAATAAGGGAAACCCGATAAGAGTGTTTATACAACCTTTTTTTCTATGTTGTCAAAAACAATGCAACCAAAATTTCAAGAATAATAACCGAGTTTTTCCAAAACTTATAATTATTAGTTCTTGGTGTAGACAGGTTTTGAATCTACATTTTGTAAACGGGATACTTTCATCACAGTATTTTTCTAGATACTTTTATAAAGGTTTTATTTTGTTTTTACAAGCATTTGACTTTCTAAATCTATTGATGTGTCGCACTCATACATTAAAAGTATCTAAAAAGCAGCCTTATAAATTCGACAATATTCCGGTGTCCGTTTCTAAAGTTATTTAGTATGATACATCATTAGCTTTGGAAGGAAACCAAAACTTCAAGTTCTTATTAAAAAGAAAATAAGTTCATGACATATATATTTACTAAACGTCGGAATTAAAATTCAGATACACTGCAGTTTTTACGCAAATAGTTACTTTCTAAATGTAAAACATATGTTATTTTCCTATAAGTTGATTTGATGTTCAGCCACTGACACCATATACAATGTTAAAAGTGTTTAAAAAAATACTTCAGGCTGCTGAAATTACTTTTTTCTACAAAAAAATGTTATTTTTTTATTGTTAAAAATTAGTCATATGTATAACTAATGGTATTAGACCTTACAGAAGTTAATAAATTTATAAGTGATTATTGTTTATGCCTACATGCTACAAAGCTGATACTTGTAATTCGGGGAGTTTGTTTGTTAGTTGTTTCTGTAAACTCGCCAGTGTTCGATATAATAGCGGCGGGAGATTCCTCAGCGACCGCAGCCCGCGCGCGCTGTTGCCAACTCTCTCCTAGGCCAGCATCTCGAAACCGCAGCACATTGCGACCCCTTCGGCTTCACCGCCTTAACCCCATCTCTCTGTCGCCCCCCCAATCCACCCCACACTCTTAACGGCGACGGGGGAACGTTTTACTGTTTTATTGATTAATTGAGTTCAGCCGAATTTCTGCCGCTTCGGATTTTGGTTTTATTACGTTTTATCCAAATCTTCATATTTAAAAGGGTCAAAAGTAAAAATACGATGCACTGATTTACTCGGTAACACATATTGAGATGTCGATAAGAATATTTTAATCAATTATAAAGCTATTTTAGAAAATGTTTATACTTGGAAGTAAAAAAATATCTGAAAATATTTCTAATGATTTAATGTACGTGTGAAAATCAATATTTTGATTAAAAATTAGCAAATCATAAAGTTACAGCTATAGATTAAAAAAAAAAACAATTTAAGGATTCCCTTAAAAACGAAAAACGCTTATTTACAAAATAGGCATTTAAAAACTTTACATTTTCTGAATAAATAAGTAATTTGCAGAAGTCATTATTTGTCACCTATCATTACATGTTTAAAATGGACTAGTTTTCTCGACTTAGCAGTTTATATAATTTCGGGTGCTTCAGTATTCTGTTCATTACTTCTTAGTTTTTGATATGGTTCACATGTGTTCTATATGTTTGTGCAGTGGCACAAGAGAAAAAACATTAGGTTAGGGAGGATATATTTTGTTCCATAACTATTCATTTATAAAAATGAGGACCTTTTTTTTAATCATCAAAAATCAAACAAAAATTATGAGCCTCCCCAAGCTAAAAATCTAGCGTCATTTAAATATGAACTTGTGAACCTTTTTTAAAAATTAAGAGCCCCCTCCCCCCAAGCGAAAAACCTGGTTGAGCCACTGTGACCATATGTACCTTATTTGTTGGAATGTTGTTTTTGTCCATATGGGGGTGGAATGGCTACATTTTGGTAAAAATCCAATAAGGCGGAATAAAATTGCGGCCTCCGAAACTGTTAAAAAAATAATTATTAAAAAACTACTTGTCGAGTAGGCTTTAAGATCTGCACAAAAATAAAGTGTGATATAGAGATAAACTGGTTTGTGTAGAAATCCATTACGGCGAAACAAAATTCCGGCTAATGAAATCTTTAAAAATTCGGTATCAAAAAACTATTTATCCATTTGGTTTGAAGTTCTGCACAAAAATCAAGTGTAAAACAGGAATAGAGTGGTAAACTTTTAGTGCAAATATGGAGACTTTGTATTTCGTGCAAATATTTATTAAATAAAATTATAGCAAAGCCTTTTCGGCTTTCGCCATCTTCAGTGCTACCTGAAAGCAAGGAAATAACTTCAAATTCAAATGAAAGATTAGTATTAAGTTAAATTTTAATCAACTTGATAAAACCAGTTAATTTAAAAGTATAGATGTATGAAAAACATATATAATATTTTTTGATATTTTAGGTAATGAGTTGACTTGAAATATAGACAATTTTTTTAATAAAAAAGAAACGTTGAGTACAATAAAAAAAGTAACAAATTTGTCATCTACTTACTTGTCAGGAAAGTACAGGTTACCTTTAAAAAAGGGGAGCATACATAGACGAGAACAACAATATAAACATTTAAAATTGTATGTCACATCACAATATTTAATTACGTTGAAACCCTAAAAAGGGAGGTAGTTTTTCAACCCTGTTTAGGCGATCTAGTCAAAAACGGTGTTCAAATTGTAAAATTGCTAAATAGCTAGTAACAATGACAAAGGTTTGACATAGGAGAAGCTAGTTTTGTGAGGTTGGAATTATGAAATTATTTTTATAAAGTTTGCGCTTTGCTATGCTTTTATTTAATTTGCACGATATACAAAGTCTCTACGTTTCCATTAATCTAGACATGTAATTTTATCTACAGTTTTTAATGGGATATTGTTGACTATGAACTTCAAATTGGCGTTATTGTTAGTTTTGTTTGCGACCATGATCTGGGTTTTCTTACAATTGAGTTTAAGTTTGTATTTCTGGGCAACCACTACCCCCAATTATTATTTAGAGCTTAGTTGTTGATTTTTTTTGGCGTTAATTGTAATTTGTGATATATTCGTCTATATCATCAATCGCTTCTTTGAATAGCTGCTTGGAGTACAGCTTAAATACTATGAGGATAGAATAAGTCCCTGAGACATCCTGGTTGTACCTAAAATTCATCCGAAAATTATCTTTTAATTTGGTTTTTGTTCTGCATTGAGATTTGTTATTAAAGGTTTACCTTTTTACTGTTCTAAACAATATCAAACCCTTCCGAATTTCAATAAAGCAAGTAAAAATTTCGCAATTTGTCGCTCATAAGAACCTCTTCCAAAGCCATTTATAAATGCAAACTGTTCCTCTTCACTATATCATGAATGGGAGAGGGAGAACCTTCAGACCATGGTTCACCAGACAAACAACACTATGATCTTTGCACTTGCGGCTTTTGTTCTTTACAATTTTTATGAATTGGCATGAACGTTAATCGTAGTCAATAGTCATTCTCACAGCATTTATCCGGTTTCGTTTAAATATGTTATATATATTTAAAATGGCTAGTTTCTATCAGTTTTAGTATTTCCGCGTCTACCTGATCTGGTCCGTTTTATTGCCGATTAGAACTCATACTGTGTTATCTCTGTTCCTGATATTTTGTTTGTTATGTAATGATCATGCTCAAAGATATTTTCCATGTATTAATTCCATTTTGCTAATATAGTGTCAGTGCTGGCAAGTATATTTAATTAAACATTTGTATAGAGTGATCTTTTTATATTTGCTGTTTCTTGGAGGTTTAGCGTGTCATGTTTCCTTGTAATTTTTCAACTTCTTCGCACTCTTCTGCAAATATTCCTCTAACTTTTTAAACATTTTTATGCTATTGTGCGCTAAACTCTTTATTTTTTCGTTTATCTATTCTTTTTATTGCACTGTGATATTAATACTGATCGCCATAAGATTTAAATGGTCGGTGGCATATAGGTATATATTGAACGGAAATTCTCACAGCTTTGGTCATCAGAAATCATGGTTCTTGAGATGAGACCGTGTAAAATTGGCATTACTTATCCGACGTTTCGCCTTGTATTGCACGAGGCATCTACAGGGATCTTTACTCCACGAGATCTGAATACTGAATGAGCTCGAAGAGATTCAGGCGGGCTTTTATACCCGACTTGGGCTCGCCGAACCGTGACCCTGTGTCAAGATCGGTTTCCACGTGTGATGTAGACCATAACCCGTATTTCTATTGACATTTTTTGTACGTTTAAATATTTCAATAGATACTCTAATTTTTCGTTTATAAAATCCTGAAACCGATGTTAGAACCTTGCTACAGCAGATAGAACAATTTGTTTCTTTTTAATACATCATTCATCTTCCTTAAGACTAGTTGATAATGAGCGTTCTGTTTCTCCCACATATACTTCTCCACAAGAACAAGGAATTTTATATACTCCTTCTGTTTGGAAAGGTACAATATCTTTCGGGGATCGCAAGAATTGTCCAATCTTCTTATGTGTATTGAAGATTGTACGCATGTTGAACCGCCGAAGTAATCGTCCTATTTTGTCTGTAGAGCTATGTATGTAGGGAAGAATAACATTACCTAACGGTGGCTCTTTATCATTCTTCTTTGGCGGAGTTGGATTACTATCTTTTGATTGAACGCGTAGTATCATCAGTGCGATAGCCATTCCCTCTGGGAGCTTCGGTGAGTTTCGATGTTTCTGATGTTAGAGAATCTTGATCAAAAATAGAAATAGCTCTGAATACTAGTGAGTTAATAACCGATTTCTCTTGTGTTGGATGGTGATGGGAATTTCAATTTAAGTATCTATTTGTATGCGTCGGTTTTCTATACATAGAATGTCCTAATGTACCATTTTCCTACCTTTGAACATACACATCTAGAAAGGGAATCGTTCCATTAGATTCAATTTCTATCGCGAACTTGATATTATGATGTTGTTGATTAAGGTGGTCCAGAAATATGAGAAGATTATCCTGTCCATGAGGCCAAACAACAAAAGTATCATCTACATATCTGAACCAGTGTTTTGGTTTTAGTGAAGCGGATGTAGAATGGCGGAGCAAAGTGAAAAATCAATTCTAAGAAAAAAATTTTGAGACTTATAGACAGAGAACGCTATAATAATATTCCGGTGGTTGCTCTTGGTCCTCAGTTGAAATCTTAACGCCGTAGTGTACGCAGCTCGCGCTCTGTGAACAAACACGTGTGTAACCATTTTCAATGTAATATTGCAAGATAAGGGTTATTAGGTATTTCAAGTAACTTTATGCGTAACATTGTTTAACTTTTGTAGATGGCAAGCTGTAGTATTTAGTTACTTTGTGAAGTATTTGAAATTTTATAATTTTGACATCATTTTATTTTCCGTTGTACACGTTGGGGCAAAGTGAAAATGGTATATTCGGGGCAATGTGAAATAAATTTTAATTTGCCTCATATATTACGGTCTTGGGGTAAAGTGAAATATATTTTTTGTTATCAGTAAAAGACTAAAAAGATGGTTAGGAACTACAAAAGAAAGTTGAAACAGCATGAATGGAATGAAGAGAGAATGGTTAGTGCCATATCAGAAGTAGGACAAGAAAACGTGAGCTTTAATGAAGCTAGCAAAACCTTCGAAGTTCCGCTATCAACTCTGTTTCGCAGGTGTCAAAAGACCGGCGAAAATGTTGCTCAACTAGCCAAGAAACAGTTGGGACGATTCAGACCCTAGCGCTATTTATAATTTCGACGAGACAGGAATTACCACTGTATCTAACAAGCCATCAAAAATAATTGCACGAAAAGGCAAATTGGGACTTTGTCTTCTGGAGAAAGAGGAGTGACGGTTACGTCTCTTATTTGCTGTGATTCTATGGGGCAGTTTATTCCGCCTCTGGTAATTTTACCAAGGATCAGAAAAAATGCTTTGCTAGAAATAGGTTTTCCATGCCACTCACGTTAAAAACTTAACCCTTCTTTATATTGCTGGACAAAATAACATACATATTCTTGTTCTGCCTCCACATACGTCGCTCCGAATGCAACCTCTGGAGGTGTCATTTATATATCCATTAAGTACCGTTTATGAAGAAAACGTAAAAACATGATTTCGCAATCATCTTGGGCGCGCAGTAACTGTGGCAGAGGTAGGAGGTTTCTTTGAGCATGCCTATATCCGTGCTGCAACGACTCAAAATGCGATGAGTGGTTTTAAGAATACCGAAATATGTCCTCTGTATCCAGTAATTTTCCCAGAGGAGCTATTTGAACCATCTGAAACCACAAATAGAGAAATTGGAAATTTTGAAAATAATTTGTGGCAGCATTGTAAGAACAGAATCTGCCTTTTGCGCAGAAGTCTGAAATGCTAGCCTTTATTCACTATGTTTTTTTTTATTTGTGAAAACAATTATGTATTTATTTTTTTTTAGTGAATAATAAACGATTATTATTATTATTAATATTCCTGGGCGTAACCACCAATCAGAATTAGAAAATATAGCAAACGTTTCAAATATTTTTCCCGAACCTAATACCTGTTCTACTCCAGCCATAGCGTCAGTTATAGCCGGTCCGTCGACTGCAATATCTCCAGTTCCTGGACTACCACAAATAAATCAAGAAATTCCAGAAAAATTATACTTCTCTCCGGCTGAACTACTGCCCGTACCAAAGATTTCACAACCAAGAAAAATTGCCAGGAGAAGTGGCAAACCCACTGCACAAAAAAATCCAGAAATCAGGTAAAGAGAAAAATAGTAGAAGGCGATAACTTCAAAACAGTTGCCAAAAGAAGATACGTTCAAAAGAATACAAAGGACATAACGTATCCCGAAGATAGGACATTTACATTATCCCAAGAAAAACTGCAAGAAAATAACTTTATCCTCTTTGAATTAAAAAATTATAAGAATAGTTTTGAAAAAGAATTTATTGGACAAATTTTAAAAATGTCTAATATGTCAGAGTCGAACGAAGATCAAATATATACAGCCAAATTTATGAGAAACTGTCAAACTCAAAAATATTTTTATTTTCCCCAATATAGATGATATAAGTGATATTAACAAAGACGAAATTAAAGGCAAGCTTTCAAAATATGTTCACTTGCGGTACGGGAAAACACAATTTAATTAGTTACATTGTCGTTAGTATATTTTAGAAAAGCCTTTATTTCGTTGTTTTTTCCTATGTTATTTTGTAGAACGAAAGTTATTTTATGTATTATATATTTGTTCTTCGAAGGCCCTTGTTTTTGTTTATATAACTAAAGTTGTTCTTTATGATATATTTTGTTCTCAGAAGAGCCATTTTATTTGTTTTTTTTTCTATATTGAAAGTTGTTTTTAATGATAGGTATCAAAATATTTGTTAACTTCTTTTATATTATAATAAATACATATTTTTGTAAATAGTTACGACTAAATGTATCATTTTCCAACATTTTTCACTATACCCCATTATTTCACTCTGCCCTATTCTGTCTTTAAAATAGGTTTTTCATTACTAAAAAAACATGGAAAATCTTTAGAAAAGGGTGGATATACTCAATAATTATTCTTACCCCCATAACACATTTTTCGAGAAGTTAAGATTTTGCACCTAATTTTTGTAGCACTAAAATTTCTTCATATTGTCTCTATCATAAAATATTACTTTAACAGTAAAGTATATCTACTTTTTGTATCATATTCAATATATTTGAGTTGTAGGCCTGCATATTAGCCGAATTAGAGCATTATTGCAGTTTTTTTACAAAAAAATACAACTTCACTTTGCCGAAAAAACTATTTCACTTTACCTCTTCTATGGGGCAAAGTGAAACAAAGTACGCCTTTTTAAAAAATAATACATAACTTAGAGAAAAATCTAGATCACTGGTTTTGCTTACGAATTTAGATTGGCAGAACAATAATAAACATTTATATACTAAATAAATAGTCATAATTTTCTAGACATCTTTCATAGTTAGTCAAACGTTAACTGTGCCACTTTGCCCCGACTTCCCCTACCTAGTCTGTATGTTGGCGAGTCTATTGCACTGACGACGATCGGTCGAAGTGATACATTGTCCTTGTGTATCTTTGGAAGACCGTAGAATCTGGAAATCTTGGAGCTGCTTGGTTTTATTGATTTCTTCTTTGCTGGTGGTAGACTGGATGTGTTGATCAGATTGGTAATGCGTCTTTCTATTCTACGTGTGGGGTCTGCCTGCACAACCTTATAGGTGTTGTTGTCCAAAATTTGAGTAACCTTTTCAACGTATTCCGTTCTGCCCATGACGACTGTGGCGTTATCTTTATCTGCTGGAAGTACGAGAACTTTTGCGTCTTCATTGCTGGTTTTTCGGTTGCGGAGAGGTTCGACTTCGGTGGTTTTGAATTTTTAATGATCTTCGCTGTCTCATATCTGACTTCATCGGCTTGTTCCACTGATAATCTTCTGATTGCTGCTTCAACAGAGGATACTATGTCTTCTAGGGGAATGCTATTCGGTGCCATTGCGAAATTTTGGCCTTTGGAAAGGACGGAATGTTCTTCTTCGGTTAACGGCTACGATGGCAAGTTGATAACTGTATGCTGAGGTTTCACTGGATTTTTTTCTGTTCAGGAAGGTTTCAAACTTCTTTTGTTGCTTAAGTGTAACTTCTTGATAGATTTTTTTCTGCCTGTGAGTTGGTGATGATATCCAAAGTTGTAAGTGTAGTTCTTACTAGTCTTGAAGCTAATTTCAGATGAATTTCTAATAGTTTCCGGGCATTTGCATCTAAATCACGACGTGTTGCCTTAATTCTTTCTCTAACTAATGCATTACTAGCACGCTTATAAATATTCTTAGCAGTTCTAGAAGCCATTGTGATGTCTCACATGTAGTGATTTCGGTACTACATCCTCATCTCGGCATCTAAGGAGAAAGGCCAACTGGCAGAGTAACTTCTTCTTGCTGTTCAGGAGATCGCCAAAAGTTTTGGCATCCTTCTTGGTTTCTTCCCTATAGAGGTTAGCTAACATAGAACGGAAACTTTCACGGCTTTAGTCAATTAAGATATCATGGTTCTTGGGATTAGACCGTGTCAGATTGGAATTACTATCCGACGTTTCGCCTTCGATTGAGCGAGGCATCTTTAGGGATCTTTACTCCACGAGATCTGAACACTGAATGAGCTTGAGGAGATTCAGGCGGGCGTTTGTAGCCGACTTGTGCTCGCCGAACCGTGACCCTATTTTAAGATCGGTTTCAACGTGTGATGTAGATCGTAACCCGTATCTCTGTTAAAATTACTTGTATGTTTAAGTATTTCAATAGATTCTCTAATTTTTTGTTCATAAAATCCTGGAACCAATGCTAAAACCTTGGTTTCCTTTACATTTATAGAATGGCCACATATTACATTTATACAATATAAGTAGTCAGTTTAATATTTCATTTCACTGGTATTTTCTTGCACTCTCGTAGTCATCTATTTACCTTACACAATATCCGTTATTATAGTCCCAAAGTTGCTTCATAAATTTTGAATGAAATTAAATATCTCATAATATATTTTTGGCTCATAACAAGAGACAGTTTTAATTGCCCATCCGAGAAGAAAACACGGGGCTATACGTAATAAACACAAAATAAATCCCGAAATTCTGCCTACCTAATCATAAATACAACTAAATTATACCTTCATAAATCCATTACACGTGGTTCACGAAAATTTGTGGCCTCCAATATATCAGAAAAATTTTACAGTAAGGTAGCATGAGTTATGTAGTAACTTTATATTTACGATATTAATTTCCTTGCATTTCCCTGTTCTGGGAAGTCATCACTGGCAGTAAGATTGTTTATGATGTTACGTTTTTGCTTTCGTTTCTCTTATTTTGTGGATTTGGATATACAAAAGCGATAGAATAAATAAAAAGTTAAAATTAAGTTATACGCTCTGTACGATCAGCAAATATATTAGATTTTTGTAATGTTTTAAATTGTCATTTTATATGATTGAAACTGAACAATGTAGAGAAAATAACTAATAATGAGTTAGACGTTATTTGATGGAAATCCATTTTAACTAAGTAACTGAAAACACTGCTTGTATAAAATGTCCACTAAATTTATATAAAGAAATTGACATGACAATTGATTCGTTAACACTGTAGATTCATTAGATGAAATATCTGAAATCGAAGTAGATACCTGAGCTTTTTTTACAAATGTCTAGTTATAAACTATTAAAGGATTAACAATGGGGAACTATTTAGGATCAACTAATCGTTTAATACAAAATATCAAAACATTTGCAATTTTTTTATTTTTAAATTTCCTAGTAAATTTAGTTTTTTGCTCTTGAGTTCTACACGGAAACTTCCAAAGTACATGTAAAATACTCCAAAATTTAGAATATTTGGGAATATATTTTGCTTTCAATTTGTTCTCTCTGATTCTATTTTGAATATTCTTCTGTTTGTCTAATACAATATTTCAAACAGGTTCCACAATTTAACTTGTTAAAAGATAACAAACTAGCACTTAGATATTGTCTAACAGGGCGCAGCCCAATCTCCTCCTTTTTATAAACGCCCTTCCACGTATTTACTGAAAAAAGTATAGCCGTATCATCGGCATAACTGATAATAACGCCATTTACATTAAGGTATTTTAGGCCATTTATGTAAATAAAAAAACATAACTCGGCTAAGTACAGTACCCTGGGGAACACCAGTAGCTACTACATGAGTTTTAGTAAGAGCTTCTTCAAATTATACTCTTTGTTCTCTTTTTAAGAGATAATTTTTAAATACTTTTAGGGGAGCACTCCTTATTCCAGTATTTTCAAATCTTTCAATAAGACTTTAATGGCACATGGTATCAAAAGCTTTGACAATGTCAATATTGACAAACAAAAATCTTTTTTGGCTTTTTCGCAACTGAATAAAAATATCTAACTTTAAATTGATTGAAGCAAATATTTAATAAAATTACATATCTCAACATGTAGACTAGTCTGTCTACAGAATGTTTCGATACATAATATAAACAATGTTATTTAATCAAGCATAAGAAATTATGTCATTTACCTTAAGTTTTTATAGACACATAGTAGTTGCACAAATACTTTCATCCTATCGGGTATTTGTATAAATAAATTGTATAAATCGATACATTTGCTTTTACCCAGAACTTTCCTCGAACAGTATTCTCCCATGTAAGGTAACACAGTTTATATATGAGAATAATTCTTTGGTAACAACTGTATATAAATTAAATTATTACCAAACTACTATATGGGTTATTAATAAGTCTTATCGGTGTCGAATTTTCCGATTTATTTTTTATTTGATTTTAATTTGTTTTTATATTATTATTATTTTTAATATTATTATTATCATAAACTCATCCTTAAATGTTGATTCACATCACTCATCCCGGATACCAGCAGCAAAAGGAGTTTTTACGGATTCCTGTTTTTTACAAGCTTTCTTCCAAGGTCTTAGGTCTCAAACCCGCAAATAAAAATATAAAGAGTGTCACTTCGACACTGTCCAGTTGGAACTCTATAGCCAGTTGTAATGAGGTACGCGGACTTTATTTTCTTATCCAGCAGCACGATGTCGCACAGTTATTCGTCACCTGTCCTTCAGCGACAATCGCTCGATCATAGTAGAGTCTAAAAGAGTCGTTGTCCAATACTGAAGCAGGTTGGTATTTGTAATATGTTACGTAAATGTTTAGGAGCCCTTGGTGGCTAATTTTTCATGTACGATGTTGCATACTTGGTTGTGCCTATGCGAAAAATCGGTTTGCTAAGTGCATCCTGATATTATGTGTTGAATGGTTTCTAGATTTTGGTAGCAACTCCTAAACAAGTCCGATTAGGTGTTACAACCTTTAATTATATACTTCTTATAGTTTTTGGTATCTATAACCTGATCATCGCAACCATGAATCTTTCATTTACAGGGAAGAGTAAACCATTACTTAGCTTCTTGTTTCTTTAAATTACCATAGGGTCGCCCGTGCAAACCTTTCTATGGACATTGCTCCTGTTTGTCAGTATCAGATATTACCATTGTTTCCATGTGATCGTTTGTAAGGTTGAATAGCGTATACTACCTGTCTGGCTAATTTTTTCATTCCATGCAGATCAGAAGTTTCAGCATCCCAGAAAAAGACATGTCTTAATTTACTTTGTTAGAATGTAGGGTTGTTATGTCAACAAGAGTTCTTTCTCTTTCATTTCTGGGCAAAGTAGTCTTGAGCATAGATGCCTTGGGATGATGCACCTCGTATTTGGTTATCATGGTTCCAGTGGTTCGTTCGATCTTGTGCAGATCGGTTTCAGGCCACTTCAGGGTTCCAAATAAGTAAGCAAATAAGTACAGGTACGCGTAAGTGTTTATTCCATTAATAAGGTTTATTGCGTTTAGCTCGGAGTAGTGATCTTAAAGTACTAATCTTTTATTCTTAGGTTTTCCTGTGTTTCCCCTAATAAGTGTGTCTATTGGAATCCGATGTATTTAGTTATTTAGGATTTTACACTTGTCTAATCCAAACTTCATGTGAATATCCCTGGAAAATGTGTAACTAATTTTCGTTAGGTTGTTCAGTTATTTTTCATTTCCAGCGTATACGTTGGTTTGATATCGTCCTTGTAAAGGAGATGAGACACAGCGTGTATTATATTTTTGTCGGTTCTGATCTTAAAATCCGAGTTTGCCCTGTTTAGCATATTGAATAGCGGATTCATTCCCAAGCAAAACCATAGTCAACTAAGGAAGTCACCTTAAAAGATCACTCATTTTATAGGAATCTCGTTAGTACTTAGAAAAGTATGGGTGTTATTCAAATGGAGTTTTGTGATCCACTATTGTCGGAAGTTATCTAGAAATATAACAACATTATGATGTATTTTGTATATTCGCAGTACTTTCATAAGGTAAGAATCTGGCACACTGTCGAACACCTTGAGCAGTATAAATGTTTGGATTGTTTTTCTAAACTTGCTTTGGTATCGATAGTCAGTTGTTCTTTACATCCCTGTCTCTTTTGCATCCTTTCTGTTCCCCGCCACTACGCTGTTGGTTCTGACGTGTTCGTAAATTATGTTGGCATTGTGTACAAAGTTGGCAGACATGTAATAGGTCGAACTATGAATTAAGATGCGGGAGTATGCTCTAGGCATAAGAATACGAGAGTACGTTGTTAAGCGATAGTTTCTTGCAGCATGTTAGATTTCTCTACCAGTAGTTGTGGATTTTATTAGGTCATGGTGTATTCCAGTTGTTAGTGGATTTGAAGTAGGGATGGCTAATCCAATAACTTTTACGCATCAGTTAGAAACTGATCCCAGAATCAACACTATCAGTTCCGTGGATCAGTTCGACTTATGAGTCCAATGAAAAAATTGATATCATCACATCATTAACTTACATTCGAATACGGTTGGTGAAAGAAATCTTTCATTAACCTTAAGCTAAACCGAACTCGAATCGAATAGCTAATGATTGCAACTGTACCTATATATTTTATAATTCTCCTAAATTTGTCAATATTCTCAAAATTTTGTTTTAAATATTCCGAAAATGTTCTATACATTTCCAAGTTTTCCGATATATATCCAAAGAATATTTAATTTTTATAAATTTTCGGCAAATTTTACTATACTAGTAAGAGCACGTACCTCAGATTCTCAGAGTAGTGTGGTCACGTATTTTAAATTTTTATTATAGAATGTTCTGGAATAGCTTTTATTCCTAGTTTCACCTGTACTTATTCTGATGAGCTTTTCATTTGCAACCCAAAACAGCCCGTGGTACCTCTCAAAGTCAGTATTTTAAAAATACTACCATACATAAGAAATGAAAAATGACGCTAGAAAAGAACACGAACAGGTAGTTGGCCTAAATTTAATACCTATATGCCTATATAACTATTTTTTTCTCAAAAGACATCTTGAGAACAAAATAGATATGGATAAGCTCGTTACGGCGCGTTAGGGTAGTTGGAATACACATAACTGAATTTTGCTAATAGGCACATGGAATAGGAAACTGACCCATATAAAGTTCAATTCCATCTTCCCAAGCCATTTCATAAATGTAAAATGGGTTTGTTTGTTACCTACTCTGTGTTTGTATTTAAAATAGATTCGTCTAAACCAAATTATCTCTCCTCCGCTCTACCAGCCGCGCGCCCTGGTCAATGATGATTATACGAATAACAAAATGGTTTTTTCGACAGACCTTAAATGATTTAATGTATTTAATGGTGCGTTAAAAAGCTTCGAAATTGGCGCCAAATTGTTTTTTTTATAAGTGTGGTGCAGAGCCGTACTATGTTTTTCGGTTTATGAAATCGTTTATGGTGTATGTTTTTAAAAGTGTTGTTATTTTATTATAAAATGTCAAAAATAAGTTCAGTATGGCTTTACTTTTAAGGAGCCGATTAAGGCCAGAAAATTGCTTAATGTGATATTTCTTACAAATATTCGGTTTCAAATTTAAAGAAACATTTGAATATAAAACATGCAAGTTTAAAAATGACACAAGTAAATACAAACTCTAAAGAATATGTTACCGTGGGTGTTAATTAAGATTATAGTGAATGAAAATCCGAAGATTTGGAGAAAAATTGAAAAATGGAAGGAGCCGGTAATTCCAATTTAAATATTGTCAGCACCGGTGAGTGCATCTCCACGTAGTTTTACTACTGTTCAAAGTACAATTTCTTCATATTTGCCAAAAAAAATGTCGACTAATTCAAAAAAAATGTGATGCAGATTTCTTTGGCCTTTTCGTATATGATTACCAACCGTTTAATATAATGGAAGATATCAATTTGTTAATAGGTTCAATTCTTCTTATCAACTACCAAATCACCACAGAGTTTCTAATGATTAATGATTTCTTAATGATTCCCGTAAAATATAAAAAAAATGCATGAAAGGAGCCAAGGAAGAAATAAAAAATAGTGTTAGGAAGGTAGTAAAAGGACGGAATTTAGAAAATAAAGTTAAATTAATGATTTCGGTCAATGCTACAACATAAAAATACTTTATCAAATGAAAGGGGGTAGAAATAAAAACTACTATTTTATATTTTCGGAAAAGTACAATAGCAAATACAAAATTAGAAGCGTTTCAAAAACAAATTCGTTTTGATCCACCTAAAAAGCTGGTTCAAAACGCGGTTACAAGGTGTAGCTACACGTTTTTCATGCTGCAAAGATACAGTGTATTGGAAAACTCACATCTTTGTTAGGATTCCTAAACATCAAATGGCCGAAATTGTCACCCGATGAATGATTACTAATAAAAGGAATATGCGAATTGTTGCATTTTGAGGAAGCCCCCAAATTAGTGAAAATTATATACTGGCCTCAATGGTAATTGCACCGTGGAATCTTATATGTTTTCGAAAAGTTAAAGCCGGTTGTTGAAAAGACAAACACAGTAGTAAAATGCCTCGAAAATGGTTTAAGTAACCGAGTGGGGAATGTGGAGTACAGTTCAAAACATGTGCATTTAAGCTTCATTGCGGCTTATGATCGACTACAGATGCCTTAGTGAACGCACTATTGATGACAAGTACCCCCACTCTAATATGTTCGACATTTTAGACAAGTTGGGCGGGAGCCAGTACTTCACAACTTTAGATCTATCCTACGGATTTCATCAGATCGAGATGGATCTCGAAGACGTTACAAACAGCTTTCTTTACCGAAAATAGGCATTACGAGATTTTAAAAGAATGCGATTCGGTCTAAGATATGCATCATTCACATTCCAACGGGCGATGGACAGTTTACTGTGTGATTTGTAATTTTTAATACTTTGTTACACGAACATCTTACCTGGTTAAGACAAGTTTTACCAAACTTCGTGAATACACAAGATTCAAATTAACAAATCCGAATTTCTAACTGAAAGACATTATCTAGGTTATATTCTACCACCAAAGGTGTCAAATCTAATCCTGACAACATTTCTGGTATAAAGAAATTTCCAATTTCAAAAAGAAATTAAGTATTTTTTAGGTCTATTAGGGAGCTATAGGCGATTTATGAGAGGTTTTGAAAAAAATGTAAAACCCAGGACTCCTTGTCTAAAAAAGGATTTAAATAGTTCATAACCCTATTTTTGTCAACTCATTTAATCACTGTAAAAAATTTCTTAATAATTCACCAATCCTTCAATATCCTGATTTCGAATAGCTCTTTATTCTTACAACCGACGCTAGCCTCTTTGCGACAGGTGCAATATTATCTGAAGGCAACGTTCTCTTTGACAAACCGATAGCTTTTGCCTCTTGAATGCCAACTCAGACGCACTCTCACGAGTATGTATAAATAGGATCAAAAATGAGAGCCTAATAAACATCCCATGAGACACTCAGCCGGTTGCACAAAACTTAATTGCTGTTTAGAATATTTAACCGAGCATTCGGATTTGATAAGTTGCTCATAGAATCTAACATTCCGTTAAACATTCTAAACTTTAATTGAGCTTTCTGCAATCGGCCAATAGACTTAGATATAGACACTTTTTAGACCCGTCATTTGACACAAACAACTAGAAATTAACTCACATAACTGCAACTTTAAAAAAATTACTAAATACCAACAAAGAGGCAACTGGCATTTTTGAAACACTTGAAAAACTCAAAAGGAATTATTGCTGACCATCCATAAGAACCGACGTGTCTAAATACATTAAGGAATGCGAAATATGCCTAAATCAAAATATTCTCGTAAACCCCGGTGTGACTAGTTTTCACTGAAATAGAAAACTATTCCAAATATTAACAATAGATGTTTTCAAATTCGACAATCAATATTATCACGAATCTAATTCATTCTTAGTTTCCATTCGACAATTATAGAACACCTACGTATTTTAAGAGCAAAGCAAAAAAGAAGACCCGAAGATATTAATGAAATATGCACTTATAGCATATAATAATTCTATACATTCATCAAGTAAATAACCGCCCGCCTTTTGGCATAATATTTGGACATATTAATTATCGAGACCCATGCAACTTAATCGGCAGTATACAATCTATGAAATTTCATGAAAATAAATCTGAGCCTTCCGAAATCATGTGGCTTTCCTCAAGGATCAATCATTGGTCCTTGTTTTCCACTTTAGACACATCTCAGTTAACCTCTCACCGCTTCGGTGCACTTATATGTAGACGATAGCCGAATATATGTGTGATTTCGACTAGAACATATCTGTAGGATAATAATCGACTGACCGGCGAACTTGAGCTCAATCCCAAGAAGTGTCTGGCACTACTCTTCGTGCGCACTCAGTATCGAGATAAGTGTTACCACCTACTATGTGTAAGTATAAATGGTGCAGTATTTTATGGTTCAACCGTTAGGACTTACATGTTTATAATTACATCAAGAAGGCACTCTTTAAACTGGAATTTATTGTTATTCAGTCATCCCCTAAATGGGAACACCAACATTGTGGTTCCATGGGATGGTACAAATAAAATCCGTACCTGTTTACAATGGATTTTTCATAATTAGCTAAAGCTATATTATCAAAAAATACTTATAAGGGCGAATTGTTTAGGTCCGTTTGATCGTTAAGTAATAGACCTATATGTTTAAGTTTGTTTATTTCTAAATATTCTTGTAAATTTAATTTTATGCTTTTCTTGTCTGTATGTAAAACTTTAAATTTTATATTAAAATGATGATTGCAATTAATTAAATAAGAAGCATAATTAGATTCGTCATCCCACTTGACAAAACATTTATAATGTCCATTTAATAAATAAATATAAATAAATGCTTTATTGTCAAAAAAATTTTACAATTTTGTGGACAAAGCTGTTGTAAAAAAATAGTTTACAAACATCAAAATTAGCAAACAAAACAAAAACACATCATAAATATTATAGAAAAATAATATTTAAATCAAGAATTTAGAATATTAATATTATAGAATCCTAAAAGAAGTACATTAGAAATGTACTTTGTCAGTCGTACTATGTTATAAACATTTTCATAAATATAATGTAAAAAAATAAAAAAGCAAAGTAAAAAATAAAAAAGTACGAAACAATTAAAAAAATAAATATACAAAATTCGGTAAAAATGGTTGGTAATGGCAACTATCACACTAGGGGTTCATAAGGATAAAATTATGTGTTGTAAAACTCGTTCACGGTGTAGAAGGCTCTTTCCAGTAAGAATGATTTCAAAGCCTTGCGAAATGAAGTCAGAGATATTATGGATTTGATGTTAAATGGCAGGTGATTATGCATTTTTTTTGCATTGTAGATTACTGATCTTTTAATTAACTCTGAGTGTGGGGTTGGAAGATAGAGATCGTGCTCAGTATTTCTGAGAGGGTAGTTGTGAGAAGGTCTCTCTAATAGAGCAGGTGCGTGCTTACGAATTAAGCAAACCGATTCCAAAATGAATAAGCAAGGAAGGGTTAGTATTTTATATCTTTTAAAGAAATCTCGGCAGTGAGTTCTACTGTTAAGTCTCAGTAGGTAACGAACAGCTCTTTTTTGTAGTATAAAAATTCGATCAAATTGAGTCGCACAACATGTACCCCAGAATGGAATAGCATATCTGAGGTGCGACTCAACAAGAGCAAAATAAACAGTTCTAGAGGTAGAAAAGCTAAGCTCCTCGGAAACAGATCTTAACGCAAAGCAAGCAGAACCTAACTTCTTTGATAAAGCGTCGATATGTGGATCCCATTTTAAAGAATCATCTACAAGAAGCCCTAGAAATTTTACAGAGTTTACGACATCAATAGTGGTGCCATTAAGGTCAAAAGGTTGCAGCGTGTTTTTATAAGACAAGACTTTCGTTTTAGAGATGTTCAAACATAGGAGATTAGAATCGCACCAGGATTTAATGGTGATTAGGTCATTAGATACAATCCTATGTAGGTCCGTGACATCTGGGTGGCTCCACGTAAAGCTGGTATCGTCCGCAAAGAGACATATTTTTCCACTAATGTTTAAATTAGCCATGTCGTTTATGAACAGAAGAAACAAGATAGGGCCTAGTACCGAGCCTTGAGGCACTCCACATTCCATTGGCCTACAAGAAGACATCCTGTTGTCAACTTTCACAACTTGATTTCTGTTGCTAAGATATGACTTAAACCAATTGAGAGGAGCCCCTCTAAATCCATAGTACTGCAGCTTGTTAGTTAATATATTATGATTCACACAATCGAAAGCTTTGGAAAAATCACAGAAAATTGTTGCCGTAGCGTGATGGTTGTTTAGACTGGAGTAAACTCTATTAAGAAGGGAAAACATGGCATCGCTTGTGCATTTGTTACTTAAAAATCCAAATTGATGTTTTGTAAGTATTTCATATCTAGACAGAAATGATAAAAGCCTTTTTTTAACCAGTCTTTCGATGATCTTAGATAGCGTAGGGAGAAGTGCAATTGGGCGATAGTTCGAAGTTTCTTCTGAAACACCTCCTTTGTGAAGAGGTATGATTATTGCAGTTTTAAGGCAGCTTGGAAAAGTACCATTTTGGAAAGACATATTTATCAAAGTAGTCAGATGCTCTAGTGTGCATTCCGGCAGACTTGAATACATTTTTAAAGTAAGCCCATCAGTTCCCGAAGAAGATTTATTTTTGATATCAGTAATTGTACTACGAAGTTCTGATAAAACTACTGGTGAAAAGAAGAAACTGTGCAGGTTTACCCTATGATTAGAGAGATATGAAATTGGGTCATTAGATTGAGATACGGATTTAGTCAAATCTTTGGCTACATTTACAAAATAATTGTTTAGGTCCTCAGGAGAGGTAAGGATAGTGCTGGATAAAGGAGTTTTGTTTCTTAAATCATTCACGATAGACCAGGTTTCTTTAGCTACATTTTTGGCGTTAGAAAGTCTATTATTGTAATAAATATCTTTGGCGGCTTTAATAGTTTTATGATAAATTTTTCTGTATGATTTTACATAATTATGAAAAAAGACACTGTCCGAAAATTTCTTTAAATGAGATAGTGACCGCATGTTCTTAGAAGATATACGTAAACCTTTAGTGGACCAGGGTTTACATCTTTTATTTTTGATAGGCCTAAGAGGAAAAGATTCAGAAGCTATATTAGTTAGAGTTTTTATAAAACGAGAAAATTCAGTGTCGACATCATAAGTGTGAGAGTCCCAGTCAGTTATTTGACATAGGTGTTTGAAATTAATGAAATTTCTAACCGAAAAAATACGGCCTACTTGTCTAGAGGAATTTTTGGCTTTGGATGTAATTGAAAATTTTGTGAAAATTGCTTCATGATCGGAGAAACCTGGACTTAAAACATTACATTCGACGGAGCTAGGATCGAAAGAAGACACAACGTAATCTATAGTACTGGCACTTGTCTTAGTAATTCTGGTTGGTGAGTTGACGTGCATGGCAATTCCTAATGACTCAAAGATGGACTGAAGACATTCCTGAGCAGCACACACACTGGAAAAGTCAATATTGAAATCGCCACATAAGATTAATTTGCTTTTTACAGGAAGGGACTCGAGCAAACTTAGAAGGTTATGGCAGAATAATTGCACATCAGCATTAGGTGTTCTATAAATACAAATAATATAAAGGTCATAAGTATTGTGATAAACGATAGAAAATTCAAATACTTTTTCAGATAATAAATGATTATACTTTGATATTTCGGAAAAATCGTTGTTTGAAGACATTATCATGGTGCCTCCATGAGTTAAATTAGTTCTGTTAAATCTGGCAATTGTAGTATAGTTTTTAATAAAAACAGGTTGATTGATATTTAGCCAGTGTTCAGTGATGGCAATGACTTCTGGAAAATTTAGCTCTTCTAACAAAAGATATAATTCGTCTGTTTTATGTCTTAAGGACTGAATATTAAGAAAAAAAAGATTAAAATTACTATTGGTCAATTTTTTAGAGGGTGCTAGATCCTCTTTTCGCGTCATATTGAACCACTAGAATAATATTTACCAGTACCTTCACGAATTTTTTGGAGCCGTAAAATTTTTTCCGAGGAGTAGAAAGATCTATACGCTGCAAGGTCTGAGTCCACTTCAGATGAACCAATCCCATAGGCATCGTGGAAGCGATAATACAGCTTGCGCAGGGAGTCCTTGTCACTGGGAAGGCCTTCTGAAGCTAGCAATAATTTAATGCTAGTACTTGTATGCCCCTCAAAACACACACTAGATGGCTGGTCGTGTAGATAAGCAAGAAATAGCCTTAAGGTCTTTAGTAAGGAAGGATCCCTTAATCTGGCTAATATATAGCGACCATTTGCTTTATCCGAATCTTGGGACAGCCGCACTCTTGGTGGAGTCATTGGATCAAACTGCAAAAAATCATCTTTCTTTGCAGTTTTCTCCATGCTTAATTTAGAGCCCTCCAGTGCCAATGACCTACAAGCTGCTATGGCCTCCCTGTCAGAGCCAATTATGACTGACTTATCCTCTTCAGGCACAAATGTCACTAGTGATTCCAATAATTGAGGCTTTGGTGGAGACAGCCCCCGGCTCTTTGGGATATCTATATTGACATCTTGATGACTAGAAGATGAGACATTATGGGCTGTGGAAGTGGGCGGCGTTTGGATAAGGGTTGGTGAAACTGAATCATTGGTAGGATTAATTATGGTACCAGGTGGCCACAGACTAGCGTTCTTAAGCTGAATTAAGTGATCTTTATTTTGCACCCCAATTTTAAAATCGAAGTGCAAAGTGTCTGCATTCTTAAGCATAGGAAAACAACGCACAAAATTCGTGGTTCCTAATTTTTCTTTGATGTAGTGTACAAGCTGATTTGATTTATACGTGGACGGAATTATGGATACCACTACATAATGCCATTTCTCTATAATGGGTGTTTTGTTGGGCTGGAAGGAAACAGCTTTTTTTGGAGACTTATTGACAGGCATTTGGACATCTGTTGTATCGGTCTGGGTTGATATTGCGGTGGTGTATATCTTCTTTATTGATTGTTGTTTAGGCTTATCAGCAAGCTTCTCCAGGGTAGTAGTAGTAGTAGGTAGTATTTATCCTTTTGTCGAAACTTCTACCTGTCTGCTATGTATACGTTTTTGGACAATCCTTACAAGTTAATTCATAGACACTTGATTTATTATTTAAACTTGTTTTTCGTTTATTATTTTTTATGAATTTTCCTAAGGATTTATAGGTTTTGTATGCTACATTCATATGTAGTTTTATTAAAAAATTGCCTATTTTGTTATTGAATTTTCCATGGTATGTAATACCTATATAGAGAGTAGGAGGGTCTTTTAAATTAGGGTACACTGAACTGGACTTTTTTATAACTATTTCTCTTTAAAGTATTATCATCAATCATATTTGTACTATAACCATTATTTATTGCAATTTGTTTAATTAAACTAAGTTCATTTTGAAACTCTTGTTTATTTAGGGGTAATGTGAAAACTTATGTTGTATCAGTTTGAGTTGGTTTGTGAAAAACAGAAAACGTATGCATATTATTTTCTCTTTTTTTTAAATGAACTTAAATTAATTAAACAAATTGCAAAATAATACATATAGTCCAAATATGACTGATAATAGTTTAATGAGAAAAATAACTTATTTCCCCCTTTTAACTATAGATATATTACGTACCGTGGAAAATACAGTAATAGGCAATTTTCTTAGAAAAATAAGTGTGAATATAATAACTCCCTAGACAAAAAATAAAAAATAATAAATCAGGTGATTGTAAATTAACTTGTATAGATTGTCCAAAAACGTATATAGAGCAGATAGGTAGAAGTTTTCACAAGTGTATAAATAAACATTATAAATGCTTTGTCGAGGGGGATGACGAATCTAATTATACTTCTCATTTATTTAATCGCAATCATCGTTTTAAAGTTTTACAAACAGAAAATAAAGGCATAAAATTAAACTTGCTAGAATCTTTGGAAAACAACAAAACAAAACAAAGCTAAACGAACTGACCTAAACAATTCGCCTCTTATAAATCTATTTTCTTAACATAAAGTTAGGTAAATATCAAAAACCCATTGTAAATCAGATAAAAAAGGGTTTCGTACATTCATTTTATGTTCATTCTATTTGTATCATCCGATGAAGACCCAGTTTTGGAACATATCGTGAGTTTGTTTTCTTTAATATAGTGGAAGTTTTAAGTAAAATTGTTTTTTACTTAGTATATATCTTAGTTATGTATTTCCACCAAGTATCGACCGAATCAATCTAATTTAGAATGTCTTAGTATAATATTGCTTTCAATAACCTAAAACAGGAAATAGACTCAAAAATTGTTATCGGTTATTAAATTTAATATTGTTTATTATTATGTTTGTTAACAAATATATATAGTTACAATTTAGAAATTTCTTAATCCCTTCAAAATTGTTAAATTAGAAAACAACAAAGGTTCAATAAAAAACAAAGAACTAAAAACCCATGTCGTTGCGGGCTCTTCGAAAGTACAAGCGCAGGTGTGACATGCTACAACCTTGATAAAAACCCGAGACTATTACCTCTCAAATTTGGCAACTTCCAAAATATAATTGATTGTTGGTAACTTGTACCAATCTGCGACATAACTCATATACCAAACAAATATATACTTCTGCTAACTAGTTTTAGGAAAATAACAAACTCCCTAAAAAATTCTAAGAGCTATAAAAAAGAACTGCATAACTCTCATATAATTTAGCTTCCATTCTTGAAAATAAAATTATTCATCACAAATAGCGCAGATAAATCCTTTAGTATTTAAAAAAAACAAAAACAGGATTTAACCAATTTAATGGTAAATAGCTTTGGCTCAATAATAAAATCTTTAACAGGCGATCTTAACCAAGAAGTACAATAAAGCAATCTCGTCAATATTCGCGAACGAATATCATTTCAAGCCGGCAATGCAAGGACAAATGGTTATAATAAACTATTTCAAAAAATCTTTAAAAATGACCCCGGAACCCCTAAATAGCTGGCGCTAGGTGTTACTCCTTATCCTTGCCTGATGAGGGTAAAGGCAAGGTCCAGAAATTATGATCGCAGAAGGCGTACTTTGTGACATAATTGAAAGCAATTCTTGTTTTAAGCCGTTTTGAACTTGCAAAAAAATTATATATTTGCTCTTTGCTCACATATATATTTAGCGGCCAAGAACACTGATAGCAATGTGTGAAAACGTATTTTTATTAATTTTGTTATATATTTGCACGATGGCGCTATGTGCATACAGAAATTTTTGCAATTTTTATTCACTATATATATCTAAGATTGATCAAAATACAAGAGTTCTAACCACACTACACCACAACACATTTTAGATGCGATCTAAAATATGTTGGGCAAACTAAACGCTCCATAAACATTCGTTTTAAAGAACACATGGCACATTTAAGATACGGAAGAACAGAAAAGTCAAGCGTTGCCCAACATGCTTTAGAAAACAATCACCAAATAGGAATAAATAATCTTAAGTTGATTAAAAATGTATGTAACAATAGATTCTTGGATGCATTTGAGAGTATAGAAATAGTTAAATGTGGTAAGAAAGCACTAAATAAAGACAGAGAGCCTATTCCCTATAGTCCCCTCTATTGTTTACTTGACAACGGTGCAGTCGGGCGCAACCAAGTGTGACCACATTTACCTATAAATAGTCTCGGTTAGGATAAGTTACTTTAGTTTATATCATCTGCTGATGATGCTAACTTGGTTAGCGAAACGCGCGTCCAGAACGTAACAAGTTGTGGTGTAGTGTGGTTAGAACTCTTGTATTTTGATCTATCGTCCACCACAGGTTCCAGTGTTAGGACATATCAAAGATTACTAATTATTAATTCTACCAAAAAAAATCCTTTTGGTGTAAAATTTTTCATATAACTTAACCTTGCTAAAATAATAATATTCAAAATATTTGCAAAATACTATAGTTTGCCTTTTTTCACCCCCTAGAAAACAAGTTCTTGGCTTAAATTATATATTATATAATATTTATGACATAAAAATAAAGATCGCCACAAACAAATAGTTTGTTCCGACTTTACTATTAAATTTCGGCATATATGCTTACTGAAAAATAGTAGGAATAAAAAGCAAATTAACTGTTTTTAGATTTTTAAGAGCTTAAATAAAAATAACGGCAAGGAATAAGGTATCCACTGATAAATTGAAAATTATATCTTTTATAAAAAGAAAAAATCGGTAAACTTCTTTACCCGGAACTTCCCTCGTTATGAATTTTTCCATTTGTTAGGAATAGTGAAGTGTGACCCAATTTAGTTCAGTACATAGTCACAGTATATAGTCATTTTTATTTGTTACATCATGTTGGATTCCTACCAATATTTTATAATGTTTTATCTACCTATGCCATTTTCAGTTTTGGGCATAATAAAATAAATTCAATAAGTAGTTTTTTCATTGGCTCAAACCGCCATTTTGCTACGTCATGTTGAATTCGTAGCAGTTTATCCCATTTTCACATCCAATTTTTCTGCAAAATCAATTAAACAAGATTTGAACAAATTTTATTGGGCCGCCATTTTATTTCACAATCTTAAATTGAAACCCATATTATCAGTCTTTACCTATTCTATTGGACTGCATACACTTCCCAGATATTAGGTTTCTGACTGGTTTTCGTTAACGATGCTCTTGTTGTTGTTAAAGTGGTGTATTATTTGGAGTTAAATTCCTACAACTTTCTTATTACATCCCCAGGACACATAGATTTTGTATCCTACATGAAACCCATATTATCAGTCCTACTCTGTTGGTCTACAGATATTTCCTAACCCCAAATAAAACACCACTCTAACAACAAGAAGATCGTTAACGGAAACCATTTAGAAACTTAATATCCCTGAAATATCTACGAACCAACGGAGTAGGTAAAGACGGATCATACGGGTTTAATGTAGGATATAAAATCTATATATGTGTCCTGAGAATGCAACAATAAAGTTGCGAAACGTCAACAACTTAAAAAAATACTTTTTTTTTACTGGACCCTAACCCCAAATAATACACCGCTCTAACTTAAAAACAAAGATCGTTAACGAAAACCATTTAGAAACTTAATATCTGAAAATTTTTGCGAACCAACGAAGTAGGTAAAGCCTAATAATATGGGATAGAGGATCTATATGTGTCCTGAGGATGCACAAATTAAGTTCCGAAACGTCGACACTTTAAAAAAAGACTTGTTTTTTTTACTGGATCTTAACGCCACATAATACACTACTCTAACAATTTTTTTACATTTTTCAGCCATATTGGATTTTTACCAAAATATTACCAGGTCATCCCCATCTGACCTTTAATTTTTGGTCAAATTTTGAAGTAAGTAGTATTTCAGCTATGTCGCAAGCTGACAAACAGACCGACAGACGGACCGACAGAATTGATAAAATATGTTTTTTGGCATCTGGGGATGCTAAAATGTGAAGATATGTAAAACCTGACAGGGTGATTTTTTCACAATTACAAAAAATGTATTTGGCCGCAATTTTGTTCCGCCATGCCATCTTGAATTAGTAACACAGTTTTACTAGTTGAACCCTATACCATAATTAGTTATGGCACACAATTTGAAATCATTAAGTAGTTTTTTGTTTTTTGTTTTGTTCCGCCATCTTGGATTCGTACCAAAATTTTACCAGTTGATTCCAATATAACACTTGATAATGGAATTCGTATAGCATCCTTTAAATCGTTCAATGTAGAGGATTAGAGTGGGAAGAGGACAGGCAAATGAAACCACTATGGTAATTTATATCCCAACGTTTCGTCGTCAATCACCACTTTCTCAAGGGCCAATACCTCACGCGGTCTGGATGCCTTTATAAATCATTTTAGTGTATGTAAATTACAAAGCTTTATGAGATAACTGCAAAATCTTAGCAAATACACCCTTTTTACGTTTTAAGTTATTTTTATAAACAATGTTTTATTTCCCACTCTCTTCCCACTATAATCCTCTACATAATACTTGATTATGCAAAATTTGAAAAAAATTCGACAAATAGCTTTTTCATAATATTTTTTCAACATTTCACTAGGCGGCCATTTTGTTATTGACATACTCGATTTTTCATCAAAATACATTAAACATTTCAAGTCAATCGAAAGTCAACTGACAGACCGACAGACGGGCCGACGGAATGGATGAAATATATTTTTTGGCCTCTAGGAACGCTAAAACGTGAAGATATGTAAAACCTGAGAGGGTGATTTTTTTCACGATTACAAACATTTTATTTGGCTGCCATTTTGCTCCGCCATCTTAGATTCGTACCAAAATGTTACCATTTGATTCCGATATAATACTTGATGTTTTCGCAAAATTTGAGACAAATTGGATGAGTAGTTTTGTAATAATAATTTTTTTTACATTTCACTAAGGCGCCATTTTGTTTCGCCAGATTGGATTTTTACCAAAATTTTGCCAGGCCATCCCCATATGACCCTTAATTTTGGACCAAAATTTGAAGTTAATCGGGTAAGTAATCTTTAAGCTATGCCGCGATTTGACAGACCGACAAACAGAGAGAAAGAACGACAGACGGACCGACGGAGTTGATAAAACATATTTTTTGGCGACGCTAAAACGTAAAGACGTGTAATAGTGAGAGGGTGACTTTTCACGATTACAAACATTTTATTTAGTCGCCATTTTGTTCGGTCATCTTGAATTAGTACCCCTATTTTATTAGTTGATGCCTATACCACAATTAGTTATGGCACACAATTTCAAATAAAACCATTTAACAGTTTTTTCAGGCTGAATTTTTAAATATTTTATTAAGCCGTCATTTTGTTCCGCCATCTTGGATTCGTACCAAAGTCCTTATCAGTTGATTCCAACATAATACTTGATGTGTTTGCAAAATTTGAAATAAATTGGATGAGTACTTTTTTAATAATAATTTCACTAAGCCGCTTCTCTTTCAGCATATTAGATTTTTACCAAAATGTTACCAAATCATTCCCATATCACCCTTAATTTTTGATGAAAATTTCAAGTCAATCGGGTAAGTAGCTTTTTAGCTACGCCGCGAAAATACAGACAGACAGACCGACGGAATTGAGAAAACATGTTTTTCGACAACTAGGGACCCTGAAGATCTGAAAAAATCTCGGAAAGTGATTTTTTCACGATAACAATACTTTTCTTTTACGAGGGAAGTAAAAAACGGAAAGAAATGCATGCCATTTATAAAAATACAAATCAAATATCATCAGAAATAATCATTATTATAAACATAGAAACAATCCCCAATTTGTTTATGAAATCAGGTGACAAACACCTTATACAAATTTTATTCTTTTAGTGGATTAAATTAAAGAGTACATGTGCCAAAAATCTCCAGAGAAAAACTCTGGGAAGTATTTAGAGAGAATAAATCAGTTTTTAAAATCAATAACTAATACGACTACAGCAATATCATTATAGGTATGTTATATTATTTTAATATAAGATAAGGTAAACCGACTTGTAATATCAAGACTAATCTATCAAGAAAAAGCTATTGCTTTTAAGAAATAAAAATCCCAATGTGTGTATCATAAAACGATTATTTCTCCATAAAATTCAGTTTTGCTTCCTAGTATCATTCATCAAAGTGTCAAATAACGCTAGGTCTGAAGAATAGCAAGAGATCACACTAATTTTGGCACTAAAGCTCTAAACAGGAGTCGGGCATTAAGGGTGGAAGAACAATATTTGAGCAATATAGACAACTGAGAGATTTTAAACTCATATTTTTAATACAAATTTTTGTAAAACAAAATGACCAAACTTTTGGAAAAATTAAGATTTTATTACATGGCAATTTTGAATAAAAATCTCTTTCTATGGAAAGGTAAATAAATAATATATGTAAACGTCGATAAACTCATAATATTTATTTGAAAATTTTTGGGGTTTCAAACTTTCCCGTGTGACGTCGAAATTACTAAGGTGGTACATTTTTTACGACAAGCTCTACCAACCTCAAATTTTATAGTGGTATATGATGGGTTATGAGGAAGCTTTTGAGTCAAAAAACAATTAAATGTCGTTCCCTGTTTAACCGAAAATGCTATCAACTTTAATATGTTTAACGGAACACCCAGTATATGGTTTTTTATTTTTGAATTCTACCCCAAAATATTACACCTAGTAAAATTTTGATACGAATCTTATGTGATCAAACCGATAATAGTCATATTGAAAACAGGAATAGTTGGGGTAAATGTTTTAATATTGAACATAATTGTGGAAGCCTTTGGCCTTTCGCTTCTACTTAATTTTTTTCGACTATAAACTGAAGATAATATTTCGAAAGGTATGGAAGTAATTTTTTTTGACTATATCGGGAGCCCAAAAAGGATAAAGCAGCCCTCTGAAAAAGAAAAAAAATCAAACTACGGTGACTGATGTTTAACTCAAGATTCTATGAAGATATCGGTATCGATCTTGGTATATTTATAGCTAGCGAGAAGAAATTTATTTCAAAAAACTATAACATACAGGATGTTTCATTGAAAAATCATGCTGGGACTAAGATATATTTGTGATATCCTATATACATATCTTTAAAGACAATTGTATCAAACTTAGTATATTTATATTCAGCAAGAATAGACCCATGTGTTTAATATATAATATGTAGGGTGTTCCATAAAAAATCATCTTGGGTCTGCTGCATATTTTTTAGTTATCCTATACTCATACCTATGTTCTATTTTTCTAAAATGATACGCAAAAGCCCTATATCTTTTTTTACTTTTTTTTCCAAAATTAAATCAATATCTAGTGTAGTGAGTTATGAAGAAATGCACTAAACGAAGTGAACTTTCAAAAGAGTTAAAAATAAGGGAGATTTTAAATGGTAAAAAACCTTCGGCAAAAAAATCTATCATGATTTCAACCTATATACAATTTAATGGATCTGAGTGAGTTGGCATTTAACGTAACATAAAATTTAGTTAAAAGTAAATACTTTTTCGAGGGAAGTAAAAATAAGCAAAACAGGTTTTGCTAAACATAATGGTGGCGCTAACTTTTGAAAAGCCTCTATATACAACAGTCATGCGTAAATATTTAGAGGCGTTACTCTTCGTCATAACTGACGTTAGAAACAAATGCTTAATACAACATAAGGTGAAAAAACATATTCAAAAAACTTTATAATTTGTTGAAAACACGCTGTATATTAAAAGTTAAAGAAAATTAAGAAATAATTAAAAATAATGTTTTGTTTGAATATATATTCAGGAGTTCATTATCTTGGCTAGAAAAGAACGCAAAAATATCTCATTTTGAACAGTCGTCATTTAAGAAAACTCAAAGGAAATTACAAGGTTACATAATACTGAGTAAAACAGATTTGTGCCATAAACTCCATAGAAGACCGAAGGTCGTAACTTAGTATCTTAATTCTTATTGAAAACGTAAACATTTGAATATTGCCAAACATTTTGAATGTATAAGTTAGTATAAAAAATTATTGTCAAAAATTGAAAATTTAATAATATCGAATCAATAATTAAAAATGGTATAGACATATTTCAAAAAAAACCAACAAAATCATGTTAAGCGAGATTTCTACTAAAATGTATTAGATTGCATAAAGAAAACCAGAAGATCTCTCTGTAGGTACAGTTAAGAAAAGAAATCAATTTACCAACCTTAAAGGCATGATCTCAAGGGATAAAAGAAATGGAAAACGATGGAATACTTATTAAAGCAAATTCTTAAGAAGAAATTGAAAAAGTGCATATATCAAAATTAATATCACTAATACTAGTGTTAATTGGTTTAAGAAAGGCTTATACAGAACAAAAGTAAATGCATTACGATATATTGATGAATTTATTATATAAGACAATTAAAATATTCCAAAAAATATATAACTTACATTGAAACAAGCGAAACAAAAACCTTTCAAAAATTGGTAAATAACGAGATTTCATTGGGACAAGTGTATCCGTACCAACTGATTAGTATAGTTATCACATCGGCTTAATGAAATTGGTATATTAAAATTCAAGATTAATGAAACACAAACTAGATAAAATTGCAATACCGGCAAATGAAAAACATTGATATTTTCAAAAATAATCAAAATTTTAGAAAACTTTTAGATATTTACTCGACAAAAAAAATTTGCAACTCAAATATTGTTACAAGAGAGACTAACAGTAGTGGTTCATTCTTTTCTTGTTTCTAGTTCCACCAGAGATATCATATCTATAAATATTATAACTAGCAAAATCAGTGATCATAAACTTCAAATTCTACATATTCAACAATCTCACAAAAAGAATTCAAAATCAAAATTTTTTTCTTTCAAGAAGTTTGAGAAAAATTAAAAAATGAATTTGGTTTATTGGAAAAGAAAAATCACCTTTTACAAAGGGAATAATTCATTGTTTGTTTTAAATTTATCTTGCTAATCGAAAACATATGTTTAAATTGAAAAAAAATATTCTCAAAAATTATCAACTTATGGTGTACCCCAGGGTTCAATATTGGTACTAGTATTATTTATTTATATTAATTTAATTTCACATATAGCTTCAAAATTTAAAATTATTTACTAATACTAATTTAATAAATGAAAAAAATTCTCAAATTAATTATGAAATTAAAGATTTAAAAAAATAATTGGGCTACAATCTTATAAATTAACTTTAAATTTAAAAAAAATCTTTTTAGATGTATATTAGCAAAACCAAACATTTGAAAATACAGAAACCCTGTCACTATATGGTGAAGTAATAAACTATACAAATGTACTCATTTTCATATATAAAGGACAAAATAATATCTAATTTTAATTTAACATAACACAACCGCTGTATTTTTCTCCAATTAAGAAAAAATTGCTGTTAATATGTTACATTAGAAATAAAACAATGCATATGGTCTGTCACTTATTTGAAAAATTGTCTGAGAGACGATAACCTACTAGAACTTACTTATCAAAGGTTTACAAATTTTGCGAATTTTGAAAAATCTGGGTCAAAAAATTATGTAAAAGATAATAAAAACCGTAACTGGGATATTCAAAAATAGTTTAATGAAAATACGATATCCTGAACAAGAATAGCTGACAGAAGGCGCAATAAATATTCTCAAATTAACAATGCAAGGTACTAAATATTATCCATATTATTAATATTCTGCAAGAACTTTAAAAAGGTGATTATGATAGAAAAGTCAAATTTTGCAGCTGCTAATAAATGTGAATAAAATTCAAACTTCATAACAATGTTGTGAGGAGGATCTCTCCAGACACTTTTTAGTAACTAGCATCATGATTCAATTGTTTTTTAAAATTATGAAAACGAAAGGAAATTATTGGTTGGACCAATTATTTATGACCAAACATTGACATGGCAAAGGATACCTTGCTATGCTGGAAGATGAAATAATACCTGCAATTATAGACGTGGTCCAGTTTAATCGATTAAATAATCTATGTTGACTCTTTCATAATTCTAGAAATCTTTAAAGTAGATTATCAGTGAAAGAATAATTTCCAACAGTGGCCCAGTAACTTGGCCTGCTATGTCTCCAGACCCCACACCTTTAAACTTTTATATGTAAAAAATAAAATATGAATTTGGCTTCTCCCAATACAGAAAAACGATCGCGAGATATTACCAGAAATAGCCGTAAAACTATTTACCATATTTCTAGAATCGTTTTAACCAAATGTCAAAAATGTATTGCTAATTTTATTTAAACATTGTCAAAAAAGGTAGATTTTTCGACCCCAATTGTCACAATGTTTTTTATTTTGTATTTGGCTAATATTTAGTTTCTAAAGTTGAAATTTGACTTTTGAAAATTTCTAAATTTCTGTCCGCAACTTTTATATGTTGTGTATAGAACAATATTGTAACATTAGTATTGTACATAGTACCAAACTAAGCACTTATGATGTTAGCAAAGTTTAAAAATAGGAACTTTATTATTTAAGAAAACCGAAACATTAGAATATAAAACTGCTTATAGAATTAAGTTGTAGGTAGTAAGTTTGCTTTAAAATGGTTTTTCCCATATTAAAAATATTGAAAAACAAAAAAGATAGGATAATTTAAATGATATCTCTAAATATCGATATAGAAATTGTTATGAAACTTTTTTCTTTCATTTATTTAATAGGCAGGGTGGTAGCAAATTGAAAACAGAGGAGCAAAAAGTGCGTCATGGAAACCATAAGAATAACAGAAATTGCTATTGTTTTAAAATTTTAGTTTAATTTCACAGCTTTATAATAAAGAAAACCTTTTGAAATTTTAAGTACTTTTTTATTTGTACCGTTCAACATAGTTATTTTTTGTTTATCAAGATATAAAAAAAGTATTTTATGGAACAAAACAATGTTATTTTCTATATAGCATAAAAAAATAATCCACCCTGTGGTCCATGGATCGAAATAAAAACAAAACAGTGGCTATGAAAATCATAACCCAAAATTTTTTTTGTGCTATTAACAGAATTATTAAATCCAGTTTTGTAACTTAATGACCAATTATAATTTTACGGTGTTTTCTAACAAAATGTCTTGACTGCGTGCTTATTGGGGTGGGCATTCTTCTTCAGGGCTACAATATGAAACATATAAACACTTGTGTGTATATAAGCATTTATTACGAGTAAAAAAAAATGAAAAATTAAACTCAAAGCTTTGCAATTTTTTTTAGAAATTTTCTCATGGAAATTAAGCACATTTTTTAGTATTTAAAATGTAATATTATAATATTTTTTTACAGTTTACTTTTCCAGTACGCTACTGAATACAGTCGTTGAGTTTCACCGAAAAGATGCGTCTCAAACAACATCGCTGCGATTTCATGATAGAATTGTCCCGCGGAACTCTGTACCTGGGCTCTGTCGTCGTATATATCCGCCGATGTATTTTGCGTTTATTATCTCTCCTTTTGCCACTTTACTCATCTACGGGCGGAAACAGGAAAATGCGGTGAAGCTGAGAATCTCTTATCTAGGTAACTTCCATGAGTGCTCTCCTGTATAAAGATCAGAAAGAGGTTGCCGCTTTCTGATAATTGTTTCGATAAGTGCTAAACATTAATTTTCCAGTATATTGTGAAGGAAGGCTATACATTATATAGCAAAGAAGATTGATTTATAGATATAGCATTTTAACTAAGCAAGTTACCTAGTTTTGGCATTCATCATATTATTTTATATTTACAACTAATATAAATCATAAAAGATCAATTTATTTTATACCATTAGCCACAGAATATAGTCCTTAAAAAATGCTAATCTGGAGTAATATTAGCCAAACTATGACATAATTTGAATTTGGCATTACCTACAAATACTTTACTAATAATATTAATAAAACAGCATTTGTTAGATTTCATCATAATTAGAATTTTTATTATTGCCCTAATTGAGTCGCGGGTATAATATGAAGTCATGATTTTGTTCTGTAAATGTCAGTTTAAAAAATATGTTATTATTATTATTATATTTGGATTAGAATGTGTGTATATATTTTTTATATAATTTATTTTAATAGACATATATCAAGTAAAAACACATCAAAAAGGTAGATTTCACTTTACTTATAATAAGTAAAATGAGAACATATATAGCAAATTCTCTTGGGACACAACTTTGTATAACTTGCCACGTTATTCAATCGCTCTTTTGAAACATATTTATCACATTTTGTGAAATGTGATTATGATTAGGTAATATTTTTACTCTACTGTTTAATTTCAGCACTGCTCCTGCCTTAGCTATTATCCGTCGTTCCATATAGTGAGTATTTTGTCAAAAACATGAAGCTATATGAATTTAGACACGTCTTTCAAATTTTGTTGTCTGTTATATTAATTATTATATTAAAATTTATTCCTTAAGATGATCAAGAAGAAATCTTAAATTTTCTGTTTTAGTATCAAAAATAGCAAATATATCGTCTACGTTTGTATACCAAAAAGCGTTGTTAACAGGTAAAAATATGTTTCTCGTAAAAATACTGAAGTTACCTAGGGAATGAAGAAAAAAGAATGTTTTTATTTAAAAGCTGACAAAGGAAATAAGGTTGTTATACTAGACAAAACAGATTATTTCGAAAGAGTAGTCAATTTGATTCAAACTGGTCCTTACAATTTAATTGAGAAAAACCCGTTATAAAAAATGATAACAGAAGTAAAAAGTACCTTAAAACAGTTTAAAAACTGATAAACTAAAATTCAAACTATCACAGAGTAACCCACAGTTATCTAAACTGTATTCCCTTGGCAAAATCCATAAACCTGGGAAGTCCATGAGACCTATTGTTTCAGCTGTTGGAGCACCAACGTACAATATTGCAAAATGGTTAGTAGAAGAATTCAACTAATTAAATATTTCGTACGATAACTTTGAGGTTACTGACTCGTTAGAATTCTTAGATAAAATTAAGAAGGTTCACTTAAAAGCAGGTGAAATTTTAATATCTTTTGATGTAAGCTCATTGTTTCCTAATGTACCCATACAACTAGCTTTAGAGCACCTAAAAGAACTACTTGAATTCGATAATTTGAAGAAAGAAATTATTGATGAATATTTGCTTCTCACAAAATTATGTATGGATCAAAATTTTTTTCAGTTCAACTATAAATATTATAAACAACTTGAGAGAACTGAGATGGGCAATTGCTTCTCTCCGTTTCTTGCAAATTTGTTTATGGGTAGATTAGAAACTCAAGTCAAAAAAGAACTCAGGTATTTTCCAAGGGTGTGGTATAGATACGTAGACGATATATTTGCTATTTTCTATACTAAACTGAAAATTTGGACACTTTCTTAGAAACATTAAACAATAAATATCCTTCCATTAATTCTACGTTCGGTATTAGAAATAACGATAAATTAGAATTTGATATTTATAGGAAAATTACTAATACTGAGGTATATAACATCCGACTCATTCCATTGCCGTCAACACAAAATGGCAGCTTTTTATTTCTTAACTTACAGGTTAGTCAATTTTCCATTAAGTAAAGAACATTTTAACAGTGGAATGAATCGGCTTAAAAATATAATGATAATTCTATACATAATTAGTAAATAGACATAAGCATAAGAAAATGTTAAAAGATGCCACTACTCTTCAAGCACCTGAGACTCCCAATAAGTTCATAGTAATCTCATATGATCCCAGATATACGAGAGCTCTAGAAAAATGATTTAAAAACGTAGGTTTTAGAGTTGCCTACAAAAACGAAGGACAGTTTGAATAATCTCCTTGGAAACCCTAAAGACAAAGTCGACTTGAAGGAGAGGAGTGGCATCTATGAAATTAGCTGTAATGACTGCGATCTAAAATATGTTGGACAAACTAAACGCTCCATAAACATTCGTTTTAAGGAACACATGGCACATTTAAGATACGGAAGAACAGAAAAGTCGAGCGTTGCCCAACATGCTTTGGAAAACACTCACCAAATAGGAATAAATAATCTTAAGTTAACGAAAAATGTATCTAGTAATAGATTATTGGATGCATTTGAGAGTATAGAAATGGTATAATATGGTAAGAAAGCACTAAATAAAGACAGAGTGCCTATTCCCTATAGAGCCCTCTATTGCTTACTTGGCGACGGTGCAGTCAAGTCGGGTGCAACCAAGTGTGGCCATATAGTCCCGGTTAGGATAAGTTACTTTAGTTTATATCATCTACTGATGATGCTAACTTGGTTAGCGAAACGTGCGTCCAGAACGCAACAAGTTCTGGTGTAGTTTGGTTAGAACTCTTGTATTTTGATCTATCTTCCACCACAAGTTCCAGTGTTAGGACATGTTCCTTAAGTCTAGTTGAAATTGAGCGTCCTCTTTCTCCCACATACACTTCTCCACAGGAGCAAGGAATTTTATATACACCTTCATTCTGAAAAATTACAACATCAACATCGGGGATCACAAGCATTGTCTAATTTTCTTATTTGTATTGAAGATTATACGTATGTTGGACCGCCGAAGTAATCTTCCTATTTTGTCTGCAGTGCCATGTATATAAAGAAGAACAACATTACCCATCTATGTCTCCTTATCACTCTCCTTTCGCGTTGTTGGATTACTATATAGTACTATTACTTCGGCGTATTAAATCCTTTTGTAACCTACCTTAATAAAATATTTTTTGTCATAACCGACTTCATAGTTTTTGATAGTTACGAGCGTGACACTGTTAGTGATAAAAAACTTTTTACCTGCCTCGTAAAAGGGAAGTATTACAATCGTAAATAAATCGCCGTTCGAGATTTTTGCAGATCTTCACGTTTCATGTTCTCTCAATTCCGTCGGTCTCTCGTTCTTCCTGTCTATTCGCGACATTGCTAAAAACTACTACGATTGACTTCAAATTTTGGTTAAAAACTAAGGGATGACCTGGTAACATTTTGGTAAAAATCCAATATGCCGGAACAAAATGGAGGCCTAAACTAATGTTAAAAAAATTATTACTAAAAAACTGATAATCCAATTTACTTCAAATTTTTCACAAAAATTTTGGCATGAATCGAAGATGGCGAAACAATGCGGCGGCTTGATAAAATATTAAAAAAAAATCAGACTGAAGAACTGTTTATATGATTGATTTCAAATTTTATACAATAAGTAAGTTATAGAGATGAACTGGTAAAATTTTGGTAAAAGTTTAACATGGCGGAACAAAATTGCCGCTAAATAAAATGTTTGTAATCGTGAAAAAAAAATCACCCTTCCGCGTTTTACATACTTTCACGTGAGATAAATTGATAAACTTGCAGTACGAATTCAAGGAACAAAATGGGGATAAAATAAAATTCTTAGAAAATGAATGTAAAAATATATCGTCTTATTCAATAGGCCTCAAAATTTACACAAAAATTTAATGTGATATAGGGATAAACTGGTACGAATTTAACATGGCGCAATAAAATGGCGGTAATTATTCAATTTGTTTGCACAGAAATAAAATGTGACTTAGGTAGAAACTGTTTAGTACGAATCCAATATGGTGGAACAAAAGGGCGCCCAATAAAAATGTTTATTAAGTGTTAATAAATGACTATGTGTGAAACTTGATTGCGTCGCACTTCTATTCCTAATAAAAGGAAATATTCATAACGTGGGAAGTTCCGGGTAAAGGCAATTTACAGATTTTTTACTTTTTTTTTAATATACAAAAATTTACTGAAATTTTCAAAAAAAAAGAACGAGCTAGATCTCAATCCGGGTAGCATACTGACAGAATTTTAACCATTAAACCGGTTTTTCAATCCTCATAAACGGGAGAATAGGCTGATGAAAAAAGAAAGAATTTTTTATTTTCAAAAGTAATAAAACTTGGGAATTTGCAAAATTATGATTATTAAACGACAAATCACAGCAGGAATCAATTTTCTTAAACAAAGTAATTTTTTAGAAGGTGATTTAAATTAATTTATGTTTTTGTTGTAAGCATATTATTTTTTAACTATTTGGCTTAAGACGAGATCAAACCATCAGAATTTTGCAAGTTTTTGTCTCGTTTTCAATACCAAGAAACTGTGTTAAGAATAAGACTAGTCCAGTTGTCTTGCAAACGTATAGTTTAGAGATGCAAAAAATCTAATTTTTGTAAACTTCCCATCAAAGTCATCACCGACTCTGTTAATAATGTACAGCGAAAAATATCATGCTACAATTCAATTCTACACTTTCATAATACTAATAACACAACACTACACTACATAATCCTTCACCTTGGCAATGAATAAAGTAGAGTCGATCTTGGCTCCAAATATGAAAATTTTGTCAAGATCATATACGCGTCAGGCAAAAAGATGCGATGTATCTTTTTTTATTTTAACAATAGATACATTTACATATTTGATGTGGTAATTAAAAAAAATGAAAAGTCCCCGAAGTACTGTGTTTAGCTCATATATTGTATTTCTTGTAAGGCAAGATTTAATCGAACCTGATGATGTTCTGAAGCGTCAATCGATGAGAGCTGAAGAAAAATATGAACGGTAATGATAACAAATAAGTCACTGCACAAGACACCAAAGCATTATAGCTTTAAAAGAAGACGTACGTATTGTGTAGATGCCCTAAATGCTCTTTTTTATTGTTAGGGTTTAATAATTTCTTACCATATTCATACCATTTGTGAACTTACAAGGAATAATACAAAGGGAATGAAATACATACAGTGATATAATGAGATCGATGGCATTTTATTTTACCCTACACCAAAGTTAGGACGTAGAGTACGTTATGATCGCTAACGCAGTGGTAGAACAGTTAATTCCATGTTTGTCCAATCTTGTGCTAACGCCTTAGGAAAGGGAAGTGAAGTGCCTAAAACTAGAATAATATATTTATCTTTTACAACGTTATATGCAGATAAAAATAATTCAATACAAATATTTCCTAGTAACTTTTTTGTAACTGTAGAATTATCAAAAGTAATTTTTATTTAACACAAATATCTGATTAGTCAAAGTATCTGACAGCTACTAATTTTTAAGTAGAAATATAAAATCTTTAACATTCTTTATATGTTTTTGATTTAGATCATTCATATGCGAAGATTTATGATGTTGACTTTGCGGAATTTTAATCTTGACATATAAACGAGAATCTTCTGAATTTATTAAAGATATTAACAGTTAAAAACAGTTCATTTTTACACAATATTAAATATGTCGATTGGTTGTTATTTAAGATCTGATATTGCTTTGCGAGAATTTATGATTCATTTCTGGGTATTCTTCTAGATTTTCACAGACACAAAAAAGTTTCAAATACAGGAAGTATTAAATAAGGCAATTATCAATAATTAAAAGTTGTTCTACTGCACCTATTTCGTAAATGCAGTTGTGTAGATACATAAACCCTAAGTAATTAGTTTGGAAGTCGATAAAAATTAAATGTGACATTAAAAAAACTCTAATATGAATTTAGTGAACCTATATTACATTTATCTCATATATATAAATACATTTTTACTATTCAACCCTTCCAGGGTAGAGGGATGTTGGAATATAATAAGGGAAGTAATAATAAAAGTCTTAAAGAAGTTAACTCACATTTATGTTGTTTTCCAATAAAATATTTATCATATTGATATTGCTAATGACAATTTCTTTGCTTAAGCTTCAATTTATTGATAATAGTAACTTATTATCTCGTACAAGTTGCAAAAAAAATCTACATAAATTTCAAAAAGAAAATCCACCAAATGTAGATATTCAATCCCACAATGAAAGCTAAGAAGGAGCCTCTAGGCAATAACATTTTGCGGTGCCGGGATTCTTATGTACAAACGGCGCTAATCAAGACACATGATTATGGCCCCCCAGCAGAGGACATGCACTGCCGCGTACGGAGGAACCATAAAACGTCTCGTTCTTCCTGCTTTTGCCTCGACCCCATTTCCTACTTATCCTCTGGGATACGATTGCAGCTAACTATGTCTACAATTTAGCAGGATAGAGGGGAAGCGCGAATATACTTTATGGTAGCGATTTACGCGAGAATAAAAATGTATTTCCTTAATAAAAATCCGAAAACTTAATTTTCCAAGGGGGAACCGTGTAAACAAAGCGTAGTTAGGTTAGTGGATTTGAAAACGTATTCCATTATTTTTCCACCTACAGAATATTAAAATATCAACAATGGATTTTTCTTTCGTATTAATCTACATTTGGGCCTTATTTTCACTAATCCCGCTTGTTCTTACTAGTAGAAAAGTACAAAAAAAAATGATAAAGAATAAAAGTAAAAAATATGTTTTGGCCTTGTGCCGTGAAATATATATTTTTACATAAAATTAAAATGCGGGGCCCCATTTCCTCTTCATTTGCAAAATGGCGTCAAAAATAACTAATATAATAGGTGTAGTATTTTACTACGGTATATACCGGGCGATTATTAAAGTTAATAAAGCTCTGGCAAATAGGTGCTTTATCCAAAAAAAATGCTTTCAGTGTATGCAAATATGTCCTCGGGATGTTCTTGTCATTTCTCTCCATTGCTGTTTTAAATTATAGATTAAATTATAAATTAGGACTTCAGACGTAATGACGAAATTAATAAACAAATGACTTTCTTTTCTTGAGCCATTTATTTATATAAATTTTGTTTGTGGTTTTTTGGGATTTCTTTAGGTTAGGTGTTTTAAAGCTTTTTCAAATTACAATTATAGCTAAAATAGTTTTACGCTAACATAAAATATTCAGTTTAAACTGACAATACGTTCTTACTCATTCATAAAACACCAATTATTAAAACGGTAGCCAAGACAAATTCTACTCCGAATAAACGAATGTAAATAATAATAATCGATAAATGAATTCTAACTAGGTACTGTAATCGATAGATTTAAATTCAATTGATCTTCTCGGCTTGCTAGTCCGACTATCCTCAGCATCCTTTTGTAATTTTCGGTTTATATTCTCTTTAGATAGGCGTGGTCGATACGTAGGTTTCAAGGTGCTCCCAGATATTTGTAAGATTCTTCTAGTGATAGATTTTCAATGTCCTGAAATCGTGCTCCTTCTTTCTTGATGTTGATAATGGGGCATTTGTCAAGTCCGAATGTCATGCTGATGTCATTACTCAAGGCCTTTAGAGTGTTAATTAGGAAATGTTGTCCGTTTTGGTCCTCCTCTAAAAGTTTAAGGTCCTTCACGTATAATAGTCTGGGATAGTCTTCTCTCGTTTCTCATATCAATCCAATAACCGATATTTGTGCTGTTTAGGAGAATTGAGGAGTTTAGACCAAGGCAAAACCATACAGTTGATAAAGAATTACCTAAGAATATCCATCTGGATATTTATATCTTACCAGCATTGTTGGTATTTACAACATTACTATTGGTTCTTTATGTCCCCAGAACATGTTGAAGCACTGAACAAACCCTTGAACATACTCATGTGTCCAACTGATCTTAAATAAATAATAAAATAAAAAAATAATGGCTAAGTGACATTTACAGAAAAACCTAAATATAGAAGTGGGGTAAAAAATAAAATTAAATTAAATTAAATTAATTAAATTAATTAATTAAATTAAAAAAAACAATATTTGCGAATAAATAAAATTTTAGAAAATCGTTGCAATGTTTTTTCGCAGTTATTAGTTTAATGTAGAAAACAAAAATGTGTTTGTGTTTAATAATATTTGCAATAGATCTGCAAAAACTGCTTCTTATCATTTCTCATTACAAAAATATTCATTTTGAAATCCCGACAAAAAAACTTTGATTATGTGTTTCATCTGTCTAGGAGTTGAGTTTTGTAAGAATAAACGGATTCCTAATATTTTTAAATATAATAACATTTAACTCATTTAATTCTCAAACGAAAAAAATAAAGGTTCAGTTATTGCTTTCAAATTTAAATTGGGTTTCATTTTCTAAACAGTATTTATTTCTTATGTTTCATTAATTGAATTAGTAAATATATTAATATAATATAATTAAAGTAATTTGCAAACATATATTAATAAAATTCCACAATATTCAAAAAAATACAAGATTTATTTATTGCATTTTAACAAATGTATTTATTGTAATTATAAACCTTATAATATTTATTCACCACAGTACATTCAAGACTTTTCTTTATGTTACGTAAGAAAGTTAAGTTAAGAAATACGTATTAAAACCTTTTTTATAATTTTAATTAAAACCTACCTACTCAAACTATTTTCGTTGCTCCTAATATATTTAGCATATATAGTATTTTTAGTAAGGTAACTTTTAAAATTTATCAGAAATATGAAATTATATTCTAGGAAAAAATTATATCAGTGTATGCTACAACACACAAAAGAAACTAAAGCAATTCTGCACTGTACTAACAAGTAAAATTCTTAAGTAAAAACAGTTAAATATTGTATATTCTATTTCATATTTAAACTATTCTAAAACCATATAATTATAATGGTATGACAACGCAGTACCTAACAAACAGCAGTAGGTGCTGCATGTGCAATTATTGACCAGCAAATCAACATATATTTGGACATGTCAAACCCCAAATTGCGACAAATTTGTGTTACTTAAAAAACTATTAAAAAAAATTAAATAATCTTTATTAATTGAAAAAAAGCACTACGTGATAAACTGATAGGAGATGTATCTTAGTTTCACTAATACAAGCTCTACATGGTAAATTTCCGAATAGTTTAGAGGCAAACTACATCGATAAGGTAGCCTCGCTCTCATTGTTAAAGGCTGGTTATCTATATCCAGAAACTGAAGGATTCCTAATGGCAATTAAAGACCGTAATTACGAGAAATTCTGTATGAAACTGTAGATCAAGGACCAGTGCAAAAAGTGCGGTTTAGTCAATGAATCTATTAAGCACATCATTGTTGGATGCTATTCCCTCGCGGACAACGATGCCTGAGCCGACATAACCACGTAGTCAAAATTATTTACCAACCGCTAGCCCTTAAGAACGGCCTTATAAAAACATGCCTTGCATATTACAAATATAAGCCTAAAGTAGTGCTGGAGAGAGGTGGAGTGGTGCTGAATTGGGACAGGACAATAATAACGGATAGAACAGTAGACTACAACAGGCCGGAGATAGTTATTGTCGGTAAAGAAAGGAAAAGAGGAACAATCAAGGACATAGTTTAGATGATGACAGATGTCAAAAAGGTCAAGTATGAAAACTTGTCAGTGGAGTTTTGCGGCTAAGTAAAATATATATAGTTCTAGTTCTATTCGTAATATCGGCACTAGAATGTCTCCAAGAATATTAATAATAAAAATAATAACCAACTAAAAAGCTTATTGACGTGATATACACCTTCTCGAAAAACATCCATATGGAATTTGGAATGGAAAAATGTAAAGTCTTAAACATCGAAAAAGGCAAAGTCGTTAATGGTGAACCTCGTACTCTCCACTCAATCTGGCTAGTGACAACATCACCCTAAAGTCACTTTCAGACCCCGACGAATAAGAAGAGTGGGCTCAAATGGCACTGCACACCCGACATCGCAATGACCTGAATCAGCCACACATAGATAAGAAGGTATCCAACAGGTGGCTGAAGGATGGACAACTATTCCCAGAGCCAGAAGGATTTGTGATGGCAATACAGGACCAAGTTATAAACACACGAAATTACACGGAATTCATCATCAAAGACTGGCCGTTGAATCCGATAAATGTCGAAAATGTAGCGAGAGATAAGAGACTACATAGTATATAACATCTGGCTGCACATAGCAAACACGGACTACCTCCAGCGACATAAACAGGTGTGTAACATCGTACACCAGAAGCTTGCAAATAAATATGGGCTCCTGGACACCTTCGTGCCCTTTTATAAATACCAACCAAGTTCAGTGTTTGAAAATAATGTAAACTGTACTACGATCGGGCAATTATCACCGATAGACGCGTGACGAATAATTGGCATAATGTGGTACTGTTAAATAAGGAAACAAAGACCGTTTATTTGGTTTATGTCGCTGTACCCAACAATAACAACGAGTTGGATAAATATCAAGAGAAAAAGGCCAAATATGCTGAGTTGGCTTATCGAGGTACGGCAGATGTGGCGCCTGTGTGATACCGATGATCCTATCATCAACTAGACTACTTCCAAAAACCCTAGAACAGAACCTGAAAATCATAGGACTGCTTACTAACACCTTCATCGACATCCAGAAGGCAGTCCCGCTCAGTATTTGCCACATAATAAGAACATTTTTACAGGACAACACATAGAACTAATAGAAACCGGCCCACTCCTTTTAATGCATGCATCCGGAATGGGCTTGGAATCCATCTTTTGTTGAGAAATTGATTGTCAATTTTGATAATAATAATAATAATAATAATAATAATAATAATAATATAATAATAAGAAATCCATAGTCTTATATATACCGGAGCAGTGACAGCAATGGAACTTAATGGGCAGAAAATATCTACCACATCTATGAAAATCAGAAAAACCCATCAGGCACCATGGGAAACACGTCTTAACAACAAAATCAATATGCTAAGACGAGAAATAGGACTCACTACGCAAAGCCAAAAATCAAACTCTAGCACGAAAGTGGCTAACGCGGCAAGTGTAATTATCCAGAGGGAACGGACAACCCCACGGCGGTTGAGGTGTTAGACCTACTTAAAAAAAAACTTGCAGCAGCAGCAGCAAAACAGCTCAAGCGCTGTAAGGAGAGTAATACCAGAAGATCACGGAATCAACAGTTCGTCAAAAGTGAGCGAATTTAGAAGAACACGTGCTAAGACGCCAGAGGACGAGGCAAAAGTTCCCATCACAGAAAATATAAAGCAGTTCTGGGAAGGCATATGGAGTAATCCAGTAAAACATAACAGAACCAATTGGCTATTTGAGGAAAAAAGAGCTGCCACTAACATAAGAATCACGCTTGACAGACAAATAACACAGGAAGATGTAGAAAGAGCCATAAGTAAATGCCTAAACTGGAAAGCCCCAGAGCCAGACAAAGTGCAGAACTTTTGGTACAAACAATTTAAAACAATACACAAACAACTAGCCTATTGTTATAACGGGTTACTGGAAGACCCTACGTCGCTGCCAAACTTTGTGACCAATAGTGTTACTTACCTTCTGCCAAAAAGCTCACAATACACAGACAACCCGGCAAAATACCGTCCGATCACCTGTCTTCCTAACATATATAAAATACTTACCTTAATAATCACTGACAAAATTACGCTCACCTCGAACAAAACAAATTTCTAGACGAAGAGCAGGAAGGATGCCGTGGGGGTTCCAGGGGTTGCAAGGAACAACTCATCATAGACGCTACGATTATGTCTCATGCAAAAAAGTCAAAAAGTCCACTGCATACATAGACTACCAAAAAGCTTTTGATAGCATTCCCCATTCTTGGCTATCAGATGTTCTGGAGCTCTATAGAATTGAACCACATATAGGCAATTTTAATTGTGCCATGGAGCAGTAGAAGACAAAGCTCTTAATAAACTCACCTGTCAAAACAATAGACGCAAACACAATAACATCAAGAGAGGAATATTGCAGGGAGACTCTTTGAGTCCTCTCTGGTTCTGTTTAGCTGAAATTTTGGTCCGGGCAAATGTAAAGTCAGCAACATGGATAAGGGTCAATGGGTGAAACATGAGGGGTACGAGGTGAACCGAGACCAGGGTACATTGACAGGGATGGAGCAAGAAGAGCAATACAAATACATGGGCTATCTTCAAGCTAGAGATATCGACCACAAAAAAGCTAAACATTCAGCAACAGATACTTACTTTAAACGATTGCGGGCGATCCTGCGCACAAAATTATCTGCAAGGAACATAGTTAAAGCTATTAATACCCTTGTAAAATTTGCCATCTCTTATAGTTTTGGAATCATAAAGTGGACGGACACTAAACTTAATGACTTGAACATTAAAACGATGTATCGAAAGATTCCACCTGCCACGTAAGTTCGGAGGAAGAGGAATCCCAGATGTAGTAGTTAGACATGAAATTCAGCTAACAAACCTGAGAAAATGTTTCTACAAAAAATCAGAGACTACTAATATCCATCGGGCAATAGTGCAAGCAAACAGTAAGGCTACGCCGCTAAAACTCGCAGATGAAATGTCCATCCCTGGCGCCACCATCAAATCGCCATAGCAACAACTGGAATCTTGGCGAAGTCAGCCTTTGCATGGAAAGTACCTAGCCACGATAGAGAGCAACACGTTGAACGTTTAAACTTAGAATGGGAAACATTTATACCAATCCAAAATTCAGTACTACTGAACACCTGTAGCATTGTCAGAAGGGTTATTGGCAGTCCCGATCAGTATTTTTAATACACCAATTAAGCAGGCCATCTTGTCCTCAGACCGATGTGCACTGAATAGATAACATTCATAACTTCTGGTACAAACAGTTTACCTCCACACATGAAGCTCTCACTCGCCAAATTAATGAAATTATTTTAAAACCTAGCACACTCCCCAGTTTTATCACCCAAGGAATAACATATCTTAAACCGAAAAATTCAGACAATAAGAATCCGTCATATTACCGACCTATTACGTGCCTTCCAACCCTATATAAGAGCATCACAGCCACAATTATCAGGAGAATAGAACAACATCTAGCACACAAAAACATTCTAACGGAAGAGCAAAAAGGGTGCAAGAAAAACATCCAAGGATGCAAGGAGCAGCTAATTATAGACAGCATCATCAGGTAACAAACCAGGAAAAATTATAGAAACCTTCATACTGGTTAAATAGATTATAAAAAAGCCTTTGATTCGATACCCCACAGTTGGCTAACCAGAGTGCTAGAATTATATAAAGTCAATAAAAAGTTACATCCCAACGTATGCAAGGAAAGACTCACCATCGAGAGAAAGGAAGGAGGGAGGGGAGTTATAGATATACAATCGCTAAATAAAAACGAATTTACGAAATTCTGCCACAACAAACAAACTAATCTCCGCCAGGCAATAGTGAAGGCAGACAAGAATTAAATACCGCTCGACCTGTCTCAAACGAGCCACGCAGCAGACGCACTCAGTCACGTCCAATCCCGACTAGAAAAGATGAACACCTGGTCTAAAAAAAAACACTTCACGGAAGACATAGATACCACATAAAGCAAGACCATATACATAAAAAGCTTTCATATACGTGGTTACAAGGAGGGCAGCTGTTCCCCGAAACAGAAGACTTCCTGCTTGCCATCCAGGACAAAGTCATAGCAACCAGAAACTACCGAAAGCACATCATCAAGGACACAACCATTGAAGACGAGAGGTGTAGGAGAAGTCACCAGCAGAGAGAAATGATCGATCACATAACGAGTGAATGTAGAATAATGGCCGAAACTGAATACACCGCGAGACACAACTCAGCAGCGAAGGTCCTTCATCAAGCATTAGCCAAAACATACAAATTAACGGAGAACACAGACCATTAATACCATTATACACCAACATCCATACTTGAAAACGAAGACTACAAGCTCTACTGGGACATTGACATCCATACAGATAAAACAATCCCCGCAAACAGACCGGATATTACCTTTCAATCCAAAAAAGAAAAAATCACTTATTTAATTGACATGGTTGTCCCCAACGACGAGAACATCTAAGCGAAATACAGTGAGAAGATCGCTAAATACACCGACTTGGCAATGGAAGTAAAAAGGCTGTGGAAACAGGAAAGAGTCATCATTGTTCCTCTCATCATATCGGTAACAGGTCTCATCCCAACAACTTTTACACCGAATTTGGCTCAATTAGGAGTTAATACAGACATTCGCAGGAACATCCAAAAATCGGTCATTTTGAAAACATGTAGCATCGTTAGATCATTTCTTAATACACAATAATTATTTTTTTTTCGTTTCTCTTTTTTTATTATTATTTTTTGTACTGACTTGGTATGATCCCGTCAGTTATAATAACAATAATAATAATAATAGTAAGTCCGAGACTAGACCATATCATATCAAGTTACCTGCAGATGGCTGGAACCAAATGTCTAGAGTGTTACAATAAAGGGGCAACCATAGTGTCCCCGAAAATGACGCTCCATATTATGTGTTTAAATCGCCACCGGTATATGAAAATGAAAACTGGAATAATCACGGACTCAACAATTGCTCACAACAGACCGGATATAACTGTCATCAACAAAACACAAAAGAAAGTACGCCTTTTCGATGTTTCAATTCCAAGTAACAACATTCAGACGAAGAATAGAGAAAGTCGAGAAGTTTAACGCACTAAAAACGGAAATAAGACAGATGAGGGGTATTAAAGATGTAAAGGTTATTTCATTCATCATATCTACATATCAACACAGGGACTAGTCCCTAAAGAGCTGGAAAAGGAATTACAAGATTACCATGGAATACTTACCAAAAATTGCAACATTTGTCATCCTTGACTCGGCCAACATTGTCTAGATGTGTCTGGAAATAACTTTGGTTCAAAACGCTCTGAGGATGATCACGATAGGCGCTTGGAATTTTGTGAAATCATAATATAACGTTGCAATACCAATCTAAATTATCAATCAAATGATTTTTTCTGAGGAAGCAACTTTTTTTTTGAATGGAAAAGTTAACAGGCAAATTGTCGATATAGAAAATCATACCCAGTTTCTCCAAACCCACCACACCAAAATCTTTGGATTTTTTTGTTAATTTTACTTACGGTAGTATTAGTTGGATTTCTGTTAGGATATTTGTCATTAAAAATGTTATATCCGCATAACCCAGTATAATTAAAATTTCAATTCTTTCAATTCATTTTTGTAAATCAACAAAACTGACATTGTCAAACATATCAGGTAACCTTTTGTATGCAGGTATTTTAATAAAAAGTAATACATTAATATATGAATATTAGATCCTTATTTTCGCAAAAACAGTTGACTTAAAAAAAAATGATCTTATTAGAACCTATTGAGAATTTAGGCAGATTTTAAAAAAGTAATACAATATAAGGTGTTCCTTTAAAAAAATCCTTTTGTAACAGAAAAGAGGTAAACTTGGCCGCAATGCGGAACTTGCCATTGGATCTGGCAAAATTTCATACCTAAATGTACATATTTTCAATAAATTCAGGTAAGAGGTCCCTGAGATATTTCTCCGTTTCCTTACTTTTGTTACACGCTGTATATAGCAACATTAGCAAAATCTGACTATTCTTTTTAAACTTTATAGAGCTTTTACGAATTTGTTTAAATGCGTTTTACTATGAATTGTGGCAATCTACAGACGCACTATATAATTTAACATATAGGAATACATATTTAAGCTGATATACGAAGATTTGGTAAGGTACTGTCATGTTCAGACTCATTAAGTATTCAAAACAAATAACATAAACATTTTGCATAGAAGATTTTTATCAGGATATTGCTATCTTATCATAATATCGTGAAAATAGCCGAAAAGTCATTTCATCTAAGGATTGTGCAGGTCAATATTTTCTAAACCAAATCAATAATAACTTCTGTGTAAATAACAAGAAAATTAAAATCTATATGCTGCGTTTTTAAGAATACACTAGATAGTACATCTTTCAGTTTCAGAGAAGAGTAGCTATAGCAACATACGTGTAATTAAAATAGTACCATTAAAGAAACAAATACACTTATATTTTAGAAGTGTAATGAATGAATCCCTGTATCCTTTAATTATAAAAGGCCAGTTTAATGATTCCTAGTTTGAAAAATAAAATTCCGATATGCTATTAAATCACATTTCTTGACCAATGTAAATTAAATAAAAGCCCACAAAGCAAAAATGTTTTAATAGCCATTACACGTTTAAACTGCTACTCAAAAAGGTAAAATTATCACGTTTTTCCCCTTATTAAACCCTGTGATTATTCTTTTCGCGGTTCGCCGTAGTCTTTTACCTCTTAATTGTGTGTATGTAGATGTAAAACGGCGTGTGAAAAAGCACTGAAATTTTCAACGCGCTTTTTCCGCCACACACAATGAATGTGAAGTAGCTTAAGGGTGCTGAAAGAAACCTCTGAAAAAATGTTATCTATGTGAAACCACTTGTGGATTTAGAGCAGGGGTGAAACGTAAATATTTGGAAAGCATTTTTAGAAGGTAAATTTTTAAGAGGCTTTTCAATTCAGTGATATATATTTGTAGTTTATGGTTACATAACTATTATCTGTTTATCATAGCTTTATTGAAAAATAACAGTAAATATAATATTGGCAATAGTTTTAGCAATAACTATAATAATAAAGATAGTGCTTAACAAGATATATACGGGGGAGACAACTCAAACATGCTGATACTCCACAACAAACAAATCAATAATTTCATTAAAATTACGCAATATGGAGATGCTGAGTGACAATTTTTGAACCGCTAACTGATTTTTGAATGTGGATTTGTATCAAATTTTAACAAACGGCAAGTTCGATTTGAGAATTATAATTATTTGCCCAACAACATGACGACAGAATATGCCAAGTTGTCTCCGATAGGGATTATTGGGTGCTCTTACTATTCAAATCATTATATTTCTAAATGACAACATTTAAAAGAAACGCGAGGCAAGAATAAACAAATATTTTATTTAAAACAACACAAATACACAAATATTTGCAATATTTTATAACAAACGAATCTGAATCCAGATAAAAGATAAAAAACTAGGCTACAGATTCTAGTTTTGGTAGAATTTCTTTCCTAAAGTTAACTTTGAATTTAGAAAAACTACAATTTTTAAAAGTAATATTTAAAATATTATACTCTATAAGACTTTAAAAATGAATTTTACGAATGTTTTAAATTTCGCTCACATAAAATAAAGGTATGACTTCTTTTGCAGTTATGTTAGATTTTATTAATACGTCTAACCGTTATGGAGAAGGCACATTTAGAGTAATTTTGTGTGTGAAGGCGAGAAGAGTAGTGATAAATAAAAATATCTGCATTCATCAAATTTAGTTTTTGAGCTTATCCAAAACTGTAGTGCATATCAAAATTATTCTCATTACTATATTTTGCGAGATTTCTAATAATAAAAACCTAAGTCTTAAACTTAAAGTTACAGAGAAACTTATTACTTTAATGTGTTGGCCCAAAAATCTTGGGCAAATTCAAAAAGTGGGGGGACTATATATATACAAAATAATAAATCTAATTCAAGAACAACATGCAGCACAGTCAGAATGGTTTAAGCACCGGTAATAAATAATACTAATGTCGTAATGCAAACAAATATTTCTAGAAATATTACAAATAATAATGATATTAAGAAAATAACAGTAATATTCCATCAGTTATAATACTAATGTTCTGGATGTGGCGATTGGGCTTACCCATAACCTCAAACAAAAAAAAATGTAAATAATTAATCTAATTAGGAAGTTAAAGTTAGAGTTTGCTAAAATTGTATATCTAATGTCAATTTACAGACCAATTATTCTTGAATAATTACTCTTTACTATAATACAAATAATTTTTAGTTGTAGTCAAATAGAAAAATAAAACAGATTTTATAAGATTTGGTAAACATGCTTGAGATGAGACTGACTTCACAACTAGAAAACTAAAAAATAAAAAATGAAACATAGCATTTTAAAACATCTAGAAAATTTAGCTTTAGGAAATTGGCGTAAAATGTAATCTAATTATTAAATACATCACTAAGTATAAACAATGTTTAATCCCTTAGCTTCCGTCTGTTTAGTATAAATGGTTTGAAATTTTATTTTTTACTTTTTAATGTCTATTTTTATATTAATTTTGTTTCATTCATTTAAATTTCCATTTCATCCTTAAGTTATATTAAGTATCTTCTTAACAGTCACTAAAAATAATAGAATTCCTTCAAATGTTACTAACAAAAATCTGCTAAATATTTTTAAGTCAAAATTTGGGATTTTTCTAATAAAATAAGTAAGTTTTACGGTCCACTGCATATACCGTTTTGCTTAAACCAGAGTAGATAATAATTTATAAAAATATCATTAGCGGACATCGAGCGGTATCTAAAATATACATATAAACAAGCAAATTAAGATTTTAAAAATAAAAATGATTAGCAAAATCTGTCTACTCCTAAACACCGCGAAAATCCTGTATGTAACAGGATATTTTTTAAATTACTCCTCTCTTACCTTATGACAAAACAAATGTTTTGCGATGAGAATAATAGAATAATTATTTAACTTTCCTATTAATAGGGCATATATAATGTAAAAAAAAAATTAGTTGGAGCTTAAATGAAAAAACACAAATGAACTCGAATGAAGCCAGTTTCTATAAAATCAGATGTTAGTACTGGAACCGTCCTGATTATATTTTTTTTTCGTATTTTCATAAGAAAAATTGTGCGCAGACTGATAATTTTATAATATTTATCACTTTCTTTTTGGTAAATAGTATTTTGATCATATTGTACTTTTTGAGTATATATTTGAGAAGAGAAAAATATGTTTAGCATTTTTTAGTCAATACTGAATATTAACACATCAGAGAAAGGGACTCTGACGCCATCATTTTCGAAATGGATAAAGATCTAAGGGAGATTGTACTCTGCGATTTAAAACAAGTTAATGAGAACGAATAAACTAGTCTTCTACAAAAAAAATAAGTATGGTATCAATCAGTATGTGTCAAATTGGATATACATGTAAGGGTATCTTGGAAATTATAAGAGATAGAGCATTGGCTAAAAGAAAGTTATTCGCCATTTACTACCATTGAATAGGCCATTTACTGGCCTATTCAATGCCGTTTTGAGAACGATTCTCTCCATTTTTGAGATATTTTGAAAAAACCATAAAGCTGAATTTTCGGAAAGTGCTAATTTTTTTTTATTTCAAAAATGTTTTAAATCTGTAAAAACATTATGAGGACGACTTTTTGCGCGAAATGAATTCGTAAATACGTTTTTAATTCTGACGTTTCGGTTCTGAAATACCATCATCAACTTCTTTTTTTCTTGTAGCGGCCATTTTCTTTTTTCGCTTAATTAAAAATAACATTTTTTTTCTATCTTATGAACTATAATACTGCATAAAAATATTTTATTGTTAAGTAAAAAACGACAAAGTTCATTCATCGCTGTGCTGGCCAGTTTATTAAAAAAAAACCTTCTTCTGTCGAAACTTAAATTCAACTAACGCGGGATATAACACGGCGAGTGTAATATCGCGCGTGCTATAGTTAAATATTGTTGGCGTCGTAGTGTCGAATCGTACTTCTATGTTCGGTCGCTATATCTCGGAAACGATTTCAGATAAACTTTTGAAATTTGGTACATTTTTCTGTTTTGGATTTTTGTCTATTACTGAAATAAAACATATTTGTTTTTCGAGTTTTTAGAATTTCCTATGATACACGATCACTGTTGAAAAAATTGTAATATCGATTTGGAATTTTTCAGAAACGTTTCGTTTTATTGTTTCATGAATCCTATTGAAAATGGGCGTGATCGAAGTTTGAGAACTTTTTTATTTTTAAACTTCTTTTTTTGGTTTTAAAAAACAAGGGTTCATTAAACGCCCTCTGGTGGCCAAACGGTTCAAGTTTTCGACAAAAATAAAAAAGATTATGAAAGAGCATAAATGAAAAAAACTTATAAACCTATATCTTTAAAAACTGTGAGCAAATTACGTTTATCGTCGCTTTAAAAAAATCAGATTTTTTTCTGCAGCTCGCTAAAAATTACAATACAAAACTGCTTTTCGCGTTGGCAGCTAAAGGCTTTAGAAGAAAAACTACTTGCGTGCACAGCATTACAGTTTTTTTGCCGTTTGGTGTTTTTTAATCCGCACTGACGAACAATAAAATTCATTATAAATGAGCCTTAGCTTTTGAAGTTTGGGATATTTTTCTTCTAAAAGCATATTGATGCCTCAAGGTCCTGATAAAAAATTTGATCTTATCTCATAGAAACTAAAAAAGGTATAATTTTTTAAAATTATAACTTATTTCCAAGGGGTACTTTACATTCAAGCCGAATATAACCAAAGTCATTTAGTTTTTTCATAAAATAGCAAAGCAGATTCAGAAACTTCAATTTATTGAAGTATACGGGATCAGTTTTCTAAATTTGTCTGCTTTTGTCATAGTATATCTTTAACATAGTAAATACTTTAATACTTTTTCTTTAATGTATTGTTCGGATAAGTCGTAAAGCTTATACAGGGACAATAGGTGTATATACGATCTTTTCTTTCTTTAGAAATTCTGGTTTTAAAACTGTGAAACATTTTCCTAGTGAAACGGTATAAGACATCGATTTAGGAGATTTGGTTAATAAATTGGGAAATTTTTGTTTTCGCAGCTGCGAGTTTTTGACAGGTTTTAAGTATACAAGTAAAGCAAATATTATGTTATACAGGGGCAGTAGTTATACATAGGATATATTTTTTAAATTCTGTAATTTTTCATAGTGAAACAATATAAGACATCGATTTAGAAAATTTGAGTATTAAATGGGGGAAATTTTCTTTCGTGTATATAAATTTTGTTTTGTTTTATTGAAACTTTTAAAGGATTCAAAGTATCGATTTGGATTTTTCAATAATAGATAGGATATTTCATGTAAAATAAAAGTGTGTTTCCCTGCAACTTTTGAACTGCTTAAAATGTTTAAATACACTTTTCACAGTTCAATCTAAGTTTTAGAAAAATCTTTTTCCCGTAACTTTTAAACTACTTAAAATTATTAAATACCGTTTTGACATTTCCATGTCTTTTATTTGCGTAATTTATTTAAAAAAAATGTACAGCTGTCAAAAAGAACTTTTACTTGTAACTTCATTCTAAACTAGTTAAAAAAAATGTCGACAGCTGCCAAAAAACATCTTTTTCCTAAATACTAAAAATCGATACAAATGCGCTCTCACACATCTTTATCAAAAGTTCTTGGCCGGAAAAGATATATATACATATATCTTTTTCCTAACTAATTTTAACTTTTAACGTAAAATTTTTAAATAGGGTTTTCACGTATCTGAAGAAGAATTAATTCGTCCATGATATCTCTAAAAGACTTGGTTTTATAATTACAGAAAAGAAAAACACTTGACTGAGACCGAGACATTGTTTTCCTTTTCTGCAATTTTCAAAAAACTGACTTTTCCTGTAACTTCTAAACTATTTAAATTTTTTAAATACGGTTTTCACAGTTGCATGTACTTGTCATGTAATTTATTCAGAAAAATATTTTAGCAGCTTTCACAAAAACGTCTAGTCTTCCTAACTTTTGAACTGCTAAATTTTTTTAAATGTGATTTTTACATTTAGATGTAACTTAGTCGGATAATTGGTCAAGAGTGGTATTTAAATCACATCCACTAGGTTATGGTCTACATATAGCTTGTGCTATATGGAGCCTGTTTACTGTATGTATTTCTTGTCGTGGAAAACCGCACTTTTTACCTTTTAAACCGCACTTTTTACCTTTTAATCGCCATTTTTTAGAAATGGTTTTAGATACACTTTTAAAATTTGGTATGTTTTTACAGCACACTTAGCGCTATCAAAAAGTATAACAAATATGTTCGTATTATTTTTAGTTTATCGCCAAAACCTTTTTTTCGAATTTCCCAGAGTGTCGTTTGAAATACGGTAACTGTCGAAAAAATTAAAATAATTATTTGAAATTCTCAAAAAACATGCATTTTTACGATATTCCGTTATCCTGTTAAAAATGGGTGGGATCAAACTTAGGAAAGCATTTTTTCTACATTCTTAAACAAAAATTGGTCAAAGCAAGTGTTATTTTAACGGCATATGGTGCCTAAACGATTTATGCTTTTTACAAAAGCGAAGAAGTTTCTAAAAAGGCATAATTAGAAGAAAGAAATTATACTTTCGTATTTTAAAAGTCCAAGCAAAATACATTTATCGCATATTTTTAAAAAAAAAACTTTGGAACGGCATTAAAATTTTAAATGGAATTTTTACAAATAGTTAATGGAAAAAATATAATCAATATATGATTTAAATTAGTATTTATGTATGTATGTATAGGATGTATCAAAAATATGTAGCAAACTCAAAGTATGCATTAAATGACTTGCTGATTATAAATATACTGTCAAGAAATTTGACAAAATTCTACCATAAGAAGCAATATCTAAGAGAAAGAACGTTTTACTACATAGTGGAATCAATGAAAATCTTTAAAGATAAAGATATGAGTCTTAGTATATTTACAGTCAGCAAGAAAAAAATCTTTGGATAAGAATAGAAGCTATAGGTTGTTTCATTAGAAAAATCATGTTTTGAGTTATCCTATACACATATCTTTAAAGACAAACGTAGCAAGCCTAGAATATTTATATTCAGCAAGAATAGACTCATGTAATGACATTTTTTCTATCTCTAAAATTGACGTACGATACAAGTAAGATTTGGATTTAATGTATGGTGTGGTATGCACGGTAAATTAATGACCCAGTCTGCAAAATTTTTCTAAAGTCAAATGGTATAATTTGTTTTTAGATAACCACCTTATTTATAACCAAACACTAACAGGCCAAAGGTATTTAAATTTTTTGGAACCGTCTTATATATGTATATACACAGATGTATTTATATAATATATATATATATATATATATATATATATATATATATATATATATATATATATATATATATATATATATATATATAACAAGTAACCTAATTATTGGGGTATCGGTCCTAATTTAGGGCTAGATTTAAATTGCTTTTAAGCTACGCCAACAGGCCAAAGGTATTTAAATTTTTTGGAACCGTCTTATATATATATATACACAGATGTATTTATATAAATATATATATATATATATATATATATATATATATATATATATATATAACAAGTAACCTAATTATTGGGGTATCGGTCCTAATTTAGGGCTAGATTTAAATTGCTTTTAAGCTACGCCAAGCTTTCGGTAATGATTATTACCTTCTTCAGGGCTACAATATGAGAAGAAATTTGTTTTTTATCTCTGTATGCACATTAATTAGAAATTGAGGATTTTTAGAAAAAAAAGTTAGAAAATTGTACTCACTGCTTTGCAATTAGTATCGATAACTTCTTGCGAAAAACAAACACACTTTATATATATATTTATGTCTATATATATATATATATATATATATATATATATATATATATATATATATATATATATATATATATATATATATATATATATATATATATATATATATATATATATATATATATATATATATATATATATATATATATATATATATATATATATATATATATATATATATATATATATATATATATATATATATATATATATATATATATATATATATATATATATATATATATATATATATATATATATATATATATATATATATATATATATATATATATATATATATATATATATATATATATATATATATATATATATATATATATATATATATATATATATATATATATATATATATATATATATATATATATATATATATATATATATATATATATATATATATATATATATATATATATATATATATATATATATATATATATATATATATATATATATATATATATATATATATATATATATATATATATATATATATATATATATATATATATATATATATATATATATATATAGTGCCTAGGGAACAAGTGCTGAATGATGTGTGGTTTCAACAGGCCAGGTGCCCGGCACATAATACTCGAGAAGTTTTATAGAAAAATCAGTAGTTGTAAGCACCAATTGAACGATACAATTAGGAAATTAATAGTAATTGTTTTGCACCACAAATCCTCTTCTTAGCACCACAGTTATGGCGACTCAGGGTTTGCATTAAAATATTCTGTATTGATATTAACACGATACCATCATGATCGCCGTTCTGAAAATAATCCTTTAGCTTTGGCTTTTTGAAAGTTCTATAAACGTTAATTTTGTTCATTTTGATTGAATTATTATATTAATTATAAGTTTTTATTTTATTTATTATTATTATAATTATTATTATCCACCCTGTTGTCTCACAGTATTCTTGTGGTTGTATTTTATACTGACGGGATTATACCAAGGCAGTACGAAAAAACAAAAAGGAAAAAAAACATCTAATGTGTATTAAGAAATAATGTTCTAACGGTGCTACATGTATTCAAAATGACCGATTTCTGGATGTTCCTGTGAATGTCTGTATTAAGTCCTAATTGGGCTTAATACGGTGTACATTTTGTTGAGGTGAGGCCTGTTAGTGATATGACGAGAGGAACAATGATTCCTGTTTCTACAGCCTTTTTATTTCCATTGCCAAGTCGGTGTATTTCGCTTCGTATTTTCTCACTTTTCTTTTTTGGATTGAAAGGTGATATCGGGTCTGTTTGCAGGGATTGTTTTATCTGTGTGGATGTCAATGTCCAAGTAGAGCTTGTAGTCTTCGTTTCAAGTATGGATGTTGGTGTATAGGGGTAGTAAGGGTATGTGTTCTCGGTTAGTTTGTATGTTGTGGCTAATGCTTGTTGAACGACCTTCGCTGCTGAGTTGTGTCTCGCGGTGTATTTAGTTCCGGCCATTATTCTATTATTATTCTTATTCAATTTATATTATTATTATTATAATTTTTATCGAAATTGACAATCAATTTCTTAACAAATTTTGGTTTTCAAGCCCATCCCGGATGCATGCTTCAAAAGGAGTGGGTTGGTTTCTATTAGTTCTATGTTGTCCTGTAAGAATTTTCTCACTATGTGGCAAATACTGAGCATGACTGCCTTCAGGATGTCGATGAAGGTGTTAGTATGCAGTCCTATAAATTTCAGGTTCTGTTCTAGTGATTTCGTAACTAGTCCAGTTAATAATACGATGATCGGTATCACATGAACGTTCACAGACAGTCGCCACATCTGCTGTATCTCGATGGCCAGCTACGCATATTTGGTCTTTTTCTCTTGAGATTTATCCAACACGTTGTTATTGTTAGTACAGCGATATCTACCATATAAGTTGTCTTTATTTCCTTATTTAACAGTACCACATCAGGCCGATTATTCGTCACCTGTCTGTCGGTGATAATTGCCCGGTCGTAGTACAGTTTGAAGGCATTATTTTCAAGCACTAAACTTGGTTGGTATTTTTAAAAGGGCACAAAGATGTTCAGGAGCCCGTATTTATTGGCAAGCTTCTGGTGTATGATGTTACACACTTGGTTATGTCACTGGAGGTAGTCCGTGTTTGCTAGGTAAGTGCAGCCAGATGTTATATGTTGTATAGTCTCTGATCTCTCGCTACATTTTCGACACTTATCGGATTCAACGGACCGGGGTTTGATGATGAATTTCGTGTAATTTCGTATGTTAATGACTTGGTGCTGCATTGCAATCACAAATCCTTCTGTCTCTGGGGGATAGTTGTCCATCTTTCAGCCACCTGTTGGATGTTTTTGTATCTATGTGCAGCTGATTCAAGTCATTATGATGTCGGCCGTGCAGTGTTATTTAAGCCCACTGTTCTTGTTTGTCGGACAGTGACTTTAGGATGATGTTGTTACTTGTGAAATTGAGTGGAGAGTACGAGTCGTCACTTAAACTCAGTATACGGTGGAGTCTTGATGTTTGTGCCTTGTTGGGGAAAAAATCTCTCAATGTTTGCAGCTATCGGGAGTGCGAATGGTCAAGTCAACAAGAGATCTTTCACCTTCTCTTCGTGGTAAGGTCATTCGGAGAATTGATGACCTTGGGTGGTGTGACTTGTACTTGGTCATCATTAGGCGCGTAGTTTAATGTAGTCCCTCTAGCTCCATGGTTGTATATTTTAAGATTCCGAAACTGTAGGTCAGCACGGGCACAGAACAGGCGTTAATTGCTGTAATAAGATTCTTGGCGTTCAGTTCTGACTTTAGAAGAGCTCACACTCTTTAAACGTACTGATCTTTCATCTTGGTCTTTCTCTGCTTATCCTGGAGCAGTCTGGCTTGTTGGAATCGTAGGTATTTATAGGTCTCTCCTTAGTTCATCGCTAGAACTATTTCTCCATTGGGTAGGCCTGCATAACCTTTAATGACTTTGCCTTTTTCGATGTTTAAGGCTTTACATCTATCAATTCCAAGTTCCATATAGATGTCTTTTGAAAAGGTGTAGGTCACGTCTATAAGCTTTTTTAGTTGGTTATGATTTTCACCATAGAGCTTAATATCATCCATATATAAAAGGTGGGATATGGTTCGGGAATCGTCTCTATTGGCTTTGATGTTGAAGCCATGTCCTATATTGTTGAGCAACGTGGAGAGAGGGTTCATCGCTAAGAAACCAAAGCAGACTTAACGAGTCTCCTTGGTAAATTCCCCTATTGATGTGTATCTCATCGGTGGTAAGAGATTGATCGCCGTTATAGATCCTCAGGTTCGTTCTCCACGGGTGTTTGATCGTTGCCAGGATATTGATGATCATAGGGTGAATTTTGTTTATTCGTAGTACCTCTATGAGCCAAGAATGTGGTTCATTGTCAAACGCCTTTTTATAGTCTATAAAAGCAGTGTGTAAGTTGCGTTATTTTGTGCCTGCTTAAGTACCACAGAGTCGATGATACGTTGTTCTTTGCATCTTTGATGGTCTCCAATTCCTTCTGTTCCTCGGTTAATAGGTTATAACCGTCAATATGGTGATAGATACGATTTGCAATGCAGGCTGTTAGGATCTTGTACATTGTGGGCAAAGAGGTGATGGACCTGTACTGGGACGGGTCTTCTATCGTATTGCTTTTGGATGGCATAGTTGTGGTGCCCAGCATGAGAAATGCGGGGGTTGTCCCTGGATGAAGCATTATTTGTGAGAAATTGTGAATATGGTCAACTCCTGGCAACTTCCAGTTGCTCGTTCCCTTAATAAAGCTGCTGACTTCCTACTTAGTGATAGAGTCAAATTTCATTTGTGGTTTGAATTTGATCACGTTGAAATTGTATCCATGTAGCATTTCGGTTATGCTCTTCTGGTTTTTCCCAGCTGTTCGACCAATACTCGGTCAAATGCTTTTTGCTCGGCACCATCTTCTCAGAATTGGTTTGATTTTTGATGTTATTGATATCCCGATAGAACTGTCTTTGGTTGGTGTTGAAAAGCCAGTTCTGTCGTTTTCTCTTTGAACATTTGTTGTATCTGCAGATGTTTCGTTTTAGCTTTTGGTTTTTGCTATAGTGTATCCTGGTACCAATCTAGTTTTTGTTGATAGTTGAGATCGGTGCGTTTTGTGCCTATCTTCTTAAATATCTTCTTAATGCGCGTTTTAAGTCTGCTGGAGGGGTGTTCATTCTTTCGAAATTCTGTAAGTTTTCCCAGTTCCTGTCTCAAATCATCAGTTTTCTTCTCAAATCTTTTCTGCTATATGGGTTTCTGTTGATGTGTAACTTTGCCTGTTTTCCTCTTTCTTAATAATAATAATAATTATTATTTTTTTATTATTATTTAATAATTTATCATTATTTACGTAGTCCACAAAAAAATAAATTATGTTTCTTATTATGTTTCTCCATAAAAAGGAGGTTTAAGTCCTGGAAGTGGACTTTTATCAAACATTTAAGCATTTTATTAGGCCGCCATTTTATTCTAACATGATTTTTATACAAAATAGGATAAGCAGTTTTATTTTATTTATTCTTGACAAAATAGAGATTGAACTGACAAACAAAAAAAAAATGTATTTGTACCGTTATGAATTTCTATTTTGTTTTAAACAGTTTTTGACTTGACTTGCCTCTATTTTATTCTAATAACTATAAAAAACTTTCCCCAAATTTTATAATTGCAGTTATCTTTAGAAACTTCAACATTCTATATCCATTTCTCTTGTATAGGAACTGAACCAATTTAGACAATAAACATATTTGGTATGCGCGATATTTAGTGAACCATTTCTAAATCGAATTATTTTCCTAATTGGTTATTGCTTTTCTGCATATGTGATTTTAATGTATGATTGTTCAAGTACGCGGTACAGCGACACGTGCTTTTGATACGACGAATTTATGAAACTACTTGATGGACTATCTCTTATTATATACGAGTTTAATAGGTGTTTTGTGAAACTCAGTGGTTGTGTTAATGTTTTTGTTAGAAACAAAATATCTATATCTTTTTTCTAAGGTACCTACTAAATACGATTTCTCTTGCCTGTTCTTAAAAAAGTATTGCTTTTGTAATTATTTTTGAAAGTAGTGTATGAAAATGATACTAAAATAAAAAATTGCATTACTTTTTGTTGGGCTTATGTTCCCCTAGTTAAAGACATATTATGAGTTCCGGCCCTGTCGGTATAAAAAAAAATACCATACAACCATCAAGAAGGGAAAACAGGATAATTTGTAAAAATGCCTGTCACTCGTGCGTGCCGTCGGATGACCCATTCCAGACGACGCGACGGGCGGTCGCAAAAAATCCTTTTACTTTTTTATCCGGTCGTTTCAACTCTTTATGTGACCATTTCGGTATTTAGCTAAATGATTTAAAATTGGCGCATGTTGAAAATATTTTATGTCGTTCTATTGCCAGCCAAAAAGATATATTGTAGCAGAGGCACATTGCTCACAACATTATAAATTGGAGAGATATCGATGATGACGGCTGCAAATTTACATAGGATCTATTTTTTACAGACTATAGCGTCCCTACGTTTAAGTAGTAATCAATGAAGACAAATTATTGAAATTCTAGGAATAGTTTATTGTTCAGGGGGGTTTGTGTCAGAATTGTTGTTTTTTTCGTTTTGCTGCTCTAAGCAATTTTTATCAAAATATTAGAATTATTTTTTTCTGATAAATTTAAACTTAATTTTTTTACCGTGAAAGCGTTGCCATATATTATTTTATTTAAATTGAGCATCATTTTGATTTCGTGTGTTTTGTAATTATGGCAATCGAATAGGCAAAGCTGTTTTCTATTTTATTTTTATTTATAATCTATAGTACTGTGATTTAGCAGAATTGATTAATTTACGTCTAAGGAGCTTAATATAATTTTGACTTTCCCTTTATTATGTTCTAAAAGTTTTGTATACATACACATTTAAATATCACTTTTTTATACTTTTCTGTTGAGTTTCTCGGGGTTAGCTGAACACATGATTTTTTTGCGAGTAATTTAATACAACAATATAAAATACTCTTATACTCTTAAAAAAAGGAATTAAGCAAAAAACATCCATTTAAGTCCAAACAATATTGAGTCACCCATATATATATATATATATATATATATATATATATATATATATATATATATAATATTTCATTTAAAAAAAGAAAAATAATAGAAGATTTGAAATATGCTAAAGGTTATTTTTTTTTGATCAGCTAATGTTAGCAACCCCATTCCATCTCTCCTAGACTTTGGTCAACATACTTTTTATGATATTTAAAGTTTTAATAGGAAATTGTATTTTATGTACTAGTACGTAGAAATAATCGTCATGAGATAACACTTATAATTAATTAACTTCTAAAATTATAAAATGTCAATAGAAATAAAAATTGTTGCTAACAGTTACATTAGCAAAGTTAAAGTGTAGTGCTTTATGTGAGTTACAAATAAATATATCAAGTAATTAATTGTTAATTTTCGGTGTCTAAATCCAATTTCAATAAAAATAATAGATGTTTCTTCCTTCATACACACCTACGTATATTCATTCAATACGTTGCCTTAAATTACTAATTTACCGCATTAACGGCGATATTAACAAGGTGTTAGAGAATATTGTGGGAATACTAATACCTTAATTATTTAACAGGAGAAAATATTTAAAATAGAACAAACATTCATAATATTTGGATACCAAAATGGATTGGGAAGCAAGGATTGAAATTTGTATCATATTTGTCTTGGCAGATTAAACAAATCAATTCACACTATGCAAATGTGGTGCATAATGTGAATCATTTGGTTCCATCTATCTATTAGGAAATTTAATTTAAAATAACTATAATCTTATATGTGGTCCAAATTAGTAAAGTTTCTAAAAATAATTCACAAAATAAAATAACTAGATATATTTTAATATTAAATATGTGGGCCATCACTAAGTATAGTAATTTTTCTTAATATTCTATTTTATTTATTTCTAACGTTACCTATTGATGTATGTTATGTATGTTCATTGTTATCAACATCATCATCATCATCATCATCATCCAAAACATCTAGCAGATCGGTCATGTCAAGTGAAAGAGACCAGTCGGTGGTCCATTGTTTCAACTGCTCTTTAGCAGCTTTGGTGATGGTGGTCTTTCCAACCCGATTTAGTTCGTAGCGGCCGTCAGGAGTAGTTCACATGACTTCAAAAGGCTCTTGAAATCCGTATTTCAATTTTTCGTGATGCATTTTGTCGTCCCTGTGCTTTAAGACAAAATCTCCCTTGGTGAACTCAATATTGTTGATCAGAGGATCAGAGGTGTTGAGCCGTCTGTTACAATCAGAGTTCTTAAAGGTGATGTTTGGGTGGACTTTTGTATTGTTGAATTCAAGACAAGTTGAATCTTCCAGATACTTTTTGACCATTCTGAGGCATTACTTGTTTCCACTCGTATGAGATTCATAATTGTACACATATAGCGTTCCACTTTTCCATCCGAACGGTGAAAATCTGGTGTTGTGTAATGCTACGCTACCACAAGACTATCCACTTTTCCATCTGTCGGGGGGTTCCAAATAATGTGATGAATGTTTGGAATGCAAGTCTTATCTCATCAGGTTTTATAATGTCTTTAAAGGCTACAATGAGCGATACTTCGCAAAGGCGTCTATTAAGACAAGAATGTGTTGTATCCTTCAGATGTTTTTTCTAGCGGTCCAAGACAGTCTGCATGTAGAACATGCATTGGTGCTGTCAGCCTGTTTACATTTGTGATGAGTCCTTGAAGAGGGCCAGATCTTGTTTTCTTTATAGCACAAACTATACAATGTTTAGTGTACTTTTTGATAAATGAACGCAATTTTGGGAACCAATAATGTCTGCTAATAGAATCAATAGTCTTGTCCATCCCGATGTGGCATTATTCGTCATAAAAAATAAGCAGAAGCCCAAGTCTACTTTGCTTTAAATAAATGGTTTCATGAGTGTATCATCAGGCATCGTGAGAGCATAATATACTATTTCATCTTTCAATGAGTATCGTTTTTGATCCAAACAGGCCTCTTTCTAGTCTTCAATTATTTGTCAAATTTCAGCACCACCCCTCTGTTCCACATAAATCCAGTTATCTTTAGCATCCAAACGAGTTAGTAGGGTTTCGGCTTAAATTTTAAAATTAAAAAAGTCAACATGGCGCAGGGAACTGCTTTTCCGGTAAACAATAGAAAAATCAAAGTCCTGGATATAGCACCACCAACATGACACGGGGAAGAATATTCTCTTTCGTAGAAGTGGCTTTTATGGCATTGCAATCGGTAACCAAAGTAAGTTAAATGCCCAGTAAGTATACACACAAGCGTATACTTACTGGGTAGTATGAGTGATAATTTTTTACGTATTTATTGGTCCTTTTGCTAAAATATCCTTCTTTCTTTTATACAGACATTGTTCCGTGCCCAACGGAACTGGCGTCAGTGTGTAACTCAGTCACCGAGTGATCAAAAATTGATAAAAGTGGTCTTGAAGTTAAACGATCGATAACATATTTCCTGGCTTTTGATCAAACGAGGTAAACGATTCATCGGCTTGTGTTAGTTTTGTAATACTTGGTGTACGCGTTGAAAATTCGGATATAAGTTTGCAGAAATACCCTGCAATGCGTCTTACTGCTTGAGTGTAGTAGGAATAGAGGACTTAACTAGAGCTTCCACTTTAAGCGCGCCAGGGCGTATGCCGTCAGCTGATATTTCTCTACCCAAATAATCCAACGTATTTTCAAAGAAATGCCCTTTTGAAAATTCAAGGAGAATCCGGAGTTTTGTAAAGCTACAAAAAGAGATTCGAGGGTTTGCAATGCATTCATAATATTTTCGGACGGAATTAGGATATCGTTAAAGTACACTAAAGCTACACTATCATTCAGGAACCTAATGCTTTATTCATGGTTTGTTGAAAAACGACCGGAGCATTGGCTAAACCGACTGGCATCCGTAAATATTCGAAATGTCCATTCGGCATCACAAAGGCCGTTTTTTTCATAGAGTCTTCCTCTATGGGTATCTGGTGGAACTCTAAAGACATATCTAATGACGTAAATATGCATCCAGAACGGAAGGCGGTCAAACTGGTCTTCTATGAGCGATAGTGGAAATCGATTTTTTATTGTGTGCTGAGATAGTACACACATTCGGCATGATCCGTCCTTTTTCGTTACAAGAACGATTGGACTAGCAAATAAGGAGTTACTCTCTCTAACAATGTTACGGGAAATCAATTCATCCACAATGTCTCGTACAGCGTTCATTTCACTAACAGAGAGGCGGTTCTATTAAATGCAAAGTCATCTTTTAATTTAATCTGGAGTTTAGCATTCAGTTCAAGTAAGTATCTATCGATAGGAAGCAAATTCAGAAATCGTGAAAAAAACTCTAGAAGGTATTCGTCTGGCACATTTATTGGATCCATCGAGGTATTTGTTAGATCTGAAATTCGAAAGATGCGAGGAATTTTATTGCGGACTATAGGTTTCATGTTGTCTGTGATCGTGAAAGAAACGCCAGAAGATCATGGCGATATTCTTCTGGAACATTTATTGGACCCATCGAGGTATTTTTAATATCTGAAATTTGAAAGATGCCAAGAATTTTATTGCGGATTACTCGTGTTCCTGTTATGTCTTTGATCTTGATAATTCAGGATCGTTGTATAAATTACGTCCAATTATAGCATCATGTTCTAGAATATAATCTGGTACTACGTGAAATTGCAGATCTGTGACAACATCAGATATTTCTAAAATCGCCTCTTGATCGACAGTGGCGCTACGGGCAAGTATCCCCCTTAGTGTTAGTTAACATGGGGAAACTTTATGCAAAAATTTTGGTAAATGACGTTTGGCTATAAGAAATATATCCGCTCCAGTATCGATGATTCCGAGATAATCTTCTCCATCAATTTTTAGCTTTACTACAATTTTTTTTTCGCTTTGCAATATTTTGTTGTGTGAAACAGTTGTCGATATTAATTTCGCACAAAATGAGCAAGTAAATACTTTTGTGTCTATAGAAGTAATAGTTGTAGCAGGTGTATTTAATTTTTGACATCCTATGGTAGAAAAGGTACAATGTCCTGATTTTCCACAACGATAGCACTGAATGATGTTAGGTGATTTATAGAAAACGGCGGAGCTAATGGGAGTTGAGAGTTTGTCAACTTGTTGAGGTTTGGTTACAGTTCCTAGAAAAGTCCACAATTCTGAGATTTTTCGAGAATTTGAATTGGTCGCTGTAGTCTGTACATTCCGTTCTTTGATACCATAAATGATGAATTCTTCAAGGTCAGCCTCCTCCGAATTAACTCTCAAATTCTCAACATACTTGCATTTTGGAAGACCTAAGCATCGTAGGTGTTACAGAGTTTGTGTTGAATTCTGCAGCTTCTGAAAGTAAATGAGCCAAATTTTTCTTGGGTGGCAAGGCTTCAGCAAAATCGCGCTGAAATCTTTCTCAAATTTTTATTTCTGGCGACCATACTTCAAACCTGGTCTTTGAAACGCCCGTTAAAAAACCGACCTATCCTACCCAAGGTCTGCTTATTAGTCAGTCCACTCAAATTCAGTTTTAATTTCTGATATTTCAGCCAACCATTTTTTTGGGTCATTAATTTCGAGTTTAAAAAGTGGTAAATCGATCTGTTCCGCGGCTGTTTTTGCAGATTTGACAGCCTTTACCAGCTGTAATAGAAGTTCTTCCATTTTTGCAGGTTCTCTTTAAAGAGGAAAACAATAATGATAAAATTCCGATATCTTAACTAACTAAAACTAATATATTAACTAACTAATAACACATTTATTTAACTAAATTTTCTGCAAAACTAGTTCAAGTCAAAGTCGAGGTGGCATTTCAGTTAAAATAGAAGTAATCGTCTTTGTATTTTAATGTAAGATAACTTGCATAAAACAAACACTCTTGATCAGAGAAACCAAAAGCCTAAGTGACCTGTAAGTACAGTACTGATTTTCAGGTTGAAATAATAATAATAAAAAATGGTGTCCCTATTTTAACTCCAACAAAACAATACCGTCGTAGATAATGTGGCCATTCATTCCACCATCGACGTAAAAATTTTTGGGTGCTTATGATTCTATTTTCGGAAGCAATAGTATCATTAATTTTTTCGTAATTTTTTTTGCTTAAACAAATACCACTTTCATGCAACAATAAAATTAATAATTATTTTATTGTCTAATATTAGTAATTGGCTTGATCTTTTTCTCTTTATTTATATTGCTTTGGCGAATGAAAACTGTAATTCTTACTACTTAGAGAATGACCCAGATGAAACATCAACGCATGTATTATAAAAACGACTAAGTTAGGCGGAACAACAAAAACAAGATATTGCCATCGATATAATTACGATTAATCTTTCACGTCTATGAAGTTACTCTATGTATCTGTAGTTTCCTTAGGAATAATTACCTAGATATGCGGGTATTATTAAAACATTATTAATACCATTGTACATTACAAAATCACATTATATAACATTTCATTACTTACAGTAGTTTCTCTCCAGAAAACAGAAAGAATAGGCCAAGAGTACAATCCTCACTTCTGATGTTGATAAAAACAACAAAAATATCAAATAAAATATTCTCTTGATGCACTATAGTCAAATTCACTAAATATACGAATAACAATCTAATAAATATTCAAAGTAAGAACGAATATAAATTTGACAAGCACAGACAGCGTTTCATACGAGCCTGCCGGGGTGACAGGTGCTTATCTTAAAAACAAAAAAAAAGCTGATCCATTTCAAAATATGTATACAGGACGTCAACAAACACAACTCGAATTAAATTTATGTGATGGTTTCTAACACTAGGTTATCATAGAAAAATCCCATTAATGGAAATGCAAGGCACCTGACGATTTACTATTTCGGTTCTAACTTTTGAACCGATTTTTTTTATTTTGTATAGGTCATCAAGGCTCATAAACCATACTCTAGTAGATATTGTCGGGAAGTCAGGAATGGATTTGCCACCAACCTGGTTGCGCCAAAATTTTGACCTGTGTCATTTTACAGATCTGAAAACTGATTTTTTTAAATGCTGTGGTCATTCCTCTTTAAAACAGGTACTCTACATTTATTTCGATAAAATTCGCCGTTTTCGAAAAAACTGGTTTTTTTATGACAGGCTATTGAAATAATAAGTTAAAATACTATAATAACACAATACTCGATTTTTATTTCTTTAACAGAAGGTTATTGACAACACCTGTTTAAAATGTCTGATTGATTGAGCACATATAAATTAGGTAATAGAGTATTATTCCTAGAGCTAATATGCTACGTGTCATATGGTCAAAAACCCGGGATCAATGTGAAGACAAGAAGACATTATTCTAAAACATTTCCAAATCAACGTTTATCGCACTGAAGTCCTGGTAATAGGGTTGGACGTAAACTGAAACTCCTAATAGTAAAAGAGATCTATCATGTGGGTCCGAGTTCATGTGACATAGTAGATTGTTCATGAGATCCTTCGAGAACAACTACTACATCCTTATCACGTCCAAAAGATACATTTCATATCTCCCGCTGAGCATCATGCAACAGTCAATTATTTAGGTAAAATCCAAATTTTACTAGTATTATTTCGTTCAAGGACGATCTGGCATGAAGAAAAACACCAAGAAATAGTATAGACAAACCACCAACAAAGGTTCATAGTTAATGTGTGAGCGGAGATTATTTAGAATCATCTCATTGTACCGTCCTTTTTTTTAAAGGCAAATTAAATGGTGCTTTACATTTGCAATTCTTACATTAAAACCTTAATGGTTATTAAAAACATGCACTCTTGGAGATAAGTATTTAATGGCGATAACAACTTATTGCAACGAAATTTAAGAGAAACCCGGAATGTTGTTTCAAGTGCAACGAGAAAATATCCGTCGGATAAGGAAATGTATAGAAGATAAAAAAAAACGTATAGATTCTTTCATTTAAGTGGTTGCGAAATGTCAAAAAGACTCAGTTTTAAGTACTTTTTGTAATTTAACTTTTACCTGTTTCTCCACACCGCCAGCGCCGTAATGACTAATGACTAGTGATGCTTTGAGACGAGACAACTTTTGTACTCTCGTCTGGTCTCGACTCGTCCTATTTCAATCTCGACACTCGAGACGAGACAAAACGAGGATGACGAGATCGAGATAAAGCGACATTCTTGTGTCGTCTCGACTTTTACTAATAGAACATCTCACCTTATAGATATAAATAGATTCGTCTATCTACTTCTGTCAAAAAATATTATTGCAAGAAAATAAAATTCTTCAGATTTGTTTACTAAAAAGTTGCATTGCACAAATTCGTAAAATTTTGGATTGTTTCTAACACATCAGTGTTTTTTTGAGAAAATGAAATGTCTTTCTTATATTTTTTAATTATTATTGTGGTTTGTGCCTTTAAATATATTTTAATATTAATAATAAGCATAATAATACTAATTTATTGACCACATGATGTACAGGCGCATGATAAATAATTATCACTTAATTTTTAGCTTAGTAATTCTTCTGTATTAGGGTGTCTCAAAAAATATAAAGAATAAAAACAAATATATAAATCAAATTGATTGAATATTTTTCTTATATTTAGAGCTGGTGAAATTTAAATCAAATAATACCAAATGTTAATAATTTTTCATAGCCCCTTTTTGATACCACTTCTGTACACTTAATAATCTAAAATTCCCTTGATACATTTTAAAATTATTTATTTTTAATTTTCTTCTCTTGAAGCAGAAAGTAATAGCTCCTTGAAATAGAGTTTCGTTTAAATAAAAATTACCATAACTTCTTTATCTAAATAAGGTTCATTTTGTAACTAAAATAAAAAAAAAGACATTTTAAACAATTTTAAGAAATTTAATTATTTACCTAGTTAAAAAAAAATATTTTTGAAAAATTACAAAAAAAATCTATCGTCAATCGAAAAGATTTCAAATATTTCCTAATATTAATATCCATTTTATTTTTATTAGCTAGACCGATAATGGTCATTTATGTTACAAGTGCACTAAGAAGTTTAGAAATGCATGAGTTACCTGTAATATATATATAAATATATATATATATATATATATATATATATATATATATATATATATATATATATATATATATATATTTTGGTCAAGATAACATCAACACAGGGAGACAAATTGGGGTCAATTTATAAATGCAATTTTTAAACAACTGGAATATTTACTATTTAGCATAAAAATCATCATCAATCATTTCATATAGCAAACACCACACTGTTAGAACAGGTAGTCCCAGATGGTGCAGTTTCCTGCCGCAATTCTCTTTTGTATTTCTACCATTTCTTTATTTGTTGATGTAATGACAGATTCTAAGTATTTAAACTGCTCCACCACTCCACCATCTCTCATGTTTTGTCCTAGTATATTTCTTGGCATTCGCCTCTGTGCCATAAGCTTTGTCTCATTGGTGCGTAGTCCCAGTTCCCTAGCCGTTGCCTCCAATGTTTGAAACGTTTCTTTAACGGTCGTGACAGACCTTCCGATTATGTCAATATCATCCGCATACCCGCATATTTGGTGGGATTTGTTATATATAGAAGCTCTGATATTTATTCGGGTTCCTTTGATGACATATTCCAGTGCCAGATTGAATAGTATAGGAGTATAGTCCATCTCATGGCTTGAGACCCTTGTGTAACTTCAAAAGGTTTTGTGAATGCCCCAGCGACCTTGACCCGACAGACGTGTTTTTATATATTCGCCATTTATTTTCTCAAAAACTGCATCTATTACACAGGGTAACAAAATGAGAACAAAAATTTGGTGCCGGAAATCTAACATCTGATTTTAGATGTTTTTAATGTGCTGATTCCAAAAATGCCAGCAAGATTTTTTATATCAGCTCTAGTTTTTGAGATACAGGTTACAGGTTAATTTTTTTTCTGATAAAGGACAACAAATAAAGAGATAAATATGTAGTTAATCGTCAAAATAGAAATTTCCCAGAATCTAGTTAACCAAATGGATAGCTGGAATTGTCCCTGACCCAATGTTCCTATACTAGGAACTACTCAATACACTGCTCTTAATTACTTTTATACCTGTAATTGCCTATTACCCGGTCCTTCTATACCTGCTTGGCTGTACTCGATTTATTATATTACTGAGTTTTCCCAAGTAAAGTTGTGATATCATTTTGTGTAAATTTTGGTCGTTTTGTAGTATCAAGACACTAAACTGAAACGATGGCTTCCACAAGCAGACGTACCTGTGTAAATCATCCCGATGTTTTTTGTTATGTGTGTGGTAAATACACTTTGAAAGAGAGCAGGAAAACGATTTGTGACTTTGTGAAAAGAGCTTATCTTGCCTATTTTAGCGTTCATTTAGGAGATCAAGATAAATCTTGGCCTCCACATTTCATATGTAAAACATGTGTTTTCCATTTGCGACAGTGGACAACTGGAAAAAGGAAGTGCCTAAAGTTTGGTGTACCAATGGTTTAGAAAGAACCGCGAAACCATCATGACGACTGCTATTTTTGTCTCGTTAATATTAAAGGCATAAATAGAAACAATAGACACAAATGAACATATCCTGATCTAGATTCTACAAGAAGGCCTGTAGCGCATTCGGTAGAAATACCCGTTCCATCATTCAGCAGTCTACCCGAACTGACAGAAGATGATACAGAAACATCAACATCTGACGAAATTCAAAGAATTAAATCAGAAAACGACAGCGAATTTGAAGCAGATTTAGCAACTCCGCAGTGTTTCAATCAAGAAGAACTAAACGATCTTATAAGAGACCTGAATCTCTCAAAGGAATCCGCTGAATTACTTGCATCCAGACTAAAAGAAAAAAATCTACTTTGTCCAGGTACTAATATTACATTTTATCGTAAAAGAGATAAGGATCTGCTGCCTTTTTTGGCTCAGGAAAATGACTTGGTATTCTATAACAATATAAAAGGGCTCTTAGAAAAAATGGGTTTGCCTGAATACACTCTAGATGATTGGCGCCTTTTTATTGACAGTTCAAAACGTAGTTTAAAATGCATTCTTTTACATAACGGTAACAAATATGGCTCAATTCCTATTGGTCATTCTACTACCATGAAGGAAGAATATGAAACAATTGCATTAGTTTTGAGAAAAATTAAATACGAAAAACATCAGTGGGCAATTTGTGTTGATTTAAAAATGGTTAACTTCCTCCTTGGACAGCAGAGTGATTATACAAAATATCCTGGTTTTTTGTACCTTTGGGACAGCAGAGCTAAAAATGAGCACTCGGCTGTAACATGAGTATAAAAGTTCACTATCTCCACAGCCACCTAGATCGTTTTCTAGAAAACTTAGGTGATTGTAGTGAAGAACACGGGGAAAGATTCCATCAGGATATTACAACTATGGAAGATCGTTATCAAGGACGATGGGATAGCCACATGATGGCGGACTACTGCTGGAGCCTTCAGCGAGACTGCCCTAGTAAACTCCATTCTAGAAAGTCGTATAAAAGAAAATTTTTATGTGATTAGTGACTAATGTAATTATGTAAATTAAGATTTTGCAATAAATACTTGAATCCATGTGTCTTTGTTTTTTTTAACTGGCAATAGTAATATTATATATTATAACAGTTATAACGTAAAATATATACACAATTTTTTTTTTTTAAACTAGATCTGATAGACAAAATCTGAGAACTTTTTTACATTCTGCATCCAAAAATTACCCAGGAACAGTTAAAAAATTGCAGGCACCAAAATGTGTGTTGGCCTGTGTTATTAAAGAACTTTAAAAAGCGTTTTGATTTGTTTTTGCAGGTTCTTTAATTTCAATTTTTCTTTTAGTTTTGCACACTCCCGTTTTTATATTTTTTTCGGACCCAGTATGACGAAGCAAAACTTTATCAAGAATAACTTTTTTTCGTAAAATAAAAAAGTTTTTGACTAATTAACTAAAATTACACAGACCCTGTATAAACAGCACATTTGATAGTGTAAAACCCATGATGCTATAAGAAGTGTAACTGATAATAATTCTCGTCAAACCGAGTTTTCCATTCTATGAATGTACTCAAAACAAACCACGATATAGCGCCGGTAAATAACCTCGAACAGTAAATGACACAATAACATAAATGTTCAAACCTAAAGTAGCACCAATAAATTGATGCTCTAGTCACCGATCAATAAAGAGGGAAGGCTAAGGACACGTTAAAAAGTGCAATTCCTCTCTCTCTTGAGAAAGACTACCAGTTTTCAAAAACATATTCTAACGTTGATTTAGAAGATTTAATCAAGATAGATAAATATGTGTACCAGTTATCAAGCAAAATAATAACGAATTGATTTATGAAAAACTATATTTCTATCAACCAGTCGAGCAGACGGGCTTTCGTAAATAATTCATTACTATCAATTATATTTAAGCCATATACTTTAATCGAGAAATATACAGAGTTTAACGTTCCCCTCCATCTTGCTTTTGTTGTCTTAGCCAATTATTTAGGCTATGATTAATCCTAGGATCGATTTTGAGTATTTGATTGATTTTAATTTAGCAAAATTTAACAAAATTTCAATTAAAAGAGACGCTGCGGGCAGGGGATACTGTTGCTCATCAAGTTCTCACTTTGACACTTGAGGATGTTTTTATTAAAATACTGTTCTGGCAGTATCATAGAGTAAATATTGAAGGAACAATATTAAACCACTTACGTTTTGCAGATGATATAGTATTCATTAGAGGCAACGCTGTAGAATTAACCACAATGTCGGAAGAATTAAAACGAGCATCCATTAAAGTAGCGTTCAAAATGAATTTATCAAAAACTAAAGTAAGATCCCTAGATTCAATCTTCAAAGGATCAGAGTAACAGAGGACAGATTTTTATTGCAAAAAAAAAGTTGAATTTTTAGCAGTAGCACTATTGTAATTAGCAATTTTCTAGCTTTTTATTACTATTAATACACACATTTTTATATTTTAATACATAATTTTATATTTTATATTTACTTTTTATTATTTATTAATACACACATTTTATGTTCTTTTCACACTATAAAAAATACCTTAATTTTCACCTATAAGTTGATAAATATGTCTAGTCAGTAATAAAATGAGATTTAAAACCCCGTGATAAAATTATTTAATATTGTAATGTTCCAGGAGACGATATCATGGAATCATATAACTCACTTCTATTGTACGCTTTTTTTCGGAATATTTAGTATTTAAAATTTTAATACTTAAATTTGTAATAGTATTGTAAAGCACGCGGATTAATTATTAGCGTCATAACCATTTATAATACTGCTTATAAGAATATTCTCGTTAGTCTTGATCTGCAAAATTTCCACCACATAATTTATTCTAAGACAAACTACGAGCGAGCTTAACGATATCTAATAAGATATCGCACACGATTCACATGTGCAGTTTAAGCATTCGTCAAACCGCAACGTATGTAGGGCGTTCTGATATCGCGCTATGGGTTAATGTTTTCTATTTCTTGCCATAGTTGGTTCACCGTTGAAGGTTAAGGGAGCGAATGCGTTCCCGCGCTGCCGAATTTGCTCGCTAAGTATGGAGCTTTAAGTGGATCGTTGAAGACTGTTGCTGCCAGGGAGGAGTCATATAGCAACCGCTTTACCAGTTGACTATCAGTCCCAGAGAGATCAATTATTTGAAGGGTCGTGCACGATTTTCCAATTTTCATTCAAGTTGTAAATCTATTTATGCCCTTAAATCAATTTTTTTATATTATTATCAACTATAATTATATAAACTAAATCATTGTTATTTTGGTAATGTGAAATTAAAAACTAATACGAAAATATATTTGTAAGAAATATAAGAATTAGGATACATCAAGCAGGCGTATGATTTATATACTTCTAGAAATATTAAGATTAGTTATTTGTTTATGTTAGTAATAGCATTTGAGAAACCGATGTTATCGATATCATTTTAATATATAAATGTCAAGACCACATCCTGTTATTTTTGCATCAGCACTTTTCTTGGAAATAGGTAAGATATCCAATAAATGTTGATGTCTATAAAACATAAAAACGATTGATCCCGTACGTGTAAATATGAAATGAGTACAGTTTAGCAACTACTTACCAATTGTATCAGTCGATATTTAATGTTTTTTTATTAAGTTCTATAAAAAATATTAATTACTATTATAATTACCGTGTTTTCCTACATAACAGCGGTGGGCTGGTGATTTTCTTTTACACGTGTCCTAATAATAATATTATTGTTTTAAGTCAACAAAGGTATTGCGCAATATGGGAAAACCTAAAAAAAAACGCGCGAAAAACGGGAAAAAGAGGAAACGTACAGAATCATCGAGAAGTAGTTCGTACACTAGTTGTTTTTCAACTACTTTCTCTAGGTTGCCGGATAGTGGAACAACAAAAGTTCGCATGGGTGACGCATTTTTAATGCCGATTTGTGATCCTTCTCGAGACGATTTAATTGTGGAAAAGTGTGTATTTAAAGTGGATAGTTTAGCAGAACGTTATCAGTAGGATGACGACACTATTCTTTGATTGATTTCTGGAAGGTTTAGGGGCAATGTCACCAGTGCTATGATGAAAGTGTCCAACACGATTCCAGTTGGAATCAAGTAAAGACCTCGATGACCCTGATAGTTGGAACACTCTTATTTAAAGTTCCGTAATTACTAAATGTGGACTTATAAGTTATCATTACTAGCATAGTTCACCGTGTGCTAGTCTTATTACTTTAGTCAAGAAAAAGGTCGGAAGCCATAGAATGTATGTGAACTATAGTCATCTTAATTCTACTAGTGTCAAAAACGAGATGTATTTCCACATATTGAGAACCAAATCGATAAACTGGACGGGTTTAGATATTTTATGACTTGGCTTCGGGATTTTATCAAGCTCCTATGGCTGTCAACCTTACAGAAAAAACAGCTTTTCTCACTATAGACGGACATTATGAATTTCTAAGAATGCCTTTTGGCCTGGCAAATGCTCCTTCTGTATTTCAATCCTTAAGAACAAAGTATTGCCACTTTTCAAAGATAAATTTGGTTCTCCATATACTGACGATATAATATAATCATCATCATTAAAAATAGCAGAAGGTTTGGAATGCATAAAAAAAGTTTAAGTTCAACTCTGTGAGGATAACCTTACTCTTAAAATAAATAAATGTTCGTTTTTAGAATCGAAAATGTAGTATCTTAAAAGGGAAATTAGTGAAAGAGGAATAAAACCGAAAAAACAAATTCAAAGTCGTAAATTTGTATTAATAATTTTTAAATAATTATATTTTTTTACTTATGAAATATGAATAAAAACTCAGAAGTATGTCTGGACCAATTTTATGTTAATTACTGTACTTATTATACTCCTTAGATTTATTAGGCCAATAAGGTCACATTCATTTACTTTATTATTCGTTCTTGTAAGTTCAAAATTCCCTTACTTACATTGCCCTATATCTACTATTTATGGTTTGTTCTGGTAAATGCTATATGTTCCAGTTTTTTATGTTGCTCAACCGTCATGTTTAGATAAGTTTTATTACGATGTATCTTTTTTGATTAAATTGTTAGACACAGGCAATAGGCTATTATAAATACAATGTTGGTTTAAAATCGTTACATTTGAAAAAGTTGCTGTGCCAACGAAACATTTGTCATTTCAGACAATATGTAAGTGAAAATCGAAAACGAGTGTTTTTAACTAATAATTATTAATATGGATGTTCATCAAGTAAGAGCCGAAACCATCAAGAAAATCAAAGTCATACCTCCATCCAGTAATGTTAAGCCAGTATGGGATTCGCAAGTTATTTTCGTAGGCTTGTTAACAGTTTTTTAATGATAACTGAATCACTAACACAACAAATTTGTAAAAACGTTATTTGATCATAGAACGAGCCGCAAGGATAAGCGTTCAAAACAATCCAACACGCGTTGACAACATGTTCACTTTTTGCAATATACAACCCAAACTGAAGGACAGAATTACACATTGGTTTAGGTGCCATGTTAATCCAATTAGTTGTGAATGTGAGACCGTGGCCATATTATATGCATTTAAGCACTTTGGAGTGTATCTTTTGAGGATACAATTAAAGTAGTCACTGATTGTAACGCCTTAAGAACTACGTTATCAGGGAAAGATCTAATACCTCGCATTGGACGATGGTGGTTAGAGGTTCAAGAATATTGATTTCAAATCGAATATAGGCCAAGTACGAGAACGGCCCATGTGGATGCGCTCAGCAGAAATCTTCCCCAAAATATGGAGGTTGAGATTCTACAAGTTGACTTAACTCAAGCTGATTGGATTGCAGCAGCGCAATTACAGTACGAACAAATTAATAAAACAAGAAATATTTTGACAACATAAGTAAAAAATACCGATACTAAACAATATTTTACTAATTATGAAATAAAAGAAAATAAGATATACAGAAAGTTAAAAGATGGAACTAAGGGTTGGGATGTGCCACAGGCAGCCCGCATGCAAATCTGTTGGTTATGTCACAATGACTCTGGACACCATGGAGTAGAAAAAAACATTACAGTGTTTTCTAGAAAATTATTGGTTCGCTAAAATGAGAAGATTTGTGACCAAGTATGTGCTATAAAAAAAACATTTTAAAGCGACCGGGGAAACTAAATCCGATCGAAAAGCACCCACACATCGATCATGTGGGCCCATTTGAAATAAGTAAGCAAAAAAATAAGTTTATTTTAGTGGTTGTAGACGGATTTACAAAACTCACAGTAATAGAACCAGCGCACAATCAGAAAACCAAACACGTTATCAAAGTTTTAAGTAACAATATACTTCTTTGGACAGAAATACAGCTTTTACCTCTCGAAATTTTAAATCCTTTAGCGACTCTTATGGAATAAAACATATTTTAAATGCAGTTGCGACTCCTAGAAGTAATTGTCAATACGAACGTTACAAAACAATTGTTAGCGCTATTTCTGCTACTGCTGCTAGAAAGGATGCCAGAGATTCGGATAAATATGTGTGGCGGAGTCAACCAGTCTTAATGAAGTAAAAAGGAAATCGACAGACTTGACCTAGGAGCGCTTATAGATAAGATTTCTAGCCACGTGACAAAAGACCAGCAAAAACGAAAAGAAAGTTGGAAGAGAAGCCATCCATTATAATGAAAATGTAAGTATGCCTGCTACTTGAACTAGTTATAAGCTGCTTCCAAGTACAAAGACTCCTTTCGTATTACAAAAAAAATGTTTAATGACAGATATAAAGTTTAACGAATCAATTATAATGAAAATGTAAGTATGCCTGCTGCTGGAACTAGTCATAAGCTGCTTCTAAGTACAAAGACTCCTTTCGTATTACAAGAAAATTGTTTAATGACAGATATAAAGTTTAAAATTTGAGAGAAAGCTATAAGAATAAAAGAACTATTGTAACTGCAGATGGCATTAAGAGATGGATAGGTATTCAAACTGAAGATGACAAAGGTAATGTGTCAAAAGTCGAAAGTCGCTAACCCAAAGCTATTGCGCGAAAGTCGCTAAAGTGATAAAATGTTTAAGCGAAAATCGCTAATGCATGTATGTAAAGTAAACGATATTACTCTGAGACGAAAGTCGCCATATAAAGTCGCTATGTTTTGGCAAAAGTTGCCTCTTACAAAAACACCTTATGGCAAAAGTTACTGGTATTTTATTAAGTAAGTAAGTTATTTTTGCATCAACACTTTTCCTGGAAGTGTCTGAGATACCCATTAAATGTTGATGTTTATAAAACATAAAAACGATTGATCCCGTAGTAATTATGAAAAGAGTTTAGCAACTACTTGTGATTTGTATCGGTAGATATTTAATGTTTCCTTATTAAGTGCGATAATAAATATTAATTATTATGATAATTACCGTCTTTTCTTACATATTTTTTTACACAACACAAAAACATATATTATCTGTGATGTCGGGTAATTATTATTGATTTACAAAAAACCTTACATACTTTGATTTTTTTAAACAATGTATTATATTTCGGAATTTTTGAACGATATATAAAAATTTTAAACACTAGTCGCTGATTATGTATGCGGACCAAGGTAATACGCTTAAAATAAATAAAAGTAATCTTAAAAAAATTCATGGTCTAAGGAAAATATGTGCCTTTTAGGAATACAACAGAGATACAGGATTCATATAAAAAGGCACTGAAAGAAAATTCGAGAAGCAAAGGGTTCCTAACACGACTATCTATCACAAAGACGCCGCATTGTCGCTCTACCAAAAGCCCTTTACTCGATTAAAACAATTAGGCGAAAGCGTAAAAATCTCGGGAAAACGTGTCTAAATTGTAGGCGCGCCAACGGCAGCGCCACTTGAGCAAATTTATGGTGGCGAGCAAAGTCGTCAGTCGTCCGCCCATTTCGTAAATTACATTAAAAATTAAGCCCGGGACAATGTAGCCGGTGCTCGAAGCGTATGCGTTCCTTTATTAAAAGTGTGTACCCACAGCTCCGCGACAGGATGAAGTTTTAATCACCAGATAAAGGAAATCTCAGGGCGGCGGTGAAAAACAAAACCGAGAGCTGTGGGAGCCGCGAGCTATTCTGGAGACGCGGATTTAAATGCGGGACGACTCCCGCTCTTCATCCACCCCCCTCTTCGTTCACCTATACCTAGGGAGTCGTTTTAAAATCACAGGCGGCCGAGTCGCCGGGTTTAATGCTACTTTTTGGTTTTTTGTTTTTTCAGAACGTGTGATTACTATATTTTATTTTTCATTATTCATTCCTCAAGTCTAAATTATTTTACTATTAGTGTCATCTAAAACAAGTTTGCATTATCGATCTAATTAAACATTTGAAAGGATGAAAATTCTAAATAAGTGGAAATCCACTATGTAGTGGGGTCAGACTCTAAAAATACCGACCTTAATATACTAAGAGTGAAGCGACATTTTTTCCTCAGGACTTTGAAAATAAGTTAATAATAAGTTGTGGAAAGCAGTGGTCTATCCGCCCGGAAAGCAGCTAAATGAAACGAGCTCAGTAGATGGTTGGAAATAATCTCGTCGCGGTCTAGTCTACCAGTAGTGTATTCAGTCCGATTTTTCCGAGTTTCATGTTTTATTGTCGTTCAGTTGTGAATTATTTTTTTATTTTAAGGTGACTGAATTATTTTTTATTGTTTTAAAATAGGCTAAGGACGTCAAAGTTATGCATCAATTGTTTGAACAAATAATTATAATAATTGTTCGTATAGTTTTTTTCGATTTCTCAAAGAAGAAAGCATGAATGTTAGAATTATTAATTAATATCAACTTTAAAAACAATAGTGATTTTAAAATGTAAAATTTAATTCACGCGGAACTTTTATTATACAACTATGTTTGGATATATCGCTTAAGAATTTTACCATCCAATACCACTGAGCTATAGACATGGGATCTACAAAAATATAATTTGATATTTTAAATTCAAGTTACATTAACGTTATTATTTTCGTGAATACAGTGTGACCATTAAAAACGTAGCTGCCAAATTGTTTATACGTTTTGATGAAACTACTCTAGAACGAACACACCAAAGTATACCAGTATCAAAAGGCATATCTGCCAGGAAAAGATATTGTGGAAAAAAACGTGAAACTCGTCAAGGTTCACCCTTCTAAGCGGAGGTATCATCACTTAAAACTTTTCAAATAGGAAGGGAGGTCAAGTTATGCATCATTGGAAAGAGTTTTTCATCCCCCATATATTGCTTTTGAAACTGGGTCAAACTATTTAGAAGGTACAAAGCCTTAAATGTGCATTAATACATTTGTTGAAAAATGCAAAAATTAAATGGAAATTTATTTAAAGTAAAATTTGAAAATTTTACTGTTTCTTATCCTTAATTTCTACAATCACACATTCCTGCAGATTATTTGGGCAAAGTTTCCAGAATACTATAACTTGGGTCAGTCTTTTGATCTGTACGGAAAAACTTACGACGACTTGCACAGAAATTATTCCTTAGATTCTGATTTGGGCTTGTTCGTAGTTTTTTTTTTTAGAAAATATGTATCGTGTTTTTGCTCGTCAAGAATTTTTATCGACTAAGATAGGACCATTAGATGTTAAATCGATGTTTTCTGACTTCCTTTTTTAAAGTGTTTGAAAGTTAAACATTTTAATTACGTCATGGTGTACATGAAGAAGAAGCAAGCAGAAAGTCCGGTAAGAAATGAAGCAGTGGAGGTAGGTGTGTTGTACTTGGCTAAGTCGCAATAGACAATACGCTGAATACAAGACATTTGGCTGTTGCAACGGGCGTCATTCGTACAAGTGTTCAGCGAATATTAAAAAAATACAAGTACCAACAGCATAAGATTCAGTTACTGCAGGAACTCAGTGAAGACGTCTTTCATCTCTCAGTGCTGTGCTGGATGGTAGTGGAAATTTGCATATAAGTATCTATTTGTACGTGTCGGTACAGAATGTCATAATGTACAATTTTCCTTCCTTTGAATTCTACGAAATCATGAGTGTTTTGTCGGATAAGTGCACTTTTTTTATTTGTGAGATTAATCGTCACAACGGTCTTATTGGGTCGATTTCTATCGCAGGGCATTTCGACAGGTACACACATGCACACGCACACAAAACCCCAAAATTAAACGCATGGGCTAATATTTTTAGAGATTACTTTGTCAATCCATTCTTCTTCCTAGAAACGTGTATCATGTATTTAGATTTGCTTCAAAATGCCTTTGACCCAGCTTTAACTAACAACATAGATGGAACACCTTCACATTTCTCTCGAATTCTGCGCGATTATCTAAACGAAATGTTTCCTGGTTCGCGGATAGGACGAAGAGTCACCAGATTTAAGTCCTTTCGAATAGTTTTTATGGACACTCCACCAGATTTACTAGAGAACTTGCGAGGGACGAATCGTGAATGTATTCGCGAAATCGCACCGCAAGTACTGCAAAATGAACGACACCGGTTTGAAGATAATCTGTATCACTGTATGGATGTTGGTGGTCAACATTTTCAACATTTACGTCATTGATATGGTAAAATGTTTACGTTTAAATCTAACCAAATCCAACTATATTGCTTTTGCTTTCTTATAGCACTAATAGACCTAGTTTTAATGAATTTTCAATTAACGGTCATTTAATAAAACCAAATATTTTGGAATAATTACTAACCAATTTTTGAAATAGTTGACTCATATTAGCTATCTTTCAAATCAAATTAGAGGACTGATCCTTAAGTTTTAGTTTCATATGCAATTTTTAAATTCTAAAGCCCTTATAATCATTTATACGACTCATATGGCAAGGCACATACAAAATAGCGCTCTTTCCAAGTTAAAATCAATTTGATCGAATTTGATTCAAAAACGAAGCCTCAATATATAGAAAATCAAAAACTCTTTCCAATGACATATCGATTAACACCGCATCTTATTTGGAAAAATTTAGTTGATGACACTCTCGCTTAGGAGGTTGAAGTTTGGGCTATGATTTTTGCGTCAAAAGTTCAATCAAGCTTAACGTGTTTCAGTTTTTTTTTGATAAGACCTTTTACTCGCAGTTAAATTTTCTGGTACGTTTTCGGTGGGCCACCATGTGTGGATACTAAGCGCAAACATCTTTTGATTCATACTTTTTACGTTTTTAATTTATTTAAAAAGCCGCTGTGTATGTTTAGGCATGGCCTATACTATAAGCTATAGTGTAAATATATTGTTTTGTTATTCATCACTAAATAAAAACTTACTTTTAAAAATTAATAATATATTTTAGGCATTAAACTAATTTACACTAGGTAAAGTATTTTTTCTACGATTCCTAGAAACACACACCAATGACCAATTTCTCACAGCTGAAAATTGTTGGTTATAAGTCAGTCGCCTGATATAGCCTACTTTACGTTTCATGCATAGATCAAAGGTTGTCGGTTCCCAGTCGTTTTTATTCCATGTTTCAATTTTAATGTATCAGAAATATTTGAGGAATTTATGTAGAGTGAAAAATTAACTTTCTCGTCTAAAGGATAGAGAGTGACAATTGGGTTGACTGTAGGTCATAGATACAGTCGTAGAAAAAATTTAGTCTAGAACTAGTTTGAAAATTATTTTCCACACTCATGTAACTTGTTTATCACATTTGAATATAACTTGTTATACAAAGTACGATTAGCCTTATTTCTGTAAAACTTTAAAAAATGTTTTATTGTAAATTCGCAGAAAAAAATTAAAAAATAAGAATACTAACTCTAAAAATCTCCATACGTGATACTAATATTAGCAGAATGGCCCATCGTTGGCGCTTCTCATTTAAGAATCAATTTAATCTACAAAATTAAAAAGATACTGGATTTTTGATATGTAAGTTTCTAAAAAATAAAAACTTAAATTCCGTTTTATTAAATTGAATTATCTTGCAAAAGAAGAAAATAAAATTTATCACAATTTTAAGGATATTTAATTTTAATATCTGCGTTAATTTCGTAACATTTGCTGACATTATTTTTTCTTTTTATAGTTTATTTTTACTTATTTTTTTTTTATGATAACCAACTATTTAAATTAGATCCAATTTTTAATAAGGTTATATGTGAGAATTGCAAAAAAATCAGATGCGGCCCTGTATCGTATCGTCTAATGTAAAGCGGTCATCGAGTCGTGGCATGCTCTCCGCCAAATCTCAAAGCTGGCCCCGCGAGATCAAACACACCGCGGTGGAGTGTCGCAGCTAGTCTTATGTAGACTCTGGTACGATGAAGAAATAAAGTGTAACACTAAAACAGAGGCTTAAGTGGCGTTTAGTAAAAATCTATTACCTAATATATATATATATATATATATATATATATATATATATATATATACCCTGTCATTCTTTCTTGCTATACCTCTGGTAAATATAGCTTTTTAAACGAACATTTTCTTCTCCAAAAATCCTTAGAATTCTTAGAAGACATTTTAGAAACAAAACTTAGCCAGCTATTACTATTTGATATATATATATATATATATATATATATATATAGATATATATATATATATATATATATATATATATATATATATATATATATATATATATATATATATATATATATATATATATATATATATATATATATATATATATATATATATATATATATATATATATATATATATATATATATATATATATATATATATATATATATATATATATATATATATATATATATATATATATATATATATATATATATATATATATATATATATATATATATATATATATATATATATATATATATATATATATATATATATATATATATATATATATATATATATATATATATATATATATATATATATATATATATATATATATATATATATATATATATATATATATATATATATATATATATATATATATATATATATATATATATATATATATATATATATATATATATATATATATATATATATATATATATATATATATTAATTGGACTTCTTTCTTGGGTATAGGTTTATTTGTAAAATCAAACAATGGGATTAATTTGACGTTTCGCCTATCGTAGTAGACTTTCTCAAAAATTGCTCATTCCTTTATTTTTTTTGGGGGTATATAAGGCTTTCCTTTCCTATCTACAATTAATTTAAAAAACATTTAGTGGTCTAATTATAAAAAGACATTTACAATTTTTCTAAAACGAATTTAAAATGTTACACAATTTACAAAATTAATAAAATAAGGTTACATACCTCGAAAAATGCATGTTGATTATTTATTTATATTTGAATGATAGGTAGCAAGTTAGTGGTTTGCCAGGTAACTCATAACACAGTTTTAGGTAAAAAGGTGTTTATCGTAGTACGTTTTTTTTGAGGAATTTAAAGATAATTTTTTGCTATTTTTTAATTTAAACCTTAACTATACTGTATTTAATGGTCGATTCTGATTTTATTATAACATATAAAAAAATACGTTTTTAATATTTTTATAGAATTATGTTATTGTTTGTTTATTTGTTTAATCTCAATTTATATTTCTTATTATTAATAATAATAGTAACTGGCTAAATAGGAAAATAGAATAGGCCAAATAAAAGATATTAAAATTTATTTTAAAAACGAGCCAAAGCGTAACATACTAACTAACTAAGGCTTTTCGTAGGGGAATAAATCTCGAGGTCAATATTCGACTTGCTTTTTACTGCTTATAGTTTTATTTTTTTGCCAAAGTTTCGATAGTTTTGTTTGTATCTTCTTCAGGGCTGCAATTAAAATAAACATACAAATACCAAAAGTATTTTTTGAAAAAAAATGACAAATAAGAAAATGTACCAGTTTCAATGTACTGACATAAAAATATGTATTTAAATAAATTTATAGTAAGCTTGCATGATTTAAAAATACATACTATTAAAAAAAGTTTTGACTCACTTAAATATAAAAAGGTTTCAAATTAAAATCACCCAATCTGACGTAAAGGTCTTAGGTACACAAAAGAACACTGATTACATGCCCTCAATTGATCATCATCGTAGTGTTTTAAGCTTCTTATTAAAAAACCATAAAATCCTTAGAAAACAAATCTGTAAAAGCTAGTGCAATGCACATCAAACTAATAAAAAACTCCACAATTGTTACACCAAGTGACACAGGCCCAAACTCCTTAAATAAAAAGTAATTTAAAATGCCCTACATTGAAAATCTGCCCGAAAAATTAAAAAAAAGAACTGTCTAGTGAAAACCCAAATAACGTTTTACAACCATAAGAATAATAGGTAATCAATTATTTTCAAAATTTAAAGATAAAACGAAAATAGATAAAACAACAGATGTGTTATATCAAATTCTTACAACAACTGTTCCCGGGTATACATCGGTCACACGTCTCAGCTTTTAAAAAAACGTATATACCAACACAAATATGATTGTTACATAATAAAAAAGGCTATTCTTGGAAAATGCCCACATAATTAAAAATAAATCGGCCGTCAATTTAAAAACAGATTGTGTCAACCGAATTGAAACCTACCATAACATATTAACTAATTTCTAATTTAAAACAACAGTCAGGTAAATAATCAAAATTCTCCCCCACAAACAACAGTAAGCAAGACGTTTTTACGACAGATTTTTTGATATCCGACACGAGATAAGGAACTAGCAGTTGCTCGCTGTTCATCACAAAGTATTGGTATAGATCGTAGTCTTGTGAATTTTAAATAGGAGATTTTTACTAGTTTGATATGTGTGATGCTCTAGTTTTTACAAAATTATGCATGCATTTGCTTTCCAAAGATTTTATGGATTTTTTAATAAAAAGAACCTTAAGGCACTACTGATGATCAACTGAGGTATGTAATCAGTTTTCTTTTATATACCTAAGACCTTCGTGTAAAGTCGGTTGATTTTAATTTCAAACATTTTTATATTTAAGTGAGTCATTTTTTTTTTATAGTATGTATTTTTAAATCGTGTAAGCTTTAACTATAAATTTATGTATATACATATTTTTGTATCAGTACAATGGAGCTCTTACAATCTGTTATTGTTTGTCTAATTCTTCAAAAAATACTTTGTTATTTGTATGTTTATTTTAATTGTAGCTCTGAGGAAGATAGAAACCAAACTATCGAAACGTTGGCAAAAAATTAAAACTATCAGAAATATTACGATTTTTGTTTTATGGAACTGCATGCCTTAAGAAGGTCTATATCATATTACAGTCATTGTTCATGCATGTTAGAAGTTTGCCTCTGTTAATTAAAGAAAAATTCTCCAAACGCATAATATAATCCTCAAAAAATTTGTGATTATACTGCATTTATAACTCTGGGAAAAGTTGAGTACGGCATTAAAATCTGCTAGTCGAATTTAAATTTTAAATCTCGCTCTAGTATAAACATAAACATATATATATGCAAAAGAAATTGCATATGAAAACGACTAATGTGGTAGCTTTCACAGAAAGTGCCTATTCTTCTTCCCACTTTAGCACAATCGATTTCGTTCCATTTGCTACAATATATTCATCCATACGAAATACATGTGACGGAATATGTAAAGGGTATTTGAAATGCACCACATTTGGCGCAATAGTTTGTCTCTCTGAGTACCTTTTTAGGAACAACTTTATCCTCGCTGGAGAAAAGTTAAGGTGGCACAGCTGACAAATATGCAAATAATATAAGGTGTGCGAGTTTGCCTCCCTCTTGACAAAATGGAAATACGATGAGCCCGACTGACTGTCTCTCGTCGACCCGATGCGTGGAATTATGAAAACGACTTGCGAAATATGGAATTGATGCATAAATTGGCAAAAGTATAGCGGTGACGGGACTAAACAAACTGGCAGCAGCCGCGCCTATGTTATTTTTCGAAGAGGCTTACATTTTAAGGAATGCAATAATTAAAATACGGTTTCCTGAAGTAAAATTTAGATCTCAAACATAAGGGGAAGATTTATACGTACGTGAGATAACGGAAAGAGTCTAAGTTTATATCTTCTAAAAGTACAATATTTTGCTCGTTTATAAGCAGTAAAGAGTTTGAATAGGATTTTAAAAACAAACGCCGCCAAGTACCAATTAAATTGGAATACCATAAGTCAAAATTAAAAAATAATTCTTGGGATTAGCCAGTGTCAAATTAGAATTTCAATCCGAGGTTTCGCCTTCGATTGCACTAGTGCAGATTTTAACTTCAGGAGATATGAACACTAAATGAGCTCGGAAACATTCAGGAGGGCTTTTATTTGTTAGGATAATTTTCCACGTGTGATGTAAACCGTAACCCGTTTCTCTATTAAAGTTTTTCTGTTTATAAAATCCTGGAACCCTTACTAGAACCTGGTTTCTTTAGCATTTATAATATGCTGGTATTGAGCTACAGCAGATTGAATAATTTGTTTCTTTTGAATGCATCGGTCAGGTTTGCTATATCTAGTGAATATTGAGCATCCTTCTTTTGCCACAAACACTTCCCGCCGGGAGAAAGCAATTTTATATACTCATTCTGTTGATATTGTACGCATGTAATCATCCTCTTTCGTTCGTAGTCATATAAATGTAAGGAAGAATATCACTACTTAACGGTAACTTCTTTATTATCCTCGTCTCGCAAAGTTGGATAGATATCTTTTAGATATAATTATTGTAAACTAGTGTTTAAATCACTAGAATCTGCATCTTAGCGAACTATTTATACAACGATCCCATGTTACTTATTAAGAAAATAAAAAGCTTGGATAATAATTTCTTTGACACACCGTATTTGCTAGTTATTTATGTAATCAGCCTTAAAAACATACTGTTGGTACATATTTAATATATTTTAAAAAAGCTTTCATATGATTTATATTAACTTTTATATGTTGAAATATGCCTTGAGATCAATTAAAATTCAAAAGCTCGTTGTCTGCAGGTACACGACATCTAAAAGTCGATATATTCTCTTTTACTGCTACTGCTCAGCTTATTGTGTCTCGAACATGCCGTTAGAATTTTATGTCGTATAAAAATAACATTACTACGCTACGGTTCAGTTATTCAGATATGTAATGAGCCAACAGCATGTTCCTTAGCGGAGCAGGATCGGATCATAACCATAAAGTTAACCGAAGAAAATCGACTCGTTTTGGAATATATTTCGTTTAATTAAGAACCTCTGCGGGCAAAATTGCCATACATGCCGCAGTCGCTAATATTAAATCTTATGTGCATCTTAAGTGGGAAAGAACTGAACCAATTTAGCAGTCGTGTGCATTCGGCTGATATCCTCGAAGGAATGTGTACGTTTAATTAAGTAAATTTAAAGATATATTTTATTCAAAAGTAACATTACCTGATTGGATTATAAGCTTTCGTTTTATTATAATTTGAAGTGATTTAGGTTGAGTTGAATTTTACTTCCGGATTTTGTAAAATTTGACTGGTCAAACCAAACTTTATCGTATACATCTAAATGTGTAAATCTTTTTCTACACCCAAAAATGTGCCATGATTCCATTTATTTTTGCAATAAGAAAACATATTTTTACTATTGTGCAAACGGCGGTGTTTCTTCTTTATGCGTGCCGCTCGTGTCATCCTGATCGGCCTGTCAATCCAGTGATGCTCAGTGAATGAAGCTCCCGTGTAACCTTCAGATCATATAATCAATTAGAAAGAATAAAAGATTCTAAAATTTGAAGAAATCTACAAGCGTTATACAAGTTAACAAAATTATCTTCCGGTTCGAAAAAGAAAACCTGGTTTGCAGCGGCTGCTGTGATTACTGTTGCTATGAGATCATCTAGTTGAAAAACAAAAGTTCTTTTAAACTATTGAATATAAATTTAAATATGTTGGGACATGAAGTTAATTTGTGAATTGTATTTTAGAAGCCTGAGAAGAAAATCAAAGAGTATTTGGCGCTTGCAAATTTAAAAAATATTTTTTGGTTTTGTATTTAATACATAAATGCTTACATAATAAGGCATTCAAGCATTGAAAGGTATATTTCAAGCTACTATATTTCAGCCCGCAAACAAGAAGGAAGTAAGCCTTTCTTGTAGGGTAGAATGCTTGTACTACCATTTTACAAATCTTTTTAGTTTACCATTTTGTAATCTAATGAAATCACGAACAAAACATTCGTACTGGGTACTAAATAAATTATTGTAAAATTAATAATAAATAAATAATAAGAAATTAAAAGTAAAATTAATAATAAGTAAAGTTATTATATTATGAGATTTTGGTGATTTTAAAGTAATTCTAAATATTGATTAATACAGCTTGTAATACAGTACTTCTATTTGTCTTGTGTCAGCTATTATTGCTTAAGATAGTTATAATAGCTGTTTAATTTCTTTTCTTTTATTATTGTTTGATAAACTGGTTGTCAAAACTATTTTAATAAACCTCTAATTAAAAATTTAGCTTCAATAAAGTTCAGTATAACTTTATACTTATAATGAGGGTTCTAACGTAAGAAATAATGTTCTTGATTTTATTATTTTTAACTACAATTGAGGCGTGTTTTACAAAAACAACATATGTCCAAAATTAAAAAAATTTAGGAGATAAAAAAAACGCTTAATTTTAAAACTGTTTATGTTTTCAATTTTTTTTTAGTTATTTACTGTTGAGATAAGCTTAACAAGTTGATTCGTAATGTAAGAAACAAAGTTTTTTGTTCGAATACTTTAAAAAAAGTAAAAAACTGTTGGACATATGTTCTTTTTGCAAGAAAAAAAAAGCAAATTTTCAAAAAAACCAATTTATTTGGGAAAAAAAAACAAAATAAGATGTTTGCGATAATATGTTTGCGAATGAATAATAGGTGCATAATTTTAATCTTCGCATCCACTGCTATTGTCATCCTCTTCTATATCTAGATTATCAGAGCTAGATAGATTACCAAGGAGCCGTTCATAGTACTCTTTGTTTCGCTGGAGGCGTAGTAAAGGTAATAGCGATTTTAAGTTTTCTGCTTTATTTGGAGCAACTGTTAAAAGTTGATTGTAGAGCGGTTCAAGTTGGATAGTGCATGGCAAGTTTACCTTGGCAACGATACTGCTTCGAAATGGCCCGTTATAGGTATCCTTTAAAGATAGTGTGGATGTGTGGCTAGAAATTCTCATAATCCTTATTTTTTTAATGTTGATTGCCGGTTTTGGAGCTTTAAGGAAAAAGTTACATGTTGCGGATTTGATGTCAAAGAAGTCATGTTGCTTCATTTTCACCAAATTAAAAGGGCTAGGTTTCATTCTGGCATTTAATATTGTCTTATCCCAATCCTCTGGTCTTTTGGCTCTCTCCAGGCGTCTCTTCTTTTTTTCAATCAAAGCAAAATCTGAATCATTCGGCAAAAATGAATGGCCTCTCATTGGAAATATGTATTCTACCGAATCAGCTATTCTTAAAACGTGAACTAGGGTATATAAAAAATGTACCATTACATAATTTTTATTTTGCCCTGGGCAGCCGTCACTAAAAATAACTAAATTGCGATTATGGATGTTATTTTTAAGGTAATGCAACAACATTGAAGTGACCTCATTGGCGCCCTTTTTAGCTTCATTTTCAAGATAAGTGTACATCGTGGCATCTTCAGTTCCTAGGTCATGTATTCCAAAAACATTGTACCACAGTTGACGGCTGTAGAATACTGGGTTAGATGGTATATGAGGAAGGGGTAAATTCTGCATAAAATCAAAGCTAATGCACATCAATTCGCCAGCTTTTGCTTTACTTTTAAATTTTCGTTTCAGTTCAAAAAATGATTCAGCTTTGCGAAGGTGTATTTCTCTTTCGATTTGGAGTTGGTTTCGTTCTTCTGTATCAAGGTCGGTACGGTTAAGCTGCTGTAAAAATCTGTCACAGTCTGAACAGGTATCAGATCTCGGAAATCCAAATTTAATATTAAAATTGGTTCTAAAAACTTTCCAGTAGGTTTTGTACGGTATGTTTATTTTATAACTTTGCACAAACATGTCATGCATATCCTTCAAAGTAAGAGATTCTGGTAAATAATAAAAGTTTGGATTTTTACGACGTGAATAATGCGATTGTCTTGCAGGGAATGATTTAATATGGATTTTAATAAGTTCCGTTATGCATTCCGGGGTTTTTTTGGGCCTGTTTTGATGAATGCCCTGTTTGTCTCTGGGAGAAGCACCTGTGGTCATCAAAGAATCTCGGATTCGTCTTAGACGAGCCTCCTTAATACCATAAAGGCTAAGGAAAGCTTTCTTGCAAATTTTATTTTCAGATTCCCCTGCCCTAACCTTATATGTAAAAGAGGCACCATGAGTTTTCTTATGTAATTCTGTTCTAGGACGTCTTCTTGTAATATGATTCATTGAAATAAGGCCACTTAAATGTGCATCTTGACTATTTTTGTCATTCATATTATTGAATTGCGTAAGAATAAAACATCTTTTTTCTTCCGAAACTTTGGAGAAACAAGCATTTTTACAGCTACAACAAAATATTTTTGTGAACCTTCCATACCCCCATTCCTTAATTAAAAGTAAACATACCTGCAAGGTTCTCCAGTTTTACGTGCTTCAACAAGATTGCCTTTATGATTTGTGTGTTCCTCACCACGAACTTTAAACTGTTTTATTAGAGTTTCGCGCTTAATTTTCTTCTCTTTCTTTTTGGGCCAATCAGTAGGCACATCTCCATCGTTTTCCATGTTTCACGATAATGTTTTAAACTTTGAAAACAACCACGATACCACGATAATCACAACACATCTATACCGAAAACGTAACAATAACAAATTAACTTAGTTGTACGCATCAGCAAAAATTTCTAGCAAAAAGCACAAATGTCCTATCCTGTCGCGGACTTGTGTGGTATTTGTGTGAAAAGCCAGGGACATATGCGCTTTTTGTGGAATCACTGAAACTTTAGCTGTGCATATCTTGGCATTTATGTTGTTTTTGAAGAAACTGACTTTATGATATTATAATTATGTTTCTTTTCTACTAGATGACGCTACAAACTCATTTTCGCCAAATTTGGACTTATGTGGTTTTTGTAAAACACGCCTCAATTTTATTTTTGTAACTCTCACATTTTGACGTAACGCCTATGTAAATGTAATTTTCTGAATGTAGCCAAAGCATACCTTCACTCAGCTTGAAAGCTAATTAGTTGATTTGTAGTGGCTCGAAGGGCCCAGTTCACTCTAATGTAATCTAAATTTTTCATTTCGGTGCGTCCCTCGGAGAATTTAAGAATCATCATCAGCCGGGACACCCACTTACGTTTGTGACCTTGTCTTATCGATCACCGATTTCAAACTTTTTCAAAGTATTAAACTTAGATGAGGGCAATGTTTTTTCCATCGGAAGTTAGGGACACGTGCTACCGAATTAGGTTTCACGATCAATGTTTACTCTTAAGTTCACCTGTTGATATTGTTAAGAATAGTAGCATTAAGTAACCCGTCTTCAAAATTAGATACTGTAGGATTTATTTAACGTTTTTATTGAAAATATTTTTAGATAAGTTAATTTGATAAATACAATCAAACTACAATTAACTAGAAACTACAATGCAATCAAATTAAAAACAATATAGCTTGAGTACAGAACATACTACATACAATCTGCTTAAAACCTTGTGGATAATAAATGGAAGAATCAAAATAAAAAGTCAAATAATCTTTAAAAAAAATGTTATTATATTTAGGTTTGGTTAGTAAGTTTTATTTATTGCCTTTACACGAACGAGAAGTTAATTAAAAATATTTTAAAATGAAATAAGTAAATCTGGTGAATAAAATGAAACACAAAAAACACCTTAGGTTTAGACCATACTACACAGAATATGTTTAGATTCTAGAGGATAATCCAAAATTTTAAAAAGAAATAGAGATATTTCATTTAAGAAATAATAGTTGCCTCATGTCCGGTTTTCTTGAGAATTATTTTTAGAAATTAGAAAAAAATATTAATTTCGACGCTGCAATGGACTTCTATTATTTAGTTTAATTTAAAAAAGTCTGGTTTAGATACTACAAAATTATAAAGAACGGTACGTTTTTTCTCGTATTATTTTCTATTTTCCGTCTATTAATGAAAAAAAATGTTTGTCGAATTTTCTATGATATATGATAACTGCCGAAAAAATTAAAATATCGATTTTAAATTTTTAGAAAATGTTCCTTATTATAACAGAAAACATTCTGAAAGGGCATAGTTGAGGAGATAATTTCTTATAGGACTATATCTTCAAAAAAGTCTAAGCAAATTCCAATTATTGCCGCTTTTCTTAGAAATAATTAAATATTTAATTTTTTCTGATTTTGTGCTGTCGTTTGCTAAAAATTGATTTTATTAAAAAGTACTATAAGAGAAAATTAATGAAAAGGTAAAAAGGTACAAAATTACGTTTAAAATTTGTAGTTATATGGTTCGCGAAAGACACTTTTGCACGCAAGTCGCAAAGCATTTACATTTTTTTCGCTTGGAAATTTTGCGTGACACTGACCAACATTAAATGTTATTATAATTCATCCCTACTCTTTAAGGCTGTCTGATATTTTTTCTAAAAGTACATCGCTGCGAGGTCTTGCCATTCGAATAAAAACTCTAAAGGTGATTTTTGAACATTTAATTCGGTATTCATACTTTGAAACCGAATATTACTGAGGCAGTTTACTTTTCTCACAAAAGCGAAATAAATTTGAAAATCTCAATCTATTTTCTACAACTTTTAGATGTACTGTTTGGTTCCAAAATGTACCCAAGTACCAGATAGTCTAACTTGTAATAAAATGCATAATTTGTTATTTTTAAGGGGATATTGTTATAATCGAGTTTGCCTTGAAAGACCTCGGCTGGACTTTCGCTCACTTGAATATCAGGCTGGTATTGCATTTTGAGCAAATATTTCCTCAAATTCTTTAAAAGGCGGTGTATGTTAATTAATGAGGAAACAATTATAAATGTAGCTCATTTTATAATCGACAGGTGTCACACATCTTTGTATAACAGAAACAAATAACTTTGTGAGTTTTAGGCTGTGGCCATAAAGAGTGGTAACCTTCCAAGAGAAAATATTTTTATACCTGCGCACCTAGCATATCTGACAACTGGAAGAATACAATACTAATTGGCTTAGCCTGAACATTATTAATTTTTGAATTTTCTTACAAAATTTCTAAACAAATTATACGTTATATATATTAATTAGAAAGCCTGTAAAATTTAAATGCTACAAGTTAAGGCAATACAAATTGCATATTCCTAATTCAGTGTTTTACTATGTTCATTATGGTATCCCCTTTTTTGATGTTTACAGATATTTCGAGAAAAAATTTAGTATTAAGTAAAACTTTAAATTGTCACCAGGAAATAAAATATTAATTTTAAACAAATAAAATATTCTTCTCTATTGTATGAAATAATCATTGAGTCATTGAGTTTAAAAAAAATCACCAAACCAATAGTGGAGAGTATCTTTTATATTAAATTACCTTGCTAATACCTTGTTAATAAAAGACTAAATAGTAAAAAAATAATAAAACAATATAAGAAAAATAACATGAAAGAGAAATAACTTTCCAATAGGTTGGATAGCAACTGTCGTGATGTTAGCAATATGTGGACGATCATTATCATACCGTTAAATCACTTGATGTTATTTTCCTAAATGTGATTCTCAAATTACGGCTGCAAGATTGTTGAACTGCATAGCAGTTAGTGGCTATGCACCACCAGATGCACACCGTTACCTTACATTAACTTGAAGGTATTATTCGTCATAAATAGAAAATTTTGATCTTGTTAACGAGCTAAACCATAACTGTCAAGCTTGCCCCTTCTTAACTTTTATTGCTGCCGCTAACCCACATACCTATGTTTGCACTTTGTATCTCATATATGAAGGGACTGGTTACCATTCATTAGTTTAAACAATTCTCAATCAGAGTTACAAGGGTCATTTTGTTTTTTACGGTTAACGGAAAACTTAGATGCAAAATAAATATTTATATACCTTCTTAAAATATGTAGATGTATGTTACTTGTTCTCATTTTGTAAGAGAAAACATATTTTATTTATGCAGGAAAAAGTACCAGATGTAAACTGAGAAACGAATAAGGAAAAGGTCATATTGTAATAAGACATTTTAATTTTGACCCCAATATTTTTTTTTAAATAATATAAATGTTTATCTTTGCATTATCAATTTTTTCTGTTCTAATCTATGTGTGGAATTTTTTGATTTTTTACCATAGTATTTAGGGCTACCGTCTTGTTCCTCAGAAATTGTATTAAATTGTGTACCAATACAAATTGTGGAAAGAAACCTAGACAACTCTAACACAATTTTTAAATAAGTTTATGCGCACGACACCAAACATTCGGTATACAACATATCTATGATAAATTTTGTAATCTAATGGAGCAGTTTATTGGCAGATATTCTCTTCTGTGACAACATGCTCTGACTGCCACGAACGGTTCTGACTGCTGTATGAAGAAACCAACCTACTGGTGATAACTGACGATCTGTTTTGTTTTTTAACAGTTTTATGGCTCGGCTTATATCATATACACTTTTTATCTATTTTATAATTACTATGCCATAAAAGAATGAACATAACAGCTAAAAGGGAAAGTTAATTTGTATTTCTAAATTTTATTTCTTTATCTTCTTCTTTCTCTGCCCCCCGTATGGTCTTTCCTTAAGAGTTGTACATATGACAAATGCTCTTTTTGAAAACTATACTGTAAAATATATAGTATATTTACGTAATTTTGCAATTAACATTTCTTAAGAGCAACTAATTCAAGGAATATAGGGTTTTTTTCCTAGTTGAAGCTTATAGTCCACTTTTGTTTTATAGATATAAAATTACATTGGTTATAGAGTGAATTATTAATGACGAACACGTCTTTAATTGCTATAAGGTTCGATCTAACCTTTAATAAACTTTTAACAACTATTGAGTAAGTGTCGAAAATTTTAAATAAAGAATTCACAGTTTCAATAAATTTGTTGAAGTTTATGTCGAGAAAAACCGTCCCGACTACAACTGTAGTATTTTTTTGTTTATTTTAGACTTTTTAAATTTAACATTTATTCTTCATTCGTATTGAAGTACCCTTTGTTTTTTTAAAAAATATGAAATTTTTTCTATATTATAATATAAAAATTATTTTTCGTGACCTGCAGAATGTCATTTTCACATCTGATCTTAAATACCACAAACTTAGATCAACTAAGAAATCGTATTTCATTGGGTATATTTTTAAATATCCATGGTTCGAAATAAAAAAGGGACTTGGCCGGCCAATTTTAAAATAAGTCTTCCAGAATTTACCACATCAAATGAAAATGTAGTAAATCCAATTTAAACAGGATTTTTTCCATTTATGCTGATAACTTTGCGAAAGTAATTTGACACAGCTTATATTTAGGAACCATAAATACTTTTGTAATAATATATCAATAACAATGTAAACCTAACTTCGCTATATATCTTCAGTATAAAATTACCTCTATTTTTTCTCTACTATTTATAAATTATTTCTTATAATATTAGGGATATATATATAAATAAGGTAACTCTTTCTTGAGCCTTAATGATTTTATGAACTTTTTTGTTTATTATTTACTGTATAAAATATTTGTTTAAAATAATTTTTTTTAACTTTTAACTTAACCCCCTGGAATATCAAAAATAATTATGGAAATAAATATGGATTTATGGAATAAATATCTGTGTAATAGCTCTTCTTGGCAGTCACTGTACAATACAATTGAACATATAAAAAGCAATATTGATATATACATACTAAGCACATGTTCTATAAATTGAATTTCTTAGATACTTTTTTCTCTGTTGTTTGTGTTTGCCACCACATTTTTATCTTTCGTGACGTCTTTTCATCGATTCTCCGAAAAAGTGCTATCCTTTATTCCAAAACTTTTTATCAGTATCAAATTTTTCCAGAAGTTCTGCGCACATTGCCCGGATCTATAAGCCCCAGATTTAAGATATTTGCAAAGTTTAAAAACTTTGAGTCCCAAGTGCGTTGCGAGTTGCCTCTTTACCAGTTCAGTTGCCGGTTAATGCATAAAGGTCAAGGCCTACTATGGCCAAACACTTCCGGAAACCTCGACTCTTAAACTAAAGTTTGGGTTTATAACTTTGTTTTTAGGAATTAACTTTGAGGAAGTTCATTTTTAAGTTATGAGAAGATAATACTTGGTCTTGCTGACTTTGATGAGCATTACATCAATGATCAGAAATGTAAGTATGTTTAATATTGAATTTTTTTTTATTATATAAATTTCATTTCATACTTATTTGCATAAAATGCAAGTACAAAGATTGAGTATAAAAATAGACTGCTCAATTTATTTTGCTATTTGATCTTCATATTTACCTCTCAAATATCGCGGTATATAAAAAGATATTCTGAAGTAAGAATGTAATGTTTCGGTATAAGGAAAACGTTGACAAAATTTTGGGAATCTTTTTTTTATTACGTAGTTGCTTGGGGCAACATTAATGAAGTAAAATATTTTATTTTTTTAGTTCCAACAATTCAACTATAACTGGTTCGAAGTTTCTTATTCTATCGTTGTATCAAAAGACGAATTTTCTCTTTGAATCGAAAGCAGGTTTAACATACTTATATCCCAACTCCACAAAATGATTAATATCCTATTTGGAAGTTGTGTTTAGTACTTCAACAACTATGTCTTGATGTGTTTTATAATTCAGTTCATGGCTGGGGTAACATAGTCAATGTTTCGATGGAGGATATACTTGAGGCACAATATAGCTGATGTATTCTCCCTAAGGAGCTTTACTTCCTCCATTATAGAATACAGGACTGTTGGTCGAGTTTCAATAAATATGAAATTTTTGTTCTTAGAGTAGTTCCTAGGCATATAACAAGTTTACATATTTCAGGTCTCAATAGGGTACAATAATATCGGAATTTTGACGCTCTTGCAGATAGAGTTGGCGACCGTTAAATCCGTACAATGTCTATTAAAGCTATAATTTCATTTTGTGACTTTTACTTTTATCCGTTACCTGCATTACTAACATGCGGATTGATTTATTTTAAAGGTATAATAAGGTATTTATTACCGAAATGAGAGATTTTTTCTCTTTAAAACACAGAATTTGAATACAGGTTCATCCTTCTAAATATTAAAAACTTATCTTAAAAACAGACATTTTATTACTCAGAGGTAAATAAAATAAATACACGGCAATATCTGGAAAATTTGAACAAATGCATTAAAAATAACAATAATTAAAGTAAGGTAAAAGTCACGGTAACAATTCTTTATGCATAGAAAAAATAAGATTATGTGTGAAATCTACGTAATGCATTCACAAATATATTCTCTTTCTTCCCTAGCTTAATTTCGTTTACCAGCCGGAAACTTGCATTATACATTTTCTTGACCTTTTATATCTAGACGTTTTCTATAGGATGTAAATCCGAACTTCTAGAAGACCATGGTAGATACTTAATTTTGTTTCTAGGAAACCAATTATTGATTCATTGAGCCGTATGAACAGGGCAGCTGTCATGGTGATATAAAATTAATTCTCAAATAATACAGTTACCGATGAAAAGCAGCATAGTTCCAAAACGTTTAAATATAATTATCTATTTAATAAAGTACCACTACTATTTCTTAATAAACCTGGGGCTTGAGCACTTACAAATAAATAAATAATGCTTTATTATTACAGACAAAAGAATAATTTAATTTTAAATGTAAAATTTAACCTAAACTATATAGTTGCAGTAAGCCTCTTGCCTCAATTCCGCTTAATAGCTACTCAAGGAATCACTAGAAATTTTAAGGAATCAAGTTATTACAAAATTATTAAAAACTGCTTAAATCAAAAAATGGCACTAAAACAAAGTTCTAACAATTAACAATATTTCTATGGTACCTACAAAAGATATTTAAGTATTTAGCTAATAAGTAAAGGAGGCTTTTGTATTAAATAATTTGTAATTTGTATTAGAATATATAAACGAACGACGTTATAACTGAAAGACCTTTGAAATATGGCACACTGCTGAGTCGGTACTGTTAATCTACTTAACGGTCGAAAATTAACATTATGAACATCTCTGCGATAGTTAATGCGGTCTCTAATGGTAGCAGGAGCATTACAATCGTTGATAGTCTAAATAATAAAATTACAAAAATGCAGTTGTCTTCTGAAATCTATATTTAGCCAGGATCTAAACGAAAACCATATACAAAATCACAATAGTTGAAGTTGGATATGACTAAGGACCCACGCAAAGATTGTTGTTTTAGTTTTTTTTTAAGTTTAAAGATAATATTTGTCTTATGTATTACAGTATTTTCAAAGAAAAAATGGTTTTAGACAGTTTTTTTTTATTTTTTCAAATCTAAGATCACTATCCATCACACGATTGCCTTTTACAATATTATCCGTTTCCTTATCTTTCATTTAGATGCAAGCTTGTTCGTCCATAAAAAAGAGAATCGACCAATAAAGCCCTACTGTATATGTAATACAAAAAGTCATCATATCTAATTTTTGTTGAAAACAAATAAAACCGTTTTTTGTGATCGGTTAAGATAATTTTGTTCTTATGTAAAAAACCGGTGTTGTGACTGATCATCCTCTTTCCTAATAATAGTTACTTCTAAAAAATATAGAAATTTATATTTTGTACTTTGTTGCAAGTGTGTAGTATTGTGATTTGTCAAAAATGATAGTATTTTTGACGCCTCAATCAAAAGAATCACTAGTAGGAATATTAAATTAATTTAGGATAATATTTCAGATCAATAATAATATTCTGAAATATTCAAATATAAATAAAATTGTAATTACCAATTATGCACTTGACAGCTATTTTGCAAAACTGCTACAAAAAATATACTGCAAATTCGACAATAGCTCTTTTTCTGCGCGAAAGTGCGGGAAAAAAATTCCGACAAGAGGGTGCGTAGCGAAAAATATAATGCGAGTATACAGAAGGCGAAATTAAAAATGTATTAAACCGTATTTATAACGAATAATGTTATAAAAACTGCGATTCTTAACTATTTTAATCAAAATATTACTTATAATAACGATTTTAATATATATATCAAAAGTAAAATTTGTCATATGTTATGTATTTAAGGTTGAAGTTAATTCAAGCAAACTTTTTGAGCAGAACGGTTCATCAGATACAGCAGAACTTGTGGTGGTGTTGGAAGTAGTAGCTGTACCTGCAGGCTGCAGACATGGTACTGACTCGAGTAAAAGTATGATATTACTAAATATTATTAGCAATTTCTAATTTATATCCTCCCTGCCGTTTAGATGTATAATGTCTCTTCCAGAAGAATTCCCCAATAAAGTTGCGGAGATCCCTCTAAAACAATTGCTGGTAAACCTTTCAGGATTTTGAATTGAATCCGGCTATATCGGAGGGAATTTTTCCTATTTTATTTATACCTACGCATTGCACTGTAAGTTTACCATTTTGATAATTTACGAAACATCTTCGATGGCTAATGATTGATGGACGCGATTTTATATATTTTCTGTAGTAATAGATGTAATTTTCACCGGAAATAACAAACGTTCGTGTTACATGTGTCTTTGTATCTAGTATTTTAACTACTAAGATGTCTTTATTATCTTAGATATCATCCAGAGTTAAATTTGTTAGCTCTTGGCGTCGGCAAGCTCCAGCAATTCCAAAAATAGCTACAATTTTATAAAACAAATATATGTTGTCCAAAGCTTATTTTCGCGATATCTTCATTCTTCAATATTTAAGATTTTTGAGATTTAAAGCCTAATATTTGCCCAAAATTGTCCACGTTTCTCTTCAGCTTTATGATCGTTTTCAGCATGGAATATTTGGACCATATTGTAGGCGGCTTCAACTTCTCAGACCGTTGGGCAAAGTATGCTAGATAAACCTCTTCTTTGTCTCATCTATTTACGTTTTTCTTGTAACACCAATCGTTAAAAAGCAAATATTCTTGTTCGTATCTAGGTACGGATTTTTTCGGTAAAACTTCTAAACTAGAATACATTAGCAGAATGCAAAATATCTTGCGGAATTTCCTGTTCCATATTTTATATGTTATTATTTGACACAATTTGATACTTTCAAAATTTTTTTTAGGTTGTCAATTAAAACTTATCATTATAGAAACCAGGTGAATCAACAATAAAGTTAATTGTAATCGACGTCACAGTGATTATTTAACCTTTGCGAACTCAGTGCGGGAAATATGTCTTCCCGCACAGAAAATAGTATGGGAAAAGCCATTTCCCACACAATCGTAGAGAAAATCAGTTTTGCAATATCTACACTTTACATTTTTTACATTTTAGACTTTACAGGTCAGTTTTGTCCGAAAATATTTTTATCATTTTTTATACTTAGCAAAATGCACGAAATCACATTCCTTGGAAAATTTCAGTATTCTCAAGCCAATTTTGGGGTATCTTAAGTCGCAAAAGAAGCCCTAAGTGAGGGCGACTTGCAGATGAGCGTTCAGAGGCCGGCAGAGATTACACGTGAATTATGGCACAAAGATATCTAATTGTAGCTTAGGGCCTAAGGAGGGTTAGGGTGACGACTTGACCTGAACTATGGTTTAGGATACATTTTCCAACCGTAAAATAGTATAATTTCGTATACTTATTGAACAAGTGTATAATTATTTAACGGAATTATTTTTTTGATTCCCTGAACTTTAACATATTTTTTTTGCGTATTTTGATTACTAAGGACACAGATCAACTTTTTAACTCTACAGATCGCACATAGCTTTATCTGTTGTAATCAGATTTTATCCTTACGTTTTGACGGTAAAAACCGTCCAAAAAAGGCATAGTATGTAAAACATTTAGAATATTAAATATACAAGTTAGTTTTGCTGTTTACTCTCAGTAGATAGTAGAATAATTATTTGCTAAACATGAGTTCCTCAGTTTTCAGACCAGTGTAACAACTAAACAAATTGACTTCACTACATATATATATATATATATATATATATATATATATATATATATATATACATATGTACAACGGCGTCAGAAAATATGTTCCAGCTCCAAATGTGATGAATTTGTATCATTAAATACACATACTTTTTTGTTAATTATTTATCTGATTTGAAAATTTGGAAGATTGCTTCTTCCCTATTTTAAATTATTGAATATGTTGTGTTGCATCCTGTTAGTAATTATAAATTAATAAAAAAATGCATAGTAAAGGTGTATATAATTAAAAAGGATTTAACACATGATTCTTCCGTGTATATTTTTTAAATTGTATGAAAGTGATACTACTCTTTTTGGCTACATTTAGAACTTTTTTTTGTAATTCGACAGTAGATTTTATAAAACACGTTCATGTTCACGTACATTGCACATGATCACATATTTGGAAGGAGCGTGCTTCAATTTTTATATTCACCCATTGTTTGCTTTATATATTGTTTTAAAAAAATTTTACTAGTATTGGGTTAATTAGCTTGTATTATTTAAGTTACTAGAATTTGTGATCATTTTTAAATATTGACAAAATATGTTAAACTTTTAGTTTATATTTTTTGGTCTCTATAATATTTAGTTTCATCGATATAAATATCAACAATTCCCACTTTAAACGATATTTTATATATTCGTCGTTTGTTTTTATTTTTCTAAAATAGAAACATAAAACATTATAACATAAAAAATAAAGAGGCAAATTACTTGCTTAATACCCAAAAGAACAAACTGGAAGTTAGTAGGTTTTTAATTTATTGCTGGTATTATGACATATATAGGTAAATTAAATATAATAATTCCCTTGCAAGATTTTTTTTCTACACATAATTAAAAAACGTTTTTTTTGTGGAAACCTAACCGGTCATATCCCGCTTTACATTTTGTTTTTACCTTTGAATTTAAACTTAACAAAATACTCTCGCAATAAGGTAATTTGTCAATTTTTTAATTAAGACATTGCTGAATATACAAATAGTCCATTTATATAGCTTATATCTAGTTTCGGTTTTGTCCCATAGCCTAAAAGGTCGATCTACTGCACGTCTTCGGTTCTCTCACAGGCCATTTACCGGCTCACTACATTTGCGAGGGCTCATTATTAACGCCGCCGAAGCTAAGTCAACGTTTGCCGAGGTGCGCTGCTTACTAATTTCAATAGATTAACCGCGCACATTTAACCCATTTGCTTAAATCGAGTTATTTGTAATTAACTAGCTCCCAACCCAAGATTCGGCTGCTTACGCGGTGCAAGAGCCGGGCCGCAGATTAATCCGCTGACGAATTTTCGATTATCGAATGCGGGAAAAACGTTTACGTAAGCACAGAGAAAGCAGACTGAAATCAAACGGTATCTATAACAAATATTAAAAATGCATGTTCTATTAATACATTTTAGTTGCCATCATAGTGAAGTTAACGCTTATAATAGTTATTTACGATATGTTACGTAAAGACTCATATTACGACTCGAGATCAAATGATGTGAAACGAAGCGTCAGCCGAGTTTTATAATGCATTGAGAGCCTTAATATATATATATATATATATATATATATATATATATATATATATATATATATATATATATATATATATATATATATATATATATATATATATATATATATATATATATATATATATATATATATATATATATATATATATATATATATATATATATATATATATATATATATATATATATATATATATATATATATATATATATATATATATATATATGTATATATATATATATATATGTTATATCCGTTTCCCATGACCTTCCACGTGCCTCCAGAATGTCGCCACATATTATCACACAGTTGCGTCATTCACAGAAACCAACATCAGCAGTTTCCAAGAATTGCGACAGTACGCTCGAACACCGTCAGCAGGAAGCCAGCGGATGCTTGCCGGTTTCCCACGTACCTCAGCAAGATTTTTAATATAAATAGACTATGTAGATTTTATTAAGTAACAGTATAATATTATTCTTTTAAGTTGTAACAATAATTAATGTCCATTTGATTTTCAAAGTTGTGAACATATTGTTTTATTTTATTTTAATAAAAAGTGTTTTTTAAAAAGTGAATTTTTCAAATAGTGAGATAACAATTTGGCGCAGTCGGTAGGATTCGTTTAAACGCTATTAGAACAAGAAAAAGGTCTAACTGGTAGCGGCGGATTCCAATCCCTTAACGGAACAAAAGAACCTGAGAAGTCCTCACTCGTAAAGCTTGGAGCCACATCGAGAACAAGACAACCCAGATGCAGATTACAATTACGTAAGAATCGTCTCGTATTTGATTTTATTTTTCTATACTGTTCGATTTTTCAAATAGGATTTAAACATATTATTATTTCCCTTACCATTTGTTTTCTTAAATTACAAAAAGGAAAACTATTTATTATTTTTGTTAAGATATTCTTAATAACTTAACGTTTTCATTTTACTCGTTTTTGATAAAACCTTTTTATTTTTAACGCATCTACATTTAAAATTCAAAATGTCTCTCGATAATACCCAAACAACCATTGAAATTGAACCTTATAAACTTTCTGAAATTTTTTCCATTGTACCCGAATTTGAAGGTGATCAAATTTCTTTAAGCAATTTTATAACCGCATGCGATTGTGCATACGACATGGCAACAACGCAACAAAAAGTGTTTTTAGTTATTCACATAAAAAACAAGCTCCGTGGTAGAGCAGCTCAATTAATTAGTTCAAGGAATCCAAGTTCATACCTTGAAATTAAACAATTGTTAAATTTACACTTCGGTGATTCAAGGGATCTTACTTCCCTTATACACGATCTGCAGCGATTAAGACAACTTCCTAATGAGTCGCCCCTTACATTCTTTAATCGACTTCAGGTCCTGAACGCTAAAATGCATGCCAGCATACAAAAGTCCCCACTCCTACATTCAAAAGAACAAAAAGATGCTCAGACCATGTTAATTGAAACTATGACTCTTAATACACTTCTTACCGGTCTAGAGCCACGCCTAGGACAACTTATCCGTGCTAGTAATCCAACGTCACTTTTAGAAGCACAATCAAGAATTCGGAGAGAACTTCAGCTTTCGTATTTCGAAAATCAAAAAGTTAATAAACCAACTATTCCGAAACCCAGTCCTCAGTTACCTAGACCACACCAGCCACAACAATTAAAGTGTTCCAATTGTAACAGAATTGGTCATACAATATCTCAGTGCAGGCAACTTTCTTCTAATTTTCCCCAAAATAATAATTTCCAACGACCCATAACAAATTCTAATTTTCAAAGACCCGCAATAAACTCGAATTCTCAAAGATCACAATATCAACCAAATTTTTCGCAACAAAATAGACCAAATAATCCTAGCCAAAATACAAACCAAGCACAATTTAGGCCATCAATAATTCAAAGAAATCCCAATTTTCAACCAGCTAAGACGCATCATGTTAATACAAGACAAGAATGCTCCTCAGAGAATTATTTGCCCGAATACGATCAGTACACCGCCGAAAACGGCTATCCCGGTTTTTACGATTTTTTCCAACCAGAGGAAGAATCTTACCAAGATATAAACTATTCAAATGACACTAGTAATTACCAGGATTTTCTTACACCCCTTACGAATACCGACCCTCCAGACAATTCACCCCAGAACCCAATGACCGAGATCCAATCGAGAATAGAAACACTAAATCTAGAGAATATGGATCCAAATCTCAATTTCCCGGAACAAGCGTTTCTTTAAGTCCTCTTCTTACTGTAAATTCCAAGAATCTATATTATATCGATGACGCATCAAAACAATTCAAACTTCTCATTGATACCGGTGCAGGCATTTCTATATTTAAGGAAAACACCGTACAAAAATTTCCTACACGATTTCCCGAAAATGTCACTATTCAGGGAATTACCGATGAAAAACTTTCAATATCTCAATCTACACTCATACCTTTTACTATTGGTGATCCACACAAAGTGTATATTTGCAATTTAGATATAGATTTCGACGGTATATTAGGATTGGATTTCTTGGAACATTATGAATGTATTGTAGATCTGAAATCAAAACAACTTATTACAAATTTTAAAACTATGCCCCTTCACAAAGTAACCACAACTACAGCCATATCAGATGTACAAGAATGCATTAAAAACCGTAATAAAATTTCTATAGAGGCTAGAACTGAAAAAATTTTCAAACTCAAGTGCGAACTATTTAATACGGATGCTATACTTCACGCATATGTCAAAGAAAATGTTAGATTGCCAAATGCCCTGGTTAAGGTTAATGAACGCGGTGAATTTTTTACATCTATAATTAACTCAAATGCTATAGAAAAAACAATCGACTTTTCAAATTTAAATATCGAACCTTTTGACCCTGGAATTGATACTGAAACAATTTTTAACTTAAATACCTACCCTATACAAAACGCAGTTTTAGATAGGCGCTCAATTATTAAAGACCAGTTACGCACCGAACATTTAAACAACGAAGAAAACGATTTAATAACTAACCTATGTCTCGAATTTTCCGATATCTTTTATTTAGAAGGCGATAATTTATCTTTTACCAACGAGATCAAACATTCTATAGATACTAATAATTCAAGGCCCGTATTTACCAAATCATATAGATATCCTCACATTCATAAAGAAGAGGTAAAAAGCCAGGTAAATAAAATGTTAGAGCAAGGAATTATTCGCCAGTCCATCTCTCCATGGTCCTCCCCGGTTTGGGTTGTTCCCAAAAAATTGGATGCCTCCGGAAAATGGCGTGTAGTTATAGACTACCGCAAGCTGAACGAGCTTTCTATAGCTGATAAATATCCTCTTCCGAACATTTCCGACCTTCTCGATCAATTAGGGAAATGTCAATATTTCACAACCCTCGACTTGGCTTCTGGTTTCCACCAGATCGAGATCAATCCAAAAGACATCGAGAAAACTGCCTTCTCTGTTGAAAATGGCCATTACGAATTCGTCCGTATGCCATTCGGTTTAAAGAATGCCCCGTCCACATTCCAAAGAGTCATGGACAACATCCTTCTCGGTATTCAAAATGAACGTTGCTTAGTGTATATGGATGACATCATCGTGTACTCTCCAACAATACATGAACATATTTCAAGACTAACAGAAGTCTTCAAGCGTCTCCGCAAAGCCAACTTAAAGATCCAACCTGATAAATGCGAATTCCTTCGAAAGGAAGTTGCTTATCTAGGACACCTTATTACCCAAAGTGGAGTAAAACCTAATCCAAGCAAAGTTGAATGCATTCAGAAATTTCCTATGCCAACAAATCCTAAAGAAATAAAGTCATTCTTAGGTCTTGCTGGATATTACAGACGCTTCATCCCAAATTTTGCCAAAATATCAAAACCCCTGACCAAGCTATTACAAAAGGACGTCCCATTCATATTCGACGCGGAATGCAAAACCTCATTTTCTGACCTGAAAAAGGCACTTACATCGGACCCAATCTTAATTTACCCCAATTTCGAAGAAACTTTCTTGCTAACCACAGACGCTAGCGCATTCGCTATTGGAGCCGTCTTATCTCAAGGTCCCATCGGAAAAGATCTTCCGATAGCATATGCATCTCGAACTCTGTGTAGTGCTGAAACAAAGTATTCTACCATAGAAAGAGAATTATTAGCCATTGTATGGGCTGTCAAACACTTCAGACCATATCTTTTTGGTCGAAAATTTGTTTTGGTAACAGATCATCGCCCTTTGACTTGGCTATTTTCAATTAAGGACCCCGGCAGTCGCCTAGCTCGCTGGCGCCTTAAACTCGAGGAATATGATTACAAGATTGAATATAAACCCGGCCGAATAAACAAAAACGCAGACGCCTTATCACGTATTAAAATTAACCATTTTAAAAATTGCTCAGATTTTCAATCAACCATCGCTATCTACGCCTCAAATGAAGACGACTTTAATAACAGACCCTCGACCAGCAAACAAAATTCATTTTCAGAAATAATAACCGAAAACGATCTAGACGATAATGAAATAACCGACGAATACAATAGATTTGTTAATTTATACAAGACAAAATCGATCATCGATTATTCCAAAATCGAAATTTCCAATGATCAATTTTTGGACAAATCAAACAAAAATATTGTCACTTTCTTTTGGCAAACTAAAATGGAAGATTTTCATTTTAAAATTATAGAGGACCTATTTGAGGAAAACTATGATTTTGCCCCGCTTACGGTAAACACCCTGTCTAGTAAGAGTGTAAAGGACCGCAAATATTTCATAATACCCTTGTCGTATAATACTGATACCGTAGTCCAGCAGCTTTTCTATATTATCTATAAATGTCAAGATAAATTCGATCTTTCTAAAACCTATTGTATCGAAAATAATTTACAACTTCCCATCCTCGAAATATTTTCATTCATTTTCTCTGATAAAGATATTAACTTAAAAATATGCCATAACCTCGTAAGAACCCCAGACCCGGATGAAATACCCACAATTTTAGATCAACACCATACTGGCAAAAAGAATCTTCATCGCGGTATTAATGAAACTGTCAAACGCATTCGACAAAAATACAATTGGACCGGACTAACTAAAGATGTCGAAAAACTCATTCGAAGCTGTGAAATCTGCCAAAAAGTTAAAATCTGTAGGAAAAATCTTAGTACGCCCCTAGTCATAACAGAAACTCCAAAAACTGCATTCGAAAGAATCAATATTGACATCTTCGAGTATCCAACTCGTAACTATGCCCTTACGATCCGAGATGAGCTAACCAAGTTCACACAGGTGTACCCAACATCGGATAAAAAAGCCTCAACGATTGTCAATACACTCCTGCTATTCTTTCAACATTATGGAACTCCCCTACGGATCCACTGTGACCATGGCCGTGAGTTTGATAACACATTAATGAAAGACCTGTGCACACTCTATGACGTCAAGTTAACCTTTTCAAGTGTTAGCCATCCACAATCAAATGGATCGCTCGAAAGATTCCACGCCACTTTAACCGAAATGATTAGGGTTCACACAGCAGAACATCCCGAGGAACACCCATTCAATATCCTCCCCTATTCGGTCATCTGTTATAATAACACAAAAAACAAAACTCATGGATTCACCCCTTATGAGCTGATATTCGGCCATACGTCTAGCCGACCCCCAGAAACCTTATATAATCAAGAACAACTTATCTCCAAATACATCCGAAATCTAAATAATAAAATGGAAACATATTACAAAATCGCACGAGCTAGAACAAACGCCCAAAAGGAAAAATCAAAAATCAGATTCGACAAATCAGTCTCCGATAAACAACCCGATTATAAAGTTGGTGACAAAGTATATGTCAAAGAATCGCAAATTAAAGACAAAAGTGAAAATAAATTCAATGGCCCCTTTCAAATTATCGAACTTTACCAAACTTCAGCTAAACTTAAAAACCTTTCTACAAACCAAATTTCCAAAATAAATTTTGATAGGCTAAAGACATACTATGACTAGTCTATTTTTTTTCCAGACTCCTTTGGCTTATTCCAGCCGTCTTCTCCCAATACTTCTTCACACCAATCAACAATACCGTTGGACTATTTTACCATGAGGAAAATTTTGTCAAAATTACTAACGATAAGTGGACGTTACTCGTATACAAAGATTTACAACCCCTTAAAGAAACTATACAAAACAACGACAAATTACTTACTACACTCAGTGACATGTTGAATGACCCATCCCCTAGAACTGTATCTTTTAAAATAGAAATTAAAACACATTTAAGCTTATTAACCCAAATTTCAAACGCAGTTAATCAAAAATATAGAGAAATCATGGCAGATACAAAAAAGTTATCTTATAGGAACAAACGCGGATTAATAAACGGCATTGGTAGTATTTTTAAATCTATCACAGGCAATTTAGATTCAGCCGATGGCGAATATTACAATGCATGTATAAACAAAATCACGCAAGATGAACGCGAACTTGAAAGCTTACTTAAAAGTCAAATATCGGTAACTTCATCTGTAATTAAAAACTTCAATTCCACCATTCAAAAGATTCAAATTGATGAAGAAACCTTCAACCAAGACATAGATATTATACAGAGCGCTATCATGAACATATCTGATGACTTAGCGTTTTACGAAGGGCAAATTAAAACTCTAAATCTTTGCGAAGCTTTAATGGAAAGTTATGTTTTTCTAGAAGATTCTTTAAACGATATTATAAATGCCATCACATTCGCTCGTTTGAAAATTCTTCATAGTTCTATAATAACTCCAGGAGATTTGATCACTTCTCTCCAAGAGATATCGCGTTCTCTATCAAAAAATAATCTTCCTCTCCCTATATATTCATCAAATATTGCCAATTATATTGACTTAATTGAATTAGAATCATACCAGTCCGATAATAGGATTGTGTTCGTTCTTAAAATTCCTCTAACTGAACCAGAATCATACACTTTGTATCGAATTTTTCCTATTCCTATTATGGACAATCGAACAGGTCTTTTTCACATAATACCAACAACAAAAAAATACATTGCGCGAGATGACGACGCCTTACTATATGTACTACCACAAGACATCTCCAGCTGCAAGCCACTCGAGACGCACACTAAGATCTGTTCAGACCTTCTGCAATATCCAATCGACAGCGATGCTATCTGCGAAGCACAGCTACTCAGGCAGCAGAACATACTACCGAAAACCTGTCAAACATCGATATTGCTAGTCACCGATTACCACGTCCAAGAGATCTCCACGAACTACTGGCTTATCTCAGTTTCCGAACCACTTCCTGTAACCGTAAAATGTGGAACCAGGAATATAGAAACCCAGATCCTGAAGACGAACTCCCTTCTTAAGTTACAACCAAACTGTAACGCTTTTATTGGAAGCACAAGAATTCATTCCAAGTACCTTGTGGAGGAATATAAAAATGTAACCTATAAAAGCCATCCTGTTCAGATTCCTTTCGAATGCTGCAAACAGTTCCCAGAACAGCCTCAAATCCCAAAGCTCAAACCCTTGAAGCTCAGCAACATCAATGCCGATGACCTGAACGTTGCTTAACACCGCCTAGACCAATATTCAGAAGAGCTAGACAAGTTGATGAAAGAACCCTTCATAACCAAACATATCCATTGGTTTACGATACTCACAATATCAATGGTCGTTGGAATGGCAATCCTCTACATCCTCTGTAAGTGTAGACGTAAGAAGCCACTGAAACTGTCCATAACTGGCAGTCAGGATCCTCCATCACCTCCCAAGCCTAGTCCGAAGCGCTTTGCCCCATACCAGTTGAGAAGACTAATACCAAAAAGGCGAACTAGCATCCATCCAGAAAATACACAAGAAGAGGAAGAAGCATTTGAACTTCAGTCCTAAAAGTTGCTGCAAAGCACCAACTTTTCACTAAAAGGGGGAGCGGTTATATCCGTTTCCCATGACCTTCCACGTGCCTCCAGAATGTCGCCACATATTATCACACAGTTGCGTCATTCACAGAAACCAACATCAGCAGTTTCCAAGAATTGCGACAGTACGCTCGATCACCGTCAGCAGGAAGCCAGCGGATGCTTGCCGGTTTCCCACGTACCTCAGCAAGATTTTTAATATAAATAGACTATGTAGATTTTATTAAGTAACAGTATAATATTATTCTTTTAAGTTGTAACAATAATTAATGTCCATTTGATTTTCAAAGTTGTGAACATATTGTTTTATTTTATTTTAATAAAAAGTGTTTTTTAAAAAGTGAATTTTTCAAATAGTGAGATAACATATATATATATTATATATATATATATATATATATATATATATATATATATATATATATATATATATATATATATATATATATATATATATATATATATATATATATATATATATATATATATATATATATATATATATATATATATATATATATATATATATATATATATATATATATATATATATATATATATATATATATATATATATATATATATATATATATATATATATATATATATATATATATATATATATATATATTTCGTTTTTTTCTTTAACCTTATGAAATATTTTTGTCGGTATTTTCTTGGGTATAGGTTAATATAAAACCAGTTCTATAATTTTACATCGACGTTTCGCTCACCATATTGAGCTTTCTCAAGATGAAAATTTATTTCCTAAAAAGACACATATATATAGTTAAAAAACATAAAATTATCAAATTTAACTACATTTTTTTAAAAAACATTACATCTAAGTTTTTCGGTACAAACAAACCAAGACTTTACAATATACAGAATACACTTAACAGAAAATTAAAATTTTTATTTGCTACGTACCTTGAAAATGACATGTTAATCCTAAACGGAATCGAGATTAACAGTGATTTCTATAGCATTGGAATGCTGTTAGTTTATAAGAAATGATACATTTTTTTCCTTTTTTTTAAATTTTATATATGATATATGTATCATATATAAAATATAATAATATCATATATAAAATTTAAAAAAAAGGAAAAAAATGTATCATTTCTTATAAACTAACAGCATTCCAATGCTATAGAAATCACTGTTAATCTCGATTCCGTTTAGGATTAACATGTCATTTTCAAGGTACGTAGCAAATAAAAATTTTAATTTTCTGTTAAGTGTATTCTGTATATTGTAAAGTCTTGGTTTGTTTGTACCGAAAAACTTAGATGTAATGTTTTTTAAAAAAATGTAGTTAAATTTGATAATTTTATGTTTTTTAACTATATATATGTGTCTTTTTAGGAAATAAATTTTCATCTTGAGAAAGCTCAATATGGTGAGCGAAACGTCGATGTAAAATTATAGAACTGGTTTTATATTAACCTATACCCAAGAAAATACCGACAAAAAATATATATATATATATATATATATATATATATATATATATATATATATATATATATATATATATGGATCTTTATAAAATTTTGGTTACCAGCATAAATGACATTGGCCAAGCGTTTTAAAATATTTGCAGGCTTACAGTGTTGCCGCTTCTACCCAAAACAGGTGGCAACACCGCTATTTTAAATAAAATGTCCTTAATTTTTTTTACTTTTTCTGAAACTACACGTATTTTTGAGCAACTTTTCTAAATACTCCCCTATACCTATCTGTAGCCGTTTTCCAGGAATTAATATATTTGAATTTTTTTTATCGAAAACGAATTTCTTCCGACTCTAAAGTAATTTTATTCGGAAATTTGAGCTAAGGTTAAATAATACCTTTAGGTATTTGATTTTTTTGTCATATGTTGGTTGAAGCATACAGGGTGCTCCAGAAATTAGTGTATGTTGGTAACTTGTAAAAGCGCGAGAAAATCGATTTTTTTTAATTCGGCACCCTGTATATCAATACTGATTTGAGAAACTGATAAAAGTAGCTTTCTAATAATGTATACTTTTCCTATACTTAACTCTTCACGATTTTTATTTATAAGCATTTTTTTATGAAATATTATAATAACGGGTCATTTTCAATGGATTCTAATAGTAGTGCGCCATGAAAATAATTGTTGTGAGACGCCATGATAGTTTGCTTTGACAGAAGTTTTATTCTTGCGCTTCTGATTCTAAGTCAGAGTTGAAATGGAAGTGAATAATATTTACTCGAATACAGTTATAATGAATTTATTTATTCTGCATAGTCAGTGTAATAAGGTTATCAAGAGAACGTGTAGAAAATTTAATGAAACGTATCCAGATTTACCACAAATAAATATCAGAAAATTCATTCGAATCAAGAACAATTTTAAAGATTTTGGTTCAGCTTTAAAACCACCGAGAAACTTGCCCAGACCGGTGACTTCTAATGAAGAAAGTGAAATTAACGTTTTGGCATACTTTTACACATACCCTCACTCCCCCATACGTGGCGCAGAAGAAGATTTGGGCATTACATTTTCATCAATACAAAGAATTTTAAAAAAACATAATATGCACGACTACAAGTTTACCGAAGTCCAAGCACTTAAACCTCAAGATTTTCCGCAAAGAGTCGAATTTTGTGAAATGTTACTGACACGTACACAGGAAGATCCTGTTTTTTTAAGAAAAAATATGGACCGATGAGTCAAAATTTTCGAAAGAAGGCATTTTAATCGACGGAATCGTCACTGTTGGGCCAATAAAAATCCGCACGCTAGAAGAGAGGGACGATATCAAGAAAAATTTAGTTTTAATATCTTCTGTTTGCTAATGGATAATCAAATTAGGTATTTGATATACGATGAACAACTCACTTCCAGAAAATACTTAGATATTCTATCACAAGTGGTCGAGGAGTTTACAGATGGTCTTGCACTAGAGGATTACCGAAGCTGTTGGTACCAACTTGACGGGACTAGGTCCGTGGAAAAAGCCCCCAAGGTCGCCCGACATTACTCCTTTAGATTTTCATTTATAGGGCACACTAAAGGAAAAAGTTTATCACACTCCAGTGAATACTAAAGAAAAATTAGTACATCGGGTAATTCAAGCATTTCAAGATATTGATCCCTATGAAATAAGAAGAGTTACAACGGGTGGTGTCAATACTCGTTTATTGAAGTGTTTAGAGGTTAATGGACAACATTTTCAACAGTTGCTCAGAAAATCTGTGAAGTGACATTTTTCGAAATTTCTATTTATTTTATGTACTTTTAGTTTATAATTTATCATTTTAAATTTCTTGGTGGTTTTAAAATTTTTTTTTATACAAATTTAAATAACAAGGTTGAAAGTGGTGCTGCACTTCTTTATAAATTTTCAGCCGGACACGAGGTTTATAAAAATAAAACAAATAATTTATTTATAAACGGTTTGATATAATAATAAACAACTATTATTATCGACAAAACAAAAGTAACAGCATATTAATTTAATATTTCATTATTTATATAATAATTAAACTCGTTGTCTATTACATATTTAATGATTCAGTGACAATTTTCAAAATCGGAAACTTTATATATATATATATATATATATATATATATATATATATATATAAAAACTTTAGGTTAGCAAGAAGCTGATTTAATAATATTTTACCAATAATTATATAATGTATTTTAAATTTGCAAAGAAGTTTCGCAAAAAAACTGTTTTCTTTCAATATCTGGCAAAATATTTCAGAGTGAGCAAATATGTAAATGTAAAAAATTAAGAGAGGCTACCCTAAACAAAGACGCACCTAATGATTTTTTCGTAAGTACGACAGTTTCTAACATAAATCGATAGGAAAATAAATTTCATTTTTCTTCCACAAAAATCTCCTGTCATACGCAAAATTGCGAATGCGTCCCGAGACCAAATTTATGATAATTCCAACCAAAATTATTATTATTAAACTTAGAATATATGGTAGCTGCTGAAAATTTCTCTTCGTGATCCATTTTCACACAATTTAAAAGTTCTTATCTTTACATATACAAAACACGATTTAAGGAATAAGAAAATTATTGAATTTACCTTTGGGGATTGAAAATAATTACCTTCAAAAAATATTCGATTTTGACAGTAAGGGATATTTAAAATTCTCAAAAAAAAAAACTTTTAAGTAAGCGCTCATTAAAAGTAGGCATTTAAAGATTTCCAAGGATACTACATATCTAGCTAATATCATAATGTTTTAGAATTTCGAGAAAGTACTAAAAAGTAAGATGAATACATTTATGATTATTTACCCCGTAAAGAAATCCAGATTTTTAATGTAACATTTTATGATTCCAGACCCTCTATGGAAGATAACACCACATTAACCTCGATATTAACAAAGTGACTAAGCACTTATTTATTAAAATAATATTAAATATATAAAACCTAAAAATATCAAGCAAAAGTCGCCAAGGTCATATTCAGGATATACCTACAATTTTTTACATTTTCATAATTGCTCTACCTGCAATGTTTTAATAATTAAATGGCAAATAACTAATTTTTTGCAACTTTTTTTCATATTTTGTTGCACATACATTAGACTAGCAACAAGTGAAAAAAAACATTCTTCTTCTTTGTCATTGCATTAGTTTTGGCAGGGTTGGATCCCCCTAGAACTGAAATCCTGGCTACGTGCCTGCAAAAGACATATTTATGTAATGGTTCATGTGACAATATTTATTATTAGCAATGAGCTTAGTCATTAAAGAGCAAGCATTTCCATGACGAAATACAACCAATAACAGGTTGAGTTCTTATTACTATTGTTACTAAAGATGAATATAAAACTAAATTTTGTTACATGGACCCACTTTGTGTTTTGATGTCTATGCCAAGAATATAATGCTTATTTAATACCTTTCTTCATTGAAATCGGGTTTGTTTTTCAAAACATTTTGATTTCACCCTTTTTCTAACACATGTTAGTTCTATTTACGCGAAGTTAGGTAAAAATTTGGGTCCACTACTTTTAAAAGTTTGCCAGGCTCGCGGCAAGTAATATTATATAAAAATGCACCACCTTTACATGTATTGGATCTATTCATATTTACAGAAAACCAGCAATAAACATTGCCCAATATTAATATGAATACAAAATTGAACTTCGTATCCCTACAAACCACGAAAACCATATTACGAAAAAGAATATCTTTACAGTATTTATCCCTCAATTTACCCCCTTTTTTCCCCACCATCCACCTTCTCTGCTATATACTTCACTTGTTGACGGTATAAATATTTTGTACCAAGACGTTTAATATTTTTAACATTTATTATAATATATTATATTATTATTTATATTACCGAAATCACCTTATAAAAACAGATTCCCCCTAGTTGGGATAAGGTACCTCAGCATGGTTTTTATTTACTATTTTGATTACTTATTTTTAAAAACCAAATTTTTAGACGATAAATTAAAGCATTTCAAATTCATTAAAGAAAATCTCTAGTAAATGAAAAATTGAAAAGTAAGGCCATTCCGCTATTTTCATTTTTTGTATATGCTTGCTATATGAGAACTCCGACACTACCCTAAATATTTCTTGAAAATTTCATCCAAAATGCAAACCATCCTGGAGTAATTAATGACATACATAAAATAATGGGTCTTACAGCTTACTCAATTAAAATTTAGTACCTATGCTTTACCAAATGGTAATTATACAGTATACCTGTTTCTGCTATTATAAGAGATTTTTCAAAAATTCTTTTACACAGTGCTTATATAGGCGGAATGTAACAATAATCCGTCTGCGCTGTTTTAAAAATTTGCCCCCTTCTTTATTAATTCTTAATTTTTATTGTAATTCCCGTAAGGAAGTCTACTAGGTTTAGAAAATAAACATGTGTCATCGCTCGTGTTTTCATATTTTGACAGAAACGCACTGGACTTGTTTACGGGAAAATAAAAAAAAGAAGAGGAAAATTTTAAAGCAGCGCAGATGGATTATTGTTACATTCGGCCTATATAAGCACTGTGTAAAAGAATTTTTGAAAAATCTCTTATAATAGCAGACACACGTAAACTGTATAATTACCTACCAAATAGTATATTTATGTTGTTTATTAACCCCTCAAAAAAGGTGGTTTGAGAAATTTTAGAGGAATATTTGAGATTTTTCACAAATATACAAATTATCAAAACGCTGTACTCCGTTTATCATCAGTATTTTCAACTTTATAGATAAGTTGAAGTTATAAACGGAAATGTGCAATACAAAAACAATATTTCGTTTGCAAAAATAAGAACGCTATTAGACGGTGATTTTACCTTTCAACTACAGCACTGATGTGACAACCTTACTTACCTTCGAAAACAAACTTCTGGGTTTAAATCGTCCCTTTTTCTGCAACTAAGGTAAGTTCGCACCATTTTCTTAAAGTTTTTTAATCAGATTCTTGAAAGTAGCCACACAAAACACGTGGATTTCTGAGAAACACTTATCTCAGCAACTAGAACAATTAGAACGCCGCACATCAAATACGTCGAAATCGTGAATGACTACGACCGTCTTCGGCGTATTCCGAATGATCCCGAAAGAAATCTGTAGTAAACTCGAAAAAGGCAGAATTCCGACGTTGCCAATTATTCTGGGCTTAAGGAATAATAATTACAGAAGATTTAAATTACATTTAAAACAGATTCGCTTTGAGTTATTTATATTAAGCTATTTAATTATCAGTTTTAAAATATTCTAAATGGAAATTTATACTGGGGATTTCTGGAATTCCTGGTTTATTTAGGTAATAGTTCAAAAGATGATATTCGTTATAATCTGGTCACAGTAACAGTTTGGCAAACCAGGGTTAATGTTGGATTCCTCCAAAATGTAAACAACTGGGTCTATGTTATTTCCATGTTATTGATTTTTAACCTTTTTTAACTTTTTAGTATATCGACTTGTGCCCTTTTAATAAGAAATACGAAAAAAAAACATGAAAAAACGAGTATTAAGAAAACAATTTATTCATTATTAAATATACATCAACCAATGCAAATATGGGTACAAAACAAAATATTTTTCTCTAGTTAGCAGTACTTTTTAGAGTGTATTAAATAAACTTTTAGAAATAATGTTTTAAAAATCGGTAAAAAGCCTGAATTTTTACAAAACAATAATAAAACAGGTTGCCCCTGTAATTAGAATAGAAGGCTTTGTCAACCATTCCTCATTTTTATAATATTTTACTGCATTGGCGTAGCCAGGGGAGGGGGGCAAATATGGGCAGCTGCCTCCCTTCTAGGCGCATTTCGAATTTGTATTGAAAATATATTTTATGATAAAATATCCTCGGCTTTGTACTCAATGAACAACATAATTAACTGTCTGCCTCCCAGACAGTTTTTCTGGCTACGCCAGTAAAATTTTGTACATACTTTTCTTTATTGTAGATTTTCTTTTTTTTATTCTTGGGCTCTAAATTATCCAGACATACTTACACTCGAAAAACATTAACAAACTAAAAACGTACTAACAAAAATGAAACAATATCTTTGCAGTCCGCATTAGAGGGAAAAATAAGTGGCGGTGAGTGCATAAAGTAGGTATTATTAAAAGGGCGCAAGTCCTGACATGACCCCTTTTAAAAATAAACGGTAACTTATATTGGCTCGTATATCGTATTGGGTAAAGGGGGACTCGTGCCGCTTTAAAACCAGATAGGTCTAGGTTTAAAGAAATAATTGAGATCAGAATGTAATTTTTGCCCAAACCTAGACTTGTGCCCTTTTATTAATATTCGATTCAATTGTTTTCATGGCACACTACTATTAGAATGACTCATTATTATGATATTTCGTAAAGAAATGCTTATAAATGAAAAACGTGAAGAGTTAGTTATAGGCAAAGTATACATTATTAGAAAGCTACTTTTATCAGCTTGTTAAATCGGTATTGATATACCCTATTTAAAAAAATCGATTTTCTCGCGCTTTTACAAGTTACCAACATATAATTATTTCTGGAGCACCCTGTATGCTTCAACCTAGATATGACTAAAAAAACAAGTACCTAAAGGTATTATTTAACCTTAGCCCAAATTTCCGATTAAAATTGCTTTAGAGTTGGAAGAAATTCAGATTTATTTCAAGTCTTGTTTTCGTTAAAAAAAATTCAAATAAATTAATTCCTGGAAAACGGCTACAGATAGGTATAGACAAGTTGCTCAGAAACACGTGTAGTTTCAGAAAAAGTTAAAAAATGAAGGGCATTTTATTTAAAATAGCGGTGTTGCCACCTGTTTTGGGTAGAAGCGACAACACTGTAAGCCTGAAAATATTTTAAAACGGTAGATCAAAGACATTTATAAGGGTAACCGAAATTTTAAAAAGATCTATCTACCATTTCTCCAGAAACGTCTAAGGTTCCATCCACCGTGAATCACCCTGTATATATATATATATATATATATATATATATATATATATATATATATATATATATATATATATATATATATATATATATATATATATATATATATATATATATATATATATATATATATATATATATATATATATATATATATATATATATATATATATATATATATATAGCCATAACAAACTTTGTTTAGTGATACTCCCCACGATGAAGTGAGAAAAATATTTTTTTTATGCTGCACAAAATCCCCCCCCCAGTTCTGCCAACCGAATATCTTTTGAATCTATATATAGTTACCAGTTACTGAAACTCTCGAGAAAGGTTTTATTTTCTTTTAATCAATTGCTTTAATTTGGGATGCCCTGTATACTATAATAACATAGGTACATATATGTAGGATAATCTTAATGAGACCTATAATTTGATACTTATTACAATGAGTTATAATATTAGATCAATTAAATCATCTTTTTTTGAATTTAAAACATTTATTCTTGATTCTTTAAATCCACACATTTTAGCCCTTACTGAAACATGATTATCTGGAAATGATTAATTAACTATGAGATTTCTGATTTAAAAGTTAAAATAATGGCTACAACTGATACTAATCCTTTGGAGTGTTTCTGGCTAAGTATTTCTTTTAATAAAGAAAAACTAGGTTTGGGGATAATCTACAAACCACCTAATATTGGTTATAAATGTTTTTCTGTGTTGTGTTGATTCCAAAAATATTCCTTTCAGTAAAAAAATCTTTTAAATAAAGGCATCGATGGTTACTATCTTGAAAATATATTATCATCTTTTGGTCTAAAATAATTAAATAAACAAAAAACGCTTGTTTAAAATTTCCACTTAATTTATTTCACAAAAATAAAAAACATGACAATTGTTTCGCCAACACTGTGGCTTCATCAGATGTTTGATCTTAAATGACAATGCAACACAAACAATATTATTTAAGTACCTGAACCTATATTTACAATTACGGTTATTATACATACAGGTGGAGTGTTCTCGAATTTTAGTTATTGCTTAATAAAGATTTAACAATTATTTTTTTTATGTTGGTTCTGTCGATTTAATTTTTTTAAAGCAAGCATAGCAACATATTAACACATAACTAAAAACACTAGCGGTATACGGACCTCATTTGTGAAAAAGGGTCCAGGAGTTTATCTTGTAGGTTGGAAAGATCACTAGGTTTGGGGATAATCTACAAACCACCTAATATTGGTTATAAATGTTTTTCTGTGTTGTGTTGATTCCAAAAATATTCCTTTCAGTAAATAAACTCATTATAACTGGCGACTTTAATGTTGATCTTTTAAATAAAGGCATCGATGGTTACTATCTTGAAAATATATTATCATCTTTTGGTCTAAAATAATTAAATAAACAAAAAACGCTTGTTTAAAATTTCCACTTAATTTATTCCACAAAAATAAAAAACATGACAATTGTTTCGTCAACACTGTGGCTTCATCAGATGTTTGATCTTAAATGACAATGCAACACAAACAATATTATTTAAGTACCTGAACCTATTTTTACAATTATTACGGTTATTATACATACAGGTGGAGTGTTCTCGAATTTTAGTTATTGCTTAATAAAGATTTAACAATTATTTTTTTTATGTTGGTTCTGTCGATTTAATTTTTTTAAAGCAAGCATAGCAACATATTAACACATAACTAAAAACACTAGCGGTATACGGACCTCATTTGTGAAAAAGGGTCCAGGAGTTTATGTTGTAGGTTGGAACGATCAATGGATACGTACATGCATACATACATGATTGTATGTATGCCTGTACACATTACCCTCTTTTTCATGCGCAGTCTGGTAAAAAAGAGAAGTTGATAAAATATAACACTAGGTATATTTTTTAAACTTAAATACATTATATCTGCGTTCGAACCAGATATTTGATCTTATTATTACTATTTCATAATAAAGTTATGTCCAATCAAAAGAGTTTCATGATACTCATATAATTATATTTTATTTTTAAAGAAGCACCGCAAATATAAAATTATTAAAGTAGCCACAGGCCACGTCGCGTCGAGGCAAATGTTTTGGAATTAGATCAGCCCTTGCAAGCAGCGGACCGCTTGTTAATTCTACGCTTCGTGATTTAGAAGTCACATCTTAAAACGTTTCTAATTAAGCTTCTGTCGCAAAAAGTCGTTCAGTATTTTGCAGCTTTCATTTTTAGCTTCTCAAAAACCGTCCTGCAAATGGCTGTCTAAAACCGTTTATTACCATGAAAACGATTTAAAGAAAATCTGATTATACTGTGGTAATTTAAAAATAGAAATATTTAACTTTCTTTTTTACACGGTTGGGCATACAAAGGCGGTTACTGTGTTTAACATTTATGTATGGATGTATGCGTCTATTCATTGTTTGATACCACCTACAGATTTTCGTATCAAAAAGTTAAAATGGTGGAAGTGTTGCACCCTATATACATTCAAGTAGTTTTATTGTACAATCATTAAGTCTTTTCGATACTCAAAGTAGTATGGTCTTCCTTTTGATATTTTTTTTTCACAGTTGGTAGGTTCATGGCCACCAAGAATTTGAAACCGGTCACGTCTCAAAATAGAAAAACAAAAGTGGTGCTCATATAATTGTCACTTTTGACATGCATTGTCACTCTACTTGAAAATGTTAAACAGTAAATATTTTTCTAAGATATAGTACACAAAATAGAAAAAACAGTATAAGACATTTTCAATTTTACTTGCCTTTTCTAACCAAAGGTTCATGCTATAAAATCAATTCTTATGAAATTAGTGTTTTAATATAATACTTTATTACAATCCAAAAAGGTCCAAAAAATGGAGAACTTTACATCTGTTTGCTATTTTAAAAGATTTATGTTGGGATACTTCTATGTTTGTAAATTTCAAGAGGTTCTAAACGTCAAAAACCCCTCAAAAAAGGTGGTTTGAGAAATTTTAGAGGAATATTTGAGATTTTTCACAAATATACAAATTATCAAAACGCTGTACTCCGTTTATCATCAGTATTTTCAACTTTATAGATAAGTTGAAGTTATAAACGGAAATGTGCAATACAAAAACAATATTTCGTTTGCAAAAATAAGAACGCTATTAGACGGTGATTTTACCTTTCAACTACAGCACTGATGTGACAACCTTACTTACCTTCGAAAACAAACTTCTGGGTTTAAATCGTCCCTTTTTCTGCAACTAAGGTAAGTTCGCACCATTTTCTTAAAGTTTTTTAATCAGATTCTTGAAAGTAGCCACACAAAACACGTGGATTTCTGAGAAACACTTATCTCAGCAACTAGAACAATTAGAACGCCGCACATCAAATACGTCGAAATCGTGAATGACTACGACCGTCTTCGGCGTATTCCGAATGATCCCGAAAGAAATCTGTAGTAAACTCGAAAAAGGCAGAATTCCGACGTTGCCAATTATTCTGGGCTTAAGGAATAATAATTACAGAAGATTTAAATTACATTTAAAACAGATTCGCTTTGAGTTATTTATATTAAGCTATTTAATTATCAGTTTTAAAATATTCTAAATGGAAATTTATACTGGGGATTTCTGGAATTCCTGGTTTATTTAGGTAATAGTTCAAAAGATGATATTCGTTATAATCTGGTCACAGTAACAGTTTGGCAAACCAGGGTTAATGTTGGATTCCTCCAAAATGTAAACAACTGGGTCTATGTTATTTCCATGTCATTGATTTTTAACCTTTTTTAACTTTTTAGTATATCGACTTGTGCCCTTTTAATAAGAAATACGAAAAAAAAACATGAAAAAACGAGTATTAAGAAAACAATTTATTCATTATTAAATATACATCAACCAATGCAAATATGGGTACAAAACAAAAATATTTTTCTCTAGTTAGCAGTACTTTTTAGAGTGTATTAAATAAACTTTTAGAAATAATGTTTTAAAAATCGGTAAAAGCCTGAATTTTTACAAAACAATAATAAAACAGGTTGCCCCTGTAATTAGAATAGAAGGCTTTGTCAACCATTCCTCATTTTTATAATATTTTACTGCATTGGCGTAGCCAGGGGAGGGGGGCAAATATGGGCAGCTGCCTCCCTTCTAGGCGCATTTCGAATTTGTATTGAAAATATATTTTATGATAAAATATCCTCGGCTTTGTACTCAATGAACAACATAATTAACTGTCTGCCTCCCAGACAGTTTTTCTGGCTACGCCAGTAAAATTTTGTACATACTTTTCTTTATTGTAGATTTTCTTTTTTTTATTCTTGGGCTCTAAATTATCCAGACATACTTACACTCGAAAAACATTAACAAACTAAAAACGTACTAACAAAAATGAAACAATATCTTTGCAGTCCGCATTAGAGGGAAAAATAAGTGGCGGTGAGTGCATAAAGTAGGTATTATTAAAAGGGCGCAAGTCCTGACATGACCCCTTTTAAAAATAAACGGTAACTTATATTGGCTCGTATATCGTATTGGGTAAAGGGGGACTCGTGCCGCTTTAAAACCAGATAGGTCTAGGTTTAAAGAAATAATTGAGATCAGAATGTAATTTTTGCCCAAACCTAGACTTGTGCCCTTTTATTAATATTCGATTCAATTGTTTTCATGGCACACTACTATTAGAATGACTCATTATTATGATATTTCGTAAAGAAATGCTTATAAATGAAAAACGTGAAGAGTTAGTTATAGGCAAAGTATACATTATTAGAAAGCTACTTTTATCAGCTTGTTAAATCGGTATTGATATACCCTATTTAAAAAAATCGATTTTCTCGCGCTTTTACAAGTTACCAACATATAATTATTTCTGGAGCACCCTGTATGCTTCAACCTAGATATGACTAAAAAAACAAGTACCTAAAGGTATTATTTAACCTTAGCCCAAATTTCCGATTAAAATTGCTTTAGAGTTGGAAGAAATTCAGATTTATTTCAAGTCTTGTTTTCGTTAAAAAAAATTCAAATAAATTAATTCCTGGAAAACGGCTACAGATAGGTATAGACAAGTTGCTCAGAAACACGTGTAGTTTCAGAAAAAGTTAAAAAATGAAGGGCATTTTATTTAAAATAGCGGTGTTGCCATCTGTTTTGGGTAGAAGCGACAACACTGTAAGCCTGAAAATATTTTAAAACGGTAGATCAAAGACATTTATAAGGGTAACCGAAATTTTAAAAAGATCTATCTACCATTTCTCCAGAAACGTCTAAGGTTCCATCCACCGTGAATCACCCTGTATATATATATATATATATATATATATATATATATATATATATATATATATATATATATATATATATATATATATATATATATATATATATATATATATATATATATATATATATATATATATATATATATATATATATATATATATATATATATATATATATATATACAGCCATAACAAACTTTGTTTAGTGATACTCCCCACGATGAAGTGAGAAAAATATTTTTTTTATGCTGCACAAAATCCCCCCCCCAGTTCTGCCAACCGAATATCTTTTGAATCTATATATAGTTACCAGTTACTGAAACTCTCGAGAAAGGTTTTATTTTCTTTTAATCAATTGCTTTAATTTGGGATGCCCTGTATACTATAATAACATAGGTACATATATGTAGGATAATCTTAATGAGACCTATAATTTGATACTTATTACAATGAGTTATAATATTAGATCAATTAAATCATCTTTTTTTGAATTTAAAACATTTATTCTTGATTCTTTAAATCCACACATTTTAGCCCTTACTGAAACATGATTATCTGGAAATGATTAATTAACTATGAAATTTCTGATTTAAAAGTTAAAATAATGGCTACAACTGATACTAATCCTTTGGAGTGTTTCTGGCTAAGTATTTCTTTTAATAAAGAAAAACTAGGTTTGGGGATAATCTACAAACCACCTAATATTGGTTATAAATGTTTTTCTGTGTTGTGTTGATTCCAAAAATATTCCTTTCAGTAAAAAAATCTTTTAAATAAAGGCATCGATGGTTACTATCTTGAAAATATATTATCATCTTTTGGTCTAAAATAATTAAATAAACAAAAAACGCTTGTTTAAAATTTCCACTTAATTTATTTCACAAAAATAAAAAACATGACAATTGTTTCGCCAACACTGTGGCTTCATCAGATGTTTGATCTTAAATGACAATGCAACACAAACAATATTATTTAAGTACCTGAACCTATTTTTACAATTACGGTTATTATACATACAGGTGGAGTGTTCTCGAATTTTAGTTATTGCTTAATAAAGATTTAACAATTATTTTTTTTATGTTGGTTCTGTCGATTTAATTTTTTTAAAGCAAGCATAGCAACATATTAACACATAACTAAAAACACTAGCGGTATACGGACCTCATTTGTGAAAAAGGGTCCAGGAGTTTATCTTGTAGGTTGGAAAGATCACTAGGTTTGGGGATAATCTACAAACCACCTAATATTGGTTATAAATGTTTTTCTGTGTTGTGTTGATTCCAAAAATATTCCTTTCAGTAAATAAACTCATTATAACTGGCGACTTTAATGTTGATCTTTTAAATAAAGGCATCGATGGTTACTATCTTGAAAATATATTATCATCTTTTGGTCTAAAATAATTAAATAAACAAAAAACGCTTGTTTAAAATTTCCACTTAATTTATTCCACAAAAATAAAAAACATGACAATTGTTTCGTCAACACTGTGGCTTCATCAGATGTTTGATCTTAAATGACAATGCAACACAAACAATATTATTTAAGTACCTGAACCTATTTTTACAATTATTACGGTTATTATACATACAGGTGGAGTGTTCTCGAATTTTAGTTATTGCTTAATAAAGATTTAACAATTATTTTTTTTATGTTGGTTCTGTCGATTTAATTTTTTTAAAGCAAGCATAGCAACATATTAACACATAACTAAAAACACTAGCGGTATACGGACCTCATTTGTGAAAAAGGGTCCAGGAGTTTATGTTGTAGGTTGGAACGATCAATGGATACGTACATGCATACATACATGATTGTATGTATGCCTGTACACATTACCCTCTTTTTCATGCGCAGTCTGGTAAAAAAGAGAAGTTGATAAAATATAACACTAGGTATATTTTTTAAACTTAAATACATTATATCTGCGTTCGAACCAGATATTTGATCTTATTATTACTATTTCATAATAAAGTTATGTCCAATCAAAAGAGTTTCATGATACTCATATAATTATATTTTATTTTTAAAGAAGCACCGCAAATATAAAATTATTAAAGTAGCCACAGGCCACGTCGCGTCGAGGCAAATGTTTTGGAATTAGATCAGCCCTTGCAAGCAGCGGACCGCTTGTTAATTCTACGCTTCGTGATTTAGAAGTCACATCTTAAAACGTTTCTAATTAAGCTTCTGTCGCAAAAAGTCGTTCAGTATTTTGCAGCTTTCATTTTTAGCTTCTCAAAAACCGTCCTGCAAATGGCTGTCTAAAACCGTTTATTACCATGAAAACGATTTAAAGAAAATCTGATTATACTGTGGTAATTTAAAAATAGAAATATTTAACTTTCTTTTTTACACGGTTGGGCATACAAAGGCGGTTACTGTGTTTAACATTTATGTATGGATGTATGCGTCTATTCATTGTTTGATACCACCTACAGATTTTCGTATCAAAAAGTTAAAATGGTGGAAGTGTTGCACCCTATATACATTCAAGTAGTTTTATTGTACAATCATTAAGTCTTTTCGATACTCAAAGTAGTATGGTCTTCCTTTTGATATTTTTTTTTCACAGTTGGTAGGTTCATGGCCACCAAGAATTTGAAACCGGTCACGTCTCAAAATAGAAAAACAAAAGTGGTGCTCATATAATTGTCACTTTTGACATGCATTGTCACTCTACTTGAAAATGTTAAACAGTAAATATTTTTCTAAGATATAGTACACAAAATAGAAAAAACAGTATAAGACATTTTCAATTTTACTTGCCTTTTCTAACCAAAGGTTCATGCTATAAAATCAATTCTTATGAAATTAGTGTTTTAATATAATACTTTATTACAATCCAAAAAGGTCCAAAAAATGGAGAACTTTACATCTGTTTGCTATTTTAAAAGATTTATGTTGGGATACTTCTATGTTTGTAAATTTCAAGAGGTTCTAAAACGTCAAATTTCCGACCATTTTGTTCATAATGTAATATGTCTATTTATCTCGGGGAAATAGTGACATTTTTAAAAAGTGATTTGTAAAATTTTAATTTTGTGTTTGAGCATGAACATTAACACGGCGAGAACTATTATATAGTAGAAAAAGGAATTTTTTGGGACGACCGCTAAACCCCTTTGAAGTGTATCCAAATATAGACACCTGTTTCTGACTTATGGTCTTCATCAGTACAGTCAACTAGTTGAGAGACGAGTACAACTAGCGCCAAAACTTAATACAACAAAACCACACCAGAGTCACCTACAGGAGCAAAACCGATATTTGTGGTTACCAAGAGAACATCCGAAATCTTCATCGGACTCGATTGCTTTAGCGGTCGTCCCAAAAAAAATTTTCCCGCCATATAATAGTTCTTGCCGCGTTAATATTTTTCTAGTTTAGATTTAATTACTCTTGGGTTACGAGTTTCGCTACAGGTGGCTATATGTTGCTATATATATATATATATATATATATATATATATATATATATATATATATATATATATATATATATATATATATATATATATATATATATATATATATATATATATATATATATATATATATATATATACAGGGTGTTCAAAGTTAAGTTGGCACCATTGCTAACTTTTTTGTTATGAGAGATACGTTGTCGGTTAAATTATGAAAGTTTTGTATTTTTTCCTGCTGATTAAGATAGTGAAAGCAGAAAAACAATAGAATGTATTGTTCTCGAGATATTGGCAAAAAGTATATTTTAATTGAACACCCTGTATATGTCTACTTCATTTTTGTCATTTTTGCCTAAAGTGCAAAATAACAGAGAAAACAGGAATTTTTAATTTTAATCTAGTTACTTATGGCATAAAAACAATAGTAGAGACGGCGCTGACATTCACTAACTTTAATGTCAAGCTATTTTTAATAGTAAGCTTACTCTATTATTAATAGGATAAAAATAGTGTTTACTCACTTAGGGAAGGGTGATATGGTGGAAATGTATATTTTGTGCAGAAAAAATACTACCGAGGCACTTCAGCGTTATAGCGTGAAGTATCCAAATCGCAATCTCCCAAACTGTAGTTTATTTTTAAAGCTTTATCGCAAATGGAGGTCTAATACCGATACATTTCAAAAATGGAGGAGAAAGAAGAACTTTATAATAAGTGAAGAAACTGAAATAAATGTGTTAGGGTACTTTGAAACCTATCCTGAAAATTTCATAAGAGACTTTTGCAATGACAGTGGTTTGTGTTTAGGAACTATTCATGCCCTTTTAAAAAAGCACAAATATGTTCCATAAAGCTATCGCCAATACAAACCGTGGAAGCAGGTGATTTCCAAAGACGACTTGATTTTTGTACATGGTTTATTAATCAATGCAGGATATTTCCTAATTTACCACAAACGGTTTTATGGAGGGACGAAGCTAATTTTTCAGATAGGGGAATGTTTAACCGAAAAAGTCGTCATTATTGGGTCACAGGTAAATCCCATGCAAGTCCACCAGCGTAATCCTCAAAGGCGATTCAGTTTAAACGTATGGTGTGGAATATACAAAGGAAGATTTATTGGATCTCATTTTTATGAAGGCACCTTAAATGGAGACAGGTACCTGGAAATAATATCAGAAATTTTAGAAAATTTTGTGGACGATGTGTGTTTAGAGGAAAGAAGACGCATGTATTTTAATCAGAATGGGGCTCCCCCTCATAACACCCAAGTTGTACAGCAACTACTTCAAAGATACTTTGCGAATAAGTGGATATCTAAAAATGGACAATACGCTGGCCCCAAGGTCCCCGGATATCATACCTTTAGATTTCTTTTTATGGGGACACGTCAAGGACAGGGTTTACCTAAGAAAAGTATCCAAAGGTTAACGAGTTACAGCAAAGTATTACCGGTGTGATTCTTGGTATTGACAGAAAAATGTTAATCAATGATACCAGAAGCATACGTAAGAGGTTCCAGCTGTGCATACAACATGGTGGTGATGTTTTCTAGCATTTTTCATTGTTCAAATATATTTTCAAGCAGAAATTGTAAATAAACCATTATGCAGCTAGTATTATTGTTTTATTTGTTTTGTTATAATATTAGGAATTATCCTGCATTGATTAAGACACCATGTACAAAAACCAAGTCGTCTTTGGAAATCACCTGTTTCCAAGGTTTGTATTAGGCGATATCAGTTGTATGGAACAAATTTGTGTTTTTTTTAACGGCATGAATAGTTCCTAAACACAAACCACTGTCATTGCAAAGGTCTCTTATGGAATTTTCAGGATAGGTTTCAAAGTACGCTAACAAATTTATTTCAGTTTCTTCACTTATAAAGTTCTTCCTTTTCCTCGACTATTGAAATGTATGGGTGTTACACCTCTATTTGTGATAAAACCTTAAGGTGGATATATCTAACAAATTTTAGTTTTAACTTAATCTTTAGTAATAAGATCTCACCCTGTTATTGGTTGTTATTTATGTGACTTCAATAAACCAGTCTAAATGCTTGTCCTTAATTATTAAGTTATTGCTAAAACTAAATTGTCCTACATGAACCAAGTTTTAAAAATAAACGACGCGCGATGGTTTGGGAGATCGCGTTTTGAATACTTTTCGCTATAACGCCGAAGTTTCTGGGTAGTATTTTTTTCTGCTCAAAATATATATTTCCACCAAATTACACCTGTCTAAGTGAGTAAGCACAATTTTTATTCTATTAATAATAGAGAAAGCTTACTATTGAAAATAGCTTGACATTAGATTTAGTGAATGTCAGCGCCGTCTCTACTATTGTTTTCATGCCATAGGCAACTAGATTAAAATTAAAAATTGCTGTTTTCACTGTTATTTTGCACTTTAGGCAAAAATGATAAAGAGAACAACTTTTATTACATTTTTGACGGCGAATCAAATTAACTAGACAAATACAGGGCGTTCAATTAAAAAAATATACTTCTTTGCCAATATCTCAAGAACCGTACATTTTATTATTTTCCTGCTTTCGCTATCACAATCAACAGGAAAAAATACAAAATGTTCATAATTTAACCGATATTGATTTATATATATATATATATATATATATATATATATATATATATATATATATATATATATATATATATATATATATATATATATATATATATATATATATATATATATATATATATATATATATATATATATATATATATATATATATATATATATATATATATATATATATATATATATATATATATATATATATATATATATATATATATATATATATATATATATATATATATATATATATATATATATATATGTTGATTCGTAGTCCTGCACGGATGGAAAAATATGATGTGTTTTCATCCGTTCATCACTTTCGTTCTGAAAAGAACAGCTTTGCTGACGTTTTGCCAAAATCGCATTTTGCAGCTTTTTGTTTCGCGTCCGATTGAAGCCTTTAATATGGACAAAACAGGGCCTACTGTAATATTAAATATTGTATAAAAAGAACCTAATTTCTTTAAAATCATAATAGAAATTCTATTTATCACACAAATAGTGACTTAAATTTTAGGAAACTAGTAATGGCAGCATCAACATGGCGAACAAATTTTGTCTTTTGCGCAATTTCCATTGAAGTACCGGTATTTTGCGGTATTTGAGAGTGCAAATTATGAATTTTTTGTAAAAATCTGCAAATGCAAAATGGCGGCGGCCACATGGCAAACGAATTTTGTCATTTGTGCAAGTTCGAATCGGTATTAGTGATTTTAAATTTAATAAAAACGCAAAATGACGACGTCAGCACATATAAAAACTATAAAATAAATATACTAGAAATTTTAAAATCCGCAGGTTTATATAAAGAGAAATAAAAATAATGTTTGGGCACAATGGGACTCTAGTTGTAATGCTCATGATATCACAGATACTAACAGAACTTTTTTATTCTTTACTTCACTGGCACCTTAGAGTAAAAAATAAATTCTTAAACTAAGATTGGCGCCATATTTTTGTTTTGTTTTTTACTCTTTAATTTAACTTATAAACGCGTACTTTCTAATTTGTTTAATATATCCTTATACTTTGTGACAATTCAGGTTTTTTTTTAAATAATTATATAGTTTTTAACTTTTATCTTAAATAACGGCTTAGAAAAATCATTTGTTTTATATGTTCTTTTTTTTCGGAACATCCGCAAAAAAAACACAAATAAATTATTAAAAAGTATATGTGTAGGAACACAAAAAAGTCCACTGAAACAAAATATTCTTTAAAAACCAGGCAACAAAATTACTAGTTGTTTATAAACTAAAAAAATGTCCATAATTCATCGCGTTCACATTTTCCGAGGCGCTTTGCTCTAGATATTCTTTGTATTAATAAGGCCCCAGTTTAATTTTTTTTTTATTTTTACTGCGGTCAACAGCCGAAAACAGCAGACGAATTTAAAGCTTGTATCATAGTTCGAGAAGACAAAAAATCAAGGGTTAAAAAAATCATAAAATCTACATTCTTTTACCCATTTATATTAAGACATTAACATTGATTAAAAAAACCTTTATAAGGAGCAAATCGCTTTCTTGTCCCATAGTGAGCTGTACCGTAGCGCCGAGTGAAAGTATACTTTGTAATAACGATGAATAAGTTTCAAAAATGGAAAAAATGTATATTATAAGAAAGCATTACTTTGAATTTCCGGTGCAACATAATTCACTCCATTTCACTCCTCATTTGTCCACTTCGATTTTCCGGTGCAACATAATTCACGGGTTCAGCTACTGTTAAATAAACTAAATGTTGTTATATTTCTTGTGCAACCGTGCTTTTGTTTTAGCGAGAAGCATCCGTTTACCAGATATTTTAAAGTATAAATATTGAGTCATAAACGCTTTGCATTTGGTAATGTAAATTTTACAAATATTATAACAAAATGCAGCGTAAATTTCATTGCAAGCTGCCGTATAATTTTTCTCTAAAATAGGTACTATTAAACAACACATACGACATCTAGTTAAAATTAATTTTGGTAATTTTTTTTTAAATCATAAATATCTTTTTACATTGTAAGTAATAAAAATTAAATTAAAACAAAGTATCACTTATCAATCTATTTTTATTATTTAATTTGATTTTATTTAAGATTTTGGTTTAAGGAATTGCCGTACTCCACCCTTAAGTCTTTAAAGGAGCTTTCACAAGACTGCCTTTTTTACTATCAGAAAAAGGCATAGGGGAGTTTTTATCACTTTGTGTCTATCCCTAATAGGGCAGTAACGGGTCAGTTCCGACTCCTTCAGGAAGAGATACACGTGATTTGGCCAATCTTTGTTAAATCAGTTGTTATTTTTTGAGCTCGCGAAAAAACGTAGGAAATACATTATTTTAACTTAAATAGCTAAGGGTACAATAAATATATAAATTATAAAATACTTTATTTATATATCGGCTAACAAGCTCGAAATTAAATTACATTTTCTAATCTAAAGTAACAAATAATATACATATTCGTTTTGCTTCTAAAAATACTGAAAATTACGACGACAATGAATACTTTTTTAATCATATAAGCATCGAATATATGATTAAATAATTATTTAGTAGCTAAGAATTAGTTGAAATCTATTTGAATAAAATCGACACAAATTGCTAGAATATAGAATTTTACACATCTGAAAAACATCGGTAAAATCAACATTCCATTTTTTATTTTTAATGCTGCCAGCAGACTAAATTTAAGTGAATGTTTGAATTTATATTTTTTTTTCTAAAAACTGATTCATATTAAACATAAACCTTTACCAGTATAGATTAATAAGTTGATTATCAAATATTAAAGTATATAGTAAAGTAGAAGTATATATTAAACCCACACCTTTACCAGTATAGATTAATAAGTTGATTATCAAATGCAACACCTTGATTTTTCTCATAAGATGCAATACAAATATAACGTGCTGTGGGTCAAGGTATTTTCCTTAGAAAGAAAGAAATCAGAGTGATCAAAAAACAAAATGTCAACAAAGAATGGTTCTATACTCGTATTGCAACTGTAGTGACCCCTAAAGAGTGTTAAGAATTTTTCTGTTTACTTAACATTTTGGGATTTCATCAAAACTTCTGATTTGCCCATTAAGAATTACCAGTTATAATATTATATTCCAGTTGCAACACACTTGTAGCCCCATTCTTTGTTCACGTTTTGTTTTTTTAATCGCTCTGATTACTCCTTTTGTAATTTATAGAACGTTATGTTTGTATTGCATGTTATGGAAAAAATCAAGTTGTTTCATTTTCAATGTCACACAGTATAAGTAAAGCTTTATTTAATGAAATATAAACGCACTTGAAATTGTATAGTTACACCAGATTTAAATTGTGTGCTATTATATTTTAATAATTCAGATTAGTTTATAGAATGTTAATTTGAACATTTATCTTCTTAATATTTATGAAATGTTTTGTGATTTTACAAATCAGCGACCTTATTAATTTGTTTCGGGAGAGATATTTTTTGACCCTTATACTTAAAATTAATTTTGTGTACATCCATGCAATTTTGAAATTTTAGAGGAAAAACTCAATTTTTCTTTTAAAAATTTCTATAAATTTTCGTAATAGCTATTTATATAACTAAGTGCAAAATGAGTATGTTTTTGCACTAAATATAAAAGTGTGCAAAAAGCCATTTACACAGTGTTTAAAGATTTTTTATAATTCAGTTGTTAGGAAACCAATAAAATTTTTGTTACATTTGTTTTTCATAATAACACAGACATTTTTGTTTGTTTTTAAACATATAACAATTTAACAATCGTGATGTAAGGTATATCATGAACCAGGGTTAATGTCAGCCAGCTAATTTTAGCAAAAATACCTAAATGAATCCTAAAGGTTGAGTCAATCTACCGGAAAATTCCGTGCAAAGGGAACTGCCTTTACTCTCAGGTTTTTTTGTATGATGATGACATCACAAACGAGTTTTTGCATTGCAGAACGACCGGAAGCCAGGGTTTTGCGTTTTGGCGTTTTTTTTACAAAGAAAGTATAGCGGCTTCTGTTGTTCCGATCGGAATAAAAAAAATTCTTCGTTTTTAAATTTCTGAGAAACCACGTCTGTTTTAGACGTATATAGTCAACACATAACCTACAAATAATAAAAACCACACATGACCTAAAGAATGTTTAAATGTTCCTCATAACTTTAATGCATTTTGATAAAAACTTGTGAAAAAATGGTCCTAGTGGACATTAATAAGCATACCAAATTTTATGTTTTTGTGATTTTATGATTTCCGTCTCTGCATTTAATTATATTTAAAACATAAAAAGCTAAATCTGATTACTTTTTTAACTAAAAATGTTTTAACTAAAATAGAATTTCTTATTTAATACCTTTAAGAGTCGTTTTGAAGAGAATTAAAAAAATCTACGTTTAAGAAAAATAAAACATTCAATTTGTCCGGTTTGCACAAATACTACAGGCAATTCAGGTTTCAAATTATATTGCGGTTTTTAACTGTTAAATTAAAAAAATCGAAAATCTGGTATGTTTATTAGTTACCTCTAGGAATAATTTTTTACATGTTTTCATCAAAATTCATTAAACAATCAAAATCACAAAAAATATTTGAAAATCACTAATGTCATGTGGTTTTTATTGTTATGTAAGTTATGTATTAGAGATAGTCGTCTAAAACTAACGCAGGTTTGTCAGAAATTTGAAAACAAAGAAATTGGTTGTAACACTCTAATTTTGTTATATAGTTTAATCTTTGAGTTTAACATTTATAATGTACTCTTTTAGTGTTAATTTTTAATAATTGATATTTAAGTTATATATCGGTTTTATAATTTAATTAGATTACCCATATCTCAAGCGAAGATTTCATTTGTTATACTGGATTATATCATAATGATTAATCGGTATGTATAGCGCCACCTATTATCAACAACTATTAGTATTCTTAAACTAAAGTAGTTCCGTTCTAAAGAAACGTTTTACCCTAAGTTCGAACGTTGTTACTTGGATGGCGGTGCCTAGATTCATACAATATCATTCATCAATTAAAATTATAATTATTTAAAAAACGAAGCCCAAATAACATCTAAAGATATTTATTTCTTAATATTACAGAGTAAATAAGAATTTAATTTTAGCAATCTTGAAAACCTGTTTTGTCTCCTTTATGCAAGTTTTGGCCTCTCGATAATCTTGTCAGGATGCTGCACTTTCGACTTCAAACCTCTATTTTTGGGTCCAATATCTTTTCTGTTGCTGTAAATAATAAAAAACTAGCATTAATGCACCGAATTTTTTTTGCATGTTAAGGTCGATATTTTCTATTAATACTCATATGTAGGAATTTATGTTTATGAAGCAGGGTTACTTTGATAAATATTTCTATTTTAGATATATATATATATATATATATATATATATATATATATATATATATATATATAAGATTGTTTTTAGGCCAATAAATGCTTGTTACTTTATTTTAAATTTACCCTATGTAAGGGCAATATTAGTACACATTTTTTCACTTCACTTTGGCCTATAAACACATACAATTTCTGGATTTAAAATCAATATTCATACCTTTTTTTTTCTTAGATTAGGTAGCAGTTGCATTTTGGTTATAACTAAATCGGTTGTGTGTAGTGTTTGGAAAACCAAATTACTTCCTTAAATATGTCCTTTTTCAATAATTTTCCCCTGATTGCATGAGTATTTAGACCCTTTTATGTCCTGAATTATTACTCGACCATTTTTTGTCTTCTATGAATTGCCTAAAATATTTCTTTATGAATAAATCTCTTTTAATGGTAACATAACAAATTTATTTATATTGTATTGTTGTGAAAATCTAATTTAAATCAAGCCTAGGTACTTTTTTGTTGTCTGGGTTTTTCCACTTCCTCATTTGAAATTAATTCTCCTTAGCTTTTTTCTCTGTTTTAGTTGCAAGTTGATTTTTCGGGATAGCCTTTTCAACTATTATTCTAATTATCTAAGTTTTGAAAGCTGGAAGATAGATGTTTATTTACTATTCGTTTTGCCTAGTTCACACTATAATTTAGGGTTATGGGACGTGTCACTTCCTATGCGCTGTCACTCGATGCATCCGATATGCCCTCATTCAGTAGGCGCATGCTAAGATATCATCTGTTGCCAAGTTTTCTCAGGTGGTCGCCTGAATTATAAACCAATCAGTGATCGTTTTTCTTGCCCTGCAATCCCTATTTTAAATCATTCCGAGTTCCTCTTGACAACACTGATGTCACCTGGGACAGTCTAACCAATGATAGTTCGGCATGCGAGTTGAGTTAATTCTATAAGGTACAACGGAGCTGGTTCCAGGAAAAAGAACTACTTTTTCACTTCACTTTTCTGGTCTTCTGTAACATCGAAAGGTCTTCAGCGCGAATTGGGGAAAATAAAATCCAAGTTTTTTTTGGAAATCCGTTAGTGGGATTTCTCCTCAGCTTCGTACTAATTTACTTGGGGTTTTGTATTAGTGAATTTTATAATATTTTGTAACCTCCAAGTAATCTCTCTGTGAGAGGATTTTTGGTGCTGAAGTTGGGCCAGGCCGCCATTTTCCTGCCACGTTGTGAAGAAGTCTTCCTGTTGACCCTATTGAATAGGTAATTCAATTTCATCTATTTTGAAAAGTGTATATTTCTTCTGAATACTTTTGATTTTATATTACGTAATTTGGTAATTTTTTGTCATATATGGAAATTAACTTTTACTCATATAATAAACTGGGGCTAATTTTTATAATAAATTTCCTTTTGAATTCCTGAACAAGGGGTTGCAAAAAAAAAAGAAAGGAAATTACTGATAGATTGCAAATTAAATTTTTGATGGTCATTATACTTGCTATATTAGTTAATTTTTTTAATTATAGAGCTGAATTAAATTAATAGTTGCAATTGTTTTTTTTTATAAATTGGGTTATTAATTAAAATATCTTGCCTAGCTGTTCAGTAATTTAATATGACCTTTTTAATCTATAGCATTTTGTATTTTTAACTTTGGGATCGTCTGAAAATATTTTGTTGAAAGAAAACTTTATCATGCAAGTTTGTTATATTAGGGTTTAAATATATTTTTGCAGTTTTTATATTTTATATCGTTACTATTCTGAATTAGTTTTTAAAGTTTTTTTTACAACGTTTCGCTTGAATATTGGGTATACTTCAGGTACGTAAGTACCTTTATTTTGGAAAGATCTTGCTATTTGATATTTTATTTTGCATTTTTTTCTTATTATTTAAATTGACCGAAATCAGTGCATTTTGTATTTATTGCTATGCAAATTGTTGTTTAATATTTTATTATCTTTTTCTAATGGTTGATTTTTTTTTAATTAAATTTAACTTCTTTAATAACCTTTATTGCAAATCGCATTTAATATTATGATGATTTTTTACACGACGTTTCGACTGAATTTTGGTATTCATCAGGGTAGGAAGCACTCTTTGTACAGTTTGCGCTAATTTATATTTTTGTTTTCATTTTGATTAAGTAGTGTTTATTGAACATACATTTTGACTCTTGTTGTTCTTTAAAATACTAAATATTTTATTGTATTCGGGCTTCCTTCGGTGATACGAAAATTTAATGAAAATGAAAGATTTCGAGGCCTTAAGTAGGAATTTCAAAATTAATTAATGCTTGAAATTTTATTATTTCCTTTTGATTGATTTGGGATGAGGGTATTTTTTTTAGATTATTTTCTTTACATAAAATTAAAAGTTAATATTTTTATTAATTGACATTTTCCACCTGTTGCAGTGACGTATCACGCTGGGACAATTGGTGAACTTTTTTATTTCATATTAGTGTATTTTTTTTGTATTTTTTGTACAGGCATTTCCAAAAACCATTTAATAAATAGATTTTACTGTTTTTATTTAATGTGTTTTATTTAGCTCACATTTTCTCTTCTTTTTCAGATTTTTTTTAAATAACTTCTTAATTTTAACTTACATTTTTTTTTTATTTTATAAAAGTATCTGGAACAAGTGAGTGCCCGACACATCCACGGGCTTTCCAATTTAGGCCGTAATAAATTGGTGGCGCTCACTTTTTTTACTTTTAATTTTTTTCCCACGCCCACTCTCCGGGATAAACGAGCTTAGGACATTGATATTGCACGCTCTGTTGACCACGAGCTTGTCTCTTGATACTTTTGCCTTTATTACCTTTGCTAGTTTTTTTTTATTTCAGTAAATTAATAAAAATATTTCCTATTTTAATATTTAGAAAAAAATAAGAGCGTAGCAATCTTGCACCCTACGGTTATAAACCAGAGCAAGGATTACATGGTTTTAAATGTAAAAAAAAAGATGGATTTCACTTCACAATTGCGTATTTCAATAATAATATTAGTTATTGAGCCACACTTGAGAATTAAGTAGAGATTATGTAGTTATCTATACAGAACCTTATTTAGAGAAATGTTAAGTTCAAAAATTTATTTAATAACATTTTTTTGTAATATTTTGATTTTCGTTATTAAGTCAAGCATTTTTGTTGATTTTCAACGGGGCGAAATAAAGATTAATTTTAGATGGACATGTGACTGGTATTTACATACATACATACATATATATATATATATATATATATGTGTGTATATACATATATATATATATATATATATATATATATATATATATATATATATATATATATATATATATATATATATATATATATATATATATATATATATATATATATATATATATATATATATATATATATATATATATATATATATATATAGCAGAAATATATGATTTCTGCAGGTGCAAAACGGCCTACATATATCTTTTCCGGCCAAGAACTTTTGATAAAGGTGTGTGAAAGCGCATTTTTATTGATTTTAGTATCTATATATATATATATATATATATATATATATATATATATATATATATATATTGATGATATACAGAGACAAGTTGAATTTCTGTTTAAAATTGTATACAGGGTTGAGAGGATTAGAATTTGAATTTGTATTTCTTTCCAATTAATTAATTAAGTTGAAATATATTTGACTTAAACCACTAATATATTTTTTATCATTTACTGCGTGGCTCTCCTTTTTTATTGCAATCATTTCCTTAAGTGTTAATTTATAATAATTTCTATCTTGGGCTAAAATCTTGGTTGCGTTAAAGTTAAACTCATGTTTTGTTGTATGTTCATGTTTATCTAATAATCTAATTATCCCCGCTAAATCTCTTTTACCTGAAAATATTTTTGACGATTTTCTGACGTTTGAGAGGATTAAATTTGAAAAAAAAATTCAATTCTACTAAAAATAAAAACTCTCGAAACTATTGTCATGCACCTCAAAACATAATAAAAATTAATACTAATCAATTGTTAGACAAAATTTCTGACAATGAAATACTAAATGAAGTAGCTGAAATTCTTGCTCTAGGTCCAAATTTCTCTCTTCCGATAACAAACGAAAAACAGTTATCTGTCACGGATTGTCGCTGTGTTGAAAGTGTTATTTATGATAAATCAGACGAAATTAAAGATTCAATCCGCGCAGACGCAGTAAGTGTTGCCACAAATCACAAAACAAAAATTAATCAGAAAAAATTGAAACTAACAAAATGTCAAGTTAAAGTCCAGAAACAAATATGAAAAACAAAGCACTTTGTTAAAGATAATCCCCAAATTAAAATACTCAAACCTGATAAATACAATAAAACAGTCGTAATGAATTCAAATGATTATAAAAGAAAAATAAATGAACTACTGAACTAATGAATCTCATAACGAAAAACACAGCCAAAAACTTAACAATACATGATGCAGTTACTCTTAAAATGTAAGGTTTACCTAAAATCCATAAAACAGGCATTCCATTAAGATCAATTGTTTCGTGTATACAATCTCCATTTTACAAACTCACAATATTTATCAGAATGCTTGTCAAACATTACCGGTAAAAACAATTATTTTATGAAAGATTCTTTTACTTTTAAACAGTTTATTGATAAAATTAATATTCCTAACAATTACAAGCTTGTATCGCTTGATGTGGTTTACAAATACCAATATCCCAAACGAATTAGTTCCTCAGATAATAACATAGAAATGGGACACTTTAAAAATATAGACAACACTTGAATTGAGAGACTTTATAGAGGCTGTAAACATTACATTAAACAACAATTTTCAATACGAAGGAAGTTTCTATCAACAGGTAAACGACTGTGCAATGGGCTCCCCAATTTCCTCTACAATAGCACAACTTGTAATGGAGTATCTAGAAGAAAGTGTTTTGGAGAAAATAGATTTTAATATAATGTTTTCAAAAGATTCTTTGATGATTGTTTGACGGCTATTCCAGAAGATAAAATTAACAAACTATTAATAATTTTCATCCTAAGTTACAATTCACAATGGAAATTGAAGAAAATAATGAAATGAATTTTTTAGATTTAACGTTAATCAGAGAATTGATATCTAAATTTTAATTCCAACCATTCAAACAACCAAAAGAATAGTGTAATAATAGGTTTTACCGATTTCAAAATGTTTCAAGAACAAACATTTACAGGGTCTTTTTTTATGCAACTTTTTAAAAAGGTTGGATTATTTCGCGTACGATTTTGAGTTAATAATCAATTTGCGTAAAACTTTTTACATTAACTGTCCTATTTTCTATAGATTCAAACAACCCAATACATATATAACAAAGTTGGGACACAATGTATGCAGAGTTCTAAAAGATATCTGCCAGTGAGAGCTACATTTGTTATAGATGTGTTGGGTAGGGTGTAGGGTAAGGTAGGGTATTAGAGTATAGTTGTACCTTTTTCAGATGTGATTAATTAAGTTAGTGCTATCATAGATCAAACCATTAATCCATGTATACGAGGCAAAAGAATTAATCTGCATTTAATCGTTTTCTAAAACTTCAAAAAAGTTTTGTACATTTCTAGTAGAGATACATTACAAGCTCTCGTAAAAATTCTGAATGGTGGTGGCGACGGCTAAAAGAGGCCCTTAAAAGTAATTACCCTTAAAAAAGCACCTGCTTTTGACGGGCTCTGCACCTAAGAACCTACATTGGTGTTTTAATTATGCCATTATGCTAATTCTATGACCTTAACAAGGTTGCTTTTCAATTTTTCATATTTATTAAGCCGGTAATTAAAATGAGTAAGGGTTGAAAATTAATTTTTCATTTTCGAGAAATATTTATGATACCCAAGATTAAAGCTCATTTAGATTGAGTAGCTTTATGGTAATTATCAGGATCGTTATATTAGATAACACAAAAGACTAAGCTGTTTATTTGTTATTCTGCGAAACTCTAGAACGATAGACAATGAAAGAATATTTTATCTCAGATTAAAAATAAATTTTTCTAATACGTGTAAGAAACCAAATCAAATTAACATTTTAATTAATTTATATTGAAATCTGATTTTTTTAGGTTAAAAATATTTCTGGTATTTGTAAATTACGTAATATGTTGGTTGTTAATGACCTTTGTCCTATTACTAATAAAAATAATATGAGAAAAGTTGGTAACAAATCTGAAATACAAGCAAATAAACGATAAGAATAATTTTAAATAAGATAATATTTTCTTATCCTGAGGTTAGGCGAGATTGAGCAAACATATTTTAGGTCGCAAAAGAACAGCAGCCCAATAATATCATTAAATGCTCTATAAGAATGAAATGTCTAAGTTCACCAATACACTCATTTTTCGAACCAATGAAAACTACGTTTATTGTATGATGACCAGTTTTACATCCAGAAAATGTGTCTATTTCCGTAAAATAAAGCCTTTTTTATTGTCTAAACTAAAATTGCATTACCATTTTTGGCGATTTGTTTTTTTTTTCGAAAATAAAAAATTTCCTTTGTCACTTAAGTTTGTAGGATTTATTCTTATATGGTTACAACCTATTTGCTTATTACGCAAAATTGTGTATGACAAAAGAATATTTCAATTTTTTCTATTTAAAATAGTTAAAAAAAAACACTATGTCGAACAACATTATGTGACATCAGATTTTTAAAAGTATGTAAAAATTTTCTATTTTTCGACAGTTTCTAGTTGACTAAATAGGAAACTGAAAGCCACTGGGACTCTCGGACAAAGGGACTTTAAGCGAAGAGATAAGACCAACTACAAAAATAGTTCTTAATGTGTTCAGATTATCTGTTGCATTTAGATTGACAAACAAAAATCTTTTTGGCTTTTTCGCAACTGAATAAAAATATCTAACTTTTTAATTAAACTAAATATTGGTTTCAATCAATTTAAACTTAGATATTTTTATTCAATTGCGAAAAATCCAAAAAGATTTTTGTTTTACAAAAATATTGTTATTAACAACCTAGTTTAAAAAATGATATCGATTAAAATTTAAATCCTTAGTATGATTTTAAGCTTAATTAATTCTTTATGATGTGTAAAACATAGTTATTTTATTTAGTCCGAGGTCACAGTTTTTATTCGATTACTTTAGAAATTCTAAAACTTGTTTCGTTTCCTGTCCTATATTGATTGACTGTCATCTTCGGCTAATATTTTTTTTTAGGTGCAGTAATAAAATGTGTGATTAGATTCGTCTGTATCTTCACATTAAAAACCACATTGTGAGATTAGTTTGAAATTAATTTTAGTTACTATCTTAACTTAGACAGCCTAGATATTGGAATGTAATGACTAAATATCCTAAATATGATAATGGATTAAAAATATTTCTGTACGACTAATAAATAATGGCTACATTATCAATATATTCTTGGACAAGTAAAAGGAGCTATTAATACTACCAGTGAGCAGTGACTTATTAATCACGGGCTACAACCAATCACTTTACTTTAATTTCATTACCTACTTATGCTTGCTTTGACTAATCACGACCCTCGGTTTCTTTAGATTGATCACTTAGTAATTCAAAAGATGATAGGTTTATTTCAGATTGCAGGAAGATGAAGAAACAACGGCAGTCTCGGTTTTTCTAAAGGCAGCTCACTTATACCGATCAAAATATAAATATTTTCATAAATAATAAATATTAGAGGGAACTATTCAGTTAGGTTTTTATGCTGAAGCTAGCACTTTCTACATTTTTTGTCATGAGAAATCTCTGGCTTATTTCGAAAATTGGATTCTACAGATCGATTTTTTCAAAAATATTGAGTGTGTCATGACCGTCACTTGAAAGCGACGCCTTCATTGTTATTATATCTGTCAAAGTTTAGTAGTAGTAGTAAGATGGGGGGACAGACCCAGCAACCAGGCCTAAAAGGCCCTTTTCGCTAACCCCGGTCCCCTACCTCACTCCACTTCTCTACGAAGGCGCCCCAGCCGAGTTGTTGTAATTCTTTTTTGGACTCAACGCCGAAAGTATTTCAGCATAGTCTTACCCACCTTTCACACGTTCATGATAGGAATCCTCTTCCTCTGCCCCACAGTTAGGCCAACAAGGGTTGTCCGCTAACCCCAGCTGGTACATGTACCTGTTTAGTTTATAGTGTCCTGTCAAAATGCCAATCACCTGACGGCTCCTTGACATCAACCAAGTTGCCTTAGATCCGCATGGGTTGGGTAGCATTTCTTTTGCCTGTCTACAGTAGTTCGTCCTTGAGCACTTCTCCTTTGTCTTTTCCCAGGCCCATCTACTCAGGGCCTGCGAGAAGTATTTTTTACTTATACCCAGGCAGGGTTCTGGGCCCGAGAATTGGAGCGTCAATCCTCTTCTGGCGAACTCATCCGCTTCCTCGTTGCCTTCGGCACTACTAGGCCCAGGGCCCATTTTAATATCACTACCTTTGTAGTTACTAGCCCACTTAGTGAATCTCTGCATTCTTGGACTAGAGCTGAGCTCATCCTGGGCTTACCGATGGCTTTAAGAGTCGCCAGACTGTCTGAGTGAATGTGGATTTCATTTTCCACTTCCACCCTGATTTCCTCCTTTATTGCAACCTGTAATGTAGCATAGACCTCAGCCTGAAAAACAGTTGTTTGTTTTCCTAGCGAAAAGGCCTCTCTGACACCATTGTCCGACCGGTATATTCCGGCGCCGGCTGACCAGGAACTGGCCATCCACAAGCCGACTGTATATCACGATTGAACGTCAGCTTGATGGGGTGTCCTATTCTCCTTGCATTGATCCTCTTGTTTAATTTTTATTTCAAAAGACCTAGTGAGCCTAAGACGTCTGTCTGGAAGAATCGCCCTCGTAGACAGGATGGGGATCTCCTGGCGCAGTATGAAGGCGAGTTTCATGTGACCCATTCTTGTTCAATTTTTATACCAAGTTTCATCCTTTTGCACAAGGCCATGGCTTCGAAAGCTCGGTGAAGCCAAAAAGAATGTTAGGTGCGGGGCCGGCGCTTAGTGTAGTCGTCATTGCTCTAACAATCCCTAAGCAGGCCAGTCTTTGAAGTCCAACCAGTTTTTGGCAATAAGTAAACTTCACTTCCGGCCCACCACGTGGCGTAGTTGCCACATTATTGCCATGGCTTAATTGGTTAATTGTTCGATTTCCACGTCAGTTTACTATCCATAACCACCCCGAGGTATTTGACCTCCTGCTTCAGGGGCAGAGGTCTCTTGTATAGGGTTAGTGACCTAAATCCTACTAAAGTCTTTCTCCTAAAGTATGAGCTCTATCTTATCTGGATTGACTGAGAATCCCGACTCGGCGCACCATTGTTCAATTATCCTACACACCCCTAGCATTCGTTCACAGACAGTTGTTAGGAACTTGCCTGTCATCATTACAAGTCTATGGTCTGTGTATGCCTGCGCATACAAGCCCACAGATTGAGTTTTCTCAAAAGCCAATCCATTACCAAACACCAGAGGCGTGGCGAGATGCAACTACCTTGAGGGCAGCCACCTCGCACAACGGTCTCAACTTGGCAGTATCCCATGGAAGCACTAACCAAACTACTTAAACGCGCAGATTTCACCCAGCTCACAAAATAATCTGCTGCTCCTTTGGCCTGCAAGGCTGGCTTTATCAAAGGCACCTTCTATGTCGAAGAAGAGTGATACTGCTAATTCCTTGTCTGCTATAACCTTTTCCACTTTCTTCACCACAGCATCGAAAGCAGTCTCTGGTGACTTTCCTTTGTTGTATGTATGTTGGTTCGTGTGTAGTGGATACTCTATGAGAGTATCCTCTGTTAAGTATCTGTCAACCATCTTATCTAAATGTTAAAGTTTAACATTCAGCGTTAATATTTTGGTGTTTTTATTGATCTCAATTTAAACGTTAATGAAGAGTTAACTGGCATGCCGCCGGATATTACAGAAGCAGCAAAATCTGTAGCGATCGAATTTCTACCCGCAAAAGCTAGTATAAAAATATAAATTGACATAAAACAAGAGTCTTATAGATTGGCGCATCAAAAAAAAAAGTATTAGGAAGTTCCTTTTCAGAAAACAAGTAAAAACTGAGTTTTCTCGGCCTCGGCTACCTTCGGCTATTATTTAGATGCTCAATGAATCATCGGCGGAACTTATACAATTTACTTCAAATTTTGCACAAAAATAAAATATTACATAAAAATGCACTTATTACATAAAATATTTTGGTTCGAATCCAAGATGACGAAACAAAATGGCGGCTTAAAAAATGTAAATAACAGCCTAAAATACTCCTTATTAAAATGATTTCAAATATGCAAGAATTAAGTATGATATAGCAATGAACTGATAAAACTGTGGTACGAATTTGGCAGAACAAAATGGCGGCCAAATAAAATGTTTGTTGTTTTAAAGTTAAAAAGTTTATATATTTTCACATTTTAGATGCCAGAAAACATTTTTTGTCACTTTCGTTGGTATGTGTCTCGGTCTGTTTATGTGTTCCCTAAAAAAGTACTTACTCGATTGACTTTAAAATTTGATGGAAAATTATGGGTCATATGAGGATAATAGCATAACATTTTGGTAAAAATTCGATATGGCGGAACAAAATAACGGCCTAGTGAGTGAAATATCAAAAAAAAAAATTAAAAAACCAATTATCCAATTTGCCTTAAATTTTGCACAAAAATCGAGCATTACATACAAATGAACTGGTAACATTTGTGTATGAATCCAGGATGCCAAATAAAATGGCGGCATAATAAAATATTTAAAAAAACAGCCTGAAGAAACTACCTATTATACCGAGTTTAAATGTTGTGAAAGAATTAAGTGTGACATAGAAGCAAACTGATAAAATTGTGATACGAAATAGGATGGCGGAACAAAAAGGCGGTTGAATCAAATGTTTAAGGTTGGCATTGGCATTGGCTTCGGACAAAAAAGTCACCTTCGGTCGAACTCTAAAAATCAGTTTTGAGGTTTCGCTTTCTGTTACAAATATTGACTATTTCAGATTTCATTCTTGAGCAATGGAGTTCTAAGAATTGACCGTTTTAATGAAAGGTAAACGTTTACTTTTTTTTTCTAAGTTGACTGAGACATTTTTATAATAGTTAAAACCATATTTTAGTTGTCCAATGGAAAAAATATTTGATGAAATCTATGCTATACTACAGGATGAGTATTGAGACCCTGCAGTTCAGTTCATAAAAAATGCCATTATCATCGGTACAAACTAATCTTATGACTGGGTTTTAATATACAGAGTTTTATAGTTAGAAGGTTGCTTACTTATGACTTTGGTGACAAATTGTGTTAACACGGTTGATTTTGAATAATACGAGAATAACAAAATACAATAAATTTAGAAAAAATACCTGAAGGCCATTTTTTCGTAATAACAAGTGCGTGGTCCTGTTTACAGAACATTTTTGGGAATAATGAACACACGCCATATAATTCGTTTGACTTCTACAAGAATATCACAAAATAAGCAGCAATTGCATCTTATTTTCAGGTAAAGCATTTTTTTCAATTTTGCATTCATTCGCCTGAAATATAATACCAAAAACCTAGAATGAAAAATGCTATTGGATTCGTGAAAAATATAAATTTTAATTTGGCAGAAGCATAATCCCCTTTGCTTTTAAGGTAAGGGTAATAAGTAATAAAAAAATACCGTAAATAAGCCAGAATGCAGGCGAACACTTTATGCTTGCCGTCGTTTTAAAAGGGAGGGGAATAAAAACCTCAAGTATGACGTATATATGGCGATAACCCTCAACAGCGCTCGCGAACAGCTTTCTAACCGAAATTAATAAAACCGAGCCATAAGGCGAAAGTTTATAATCACTAAACCGACCGAAAATCCACATAAAAGAACCTGCCGGTTTTTATTACAAAGAAATCAGGTGGATTCGCGTTACAAAAGCCGCACCCTTAAGAATACACAGTAAAAATATCATAACATGAGAAGACAAGGGCGTAGGTATTTAGGTTAGATAAATGTAATACGGTATTTTGCAATTAATTTTATAACAATCGTAGTAGAATAAATTCCAAAATTGTGAAAAAAAAATTAAAATCTACCTTGGGTTATCAATCTCAATGCTTAAATATTCATTTTTGGTATAGAGTGAACTGTAGACTTTGAGAATTATCTTAGAATTATATATATTTTTGAAACGTAAATATCGTAATAGTTTTAAAATAATAGACAATAATTTTTGACATGCTAAAACGATGGCCTTGTCCTACCTTTATTTTTTATTACAACATTAAAAAAGTCTTTTTTAAATTTTTTATTTTATTTTCTTTGACATGATTAAAACGTTGTCCTACCACTTATTATTTTCATTTTCATTCAAAATTATGCGTTGCTTTAATATTTAGTTAATTAATTCAAATGTACAATTTTTTGACCTACCAATATTTTCCTTTCCATCCCATTATTCTGAAACTTGCAAACCCTCATTTGTATATATGTTTTATCTTTCTTACCTTTTACGCATGGACGAATGGTACTCGCAGTGAAAACCGACCGACGACGGTGGATGCGAAGACGGATCAAAATAGAACGCGTGCTAATTTCGTGTCCTATAAATTTGTTGAGCTGTTTCTAACTTTACTTGATGGTAACTTAGGAGTTTCTAATTCATTTGAATAAACATATTTACGTCTATATTTTAAGCTACAGTACTAAGGGGTGAGTTACCTGTCAGGAAGGTTTCGTCAGGGATGTTTAAACCTTTAAAACACATACAAAATATAGCTCAAGCCGTATCACCCATGACTTATTTAAGCAGTGTGAACTGGTTTTAATAACCAGGGAAATGAAGTTCAAAAGGCAGCTTATTTATGAAAGTGTTTACCACCCCACCCCACACCCAGTCTTAAATCCGAAGTAAGAACTAGTAGGTGTTGCTTGCTTAACCGAAGACATTAGAATATAGGAAGTAGCATATTGCAGGACTTTTATAAGTGATAAATATGAAGGTCACCGAATCTGACCATATACTCAAAGTAGATAACTAAGATGCAATCATTGGTGTAGGACTTCAAGCATTAGAGGTATTATAGCGGGGGCATCAAACTGCGGTAAAAAAACTAATGATCTTATTAATTACTCATCTAGAAGGATTATGTTTTGAAAAGATCTACGTTTATTCGAAATCCCTTTATCAACCTAAATATGAGTATTTACGTAAAGTTTTATTATTTATAAAAGAAATTGGCTACTATACATATTACATATACCGCTACCACAAGCTAAAAAGAATTCGATATTTATATTTGTTGATTTAATATGTGAACAACACGACCCATCCAATATTTCCAGTTTCCATCTCCCTCAAACTTATCCTCGAAAACCAAAAGTGTTAATAAGAGATAACGTAAATTTTATAATATTGTTTAAACAGGATGAAACAAATTTTGAACATGTCTTTATGGATCACGTTTTACCAGATGTGAACTTTATTCTTTTATTGTCAGAATGTCTCCTATGTTCACCTATACACTTGATACAATTGGATATTACGATGAATCTGGTTTTCCTAAAAATATAAGGTGGGGATGGTATTACTCGGAGTTATGTAAATAATGAAATCATAATAAATACAGCAAATATGAAATATGATCTAAATTCTTTAAATAAGGGTGTCATAGATGATGTAGATATATTGAAAACTAAGATGAAAAAAGAAAATATTGAGAAATATATTTCGGAACTGGATGTGAAACTAGAAAACTTCGAATCATATCTGCAACAACAAAAAGAACAGTACAGACCAGTATTGAAAACTCATGAGCCAACTAATAACTTGAAAGCAATGTTTAATTGATTTTCCATCAGTTGCTAATTAGTCTATGATGCACAAAAATGTCCCTTGATCTGATTGCCAGTTTTAGGCGGATATCCTACATCTTTAAGAAATGATCTTATAGATGTATTAACTTTCAAACCGGTTTTATCACTCAGTGGTTCTGGCCCAACAAATTTTGAATAATAGTCAATGACTACTAGTATATAGCGAAAGTCATTATTGAGTTGCATTTCCGCTAAGTCAACTTCCGGTAGATCGCTAAAATTGCGAATATTGGTCTTTCTTCTTTTAAATTTTATCCTAACTAATTTATGAAGCTCAATCCAGAATCTCTTTTTTCTCTAAAGACAGTATTTTATTGTGCAGAAATCGTTGACGAATTAGCAGCTGATGAAAAATCATTTAAACATTGCTTTTAACTTATAAATACTTATATAGTAGTAGTCATTGACACAAATACAAAATTTTTCTGTCAATGACTGAAAAATTCAAGAAACTCGCCTAAAAAATCTGCAAACCGATCAAGGGATTTTTTTGCAGCAATCGTAGATTAATTAGCATGATGACAGAAAGTCTTTTAAACATTGCTTCTAAGATATTAGCTTGCTCATGAGATTTCATTATTGGTTTATACGTTCTGACATTTTCTATACCCTTTTTTGTATATGGGGCGTTGGAGATGAATATGTTATCGGTGCAAGTGCTTTACGCTGTTTTAGAAAAATTAAATCGGGCAGTTCTTCCCTAACAGGATAGCTACCTGTATTCTCACCTTCTCCTCGTATTGAAATTTCGCCTGACAGCGAGTTAACTTATGCATTCCCAATTCGATATTTACCTTTTGAATCAGAAGAATTTACCAAGAGAATCAGGAGATGAAGAAATATCGATTTTGTGTAATAAAGTATTTATTGCAAAATTGAGTAAAATTCACATGAAGTAAAACATGAGCCATGAAGAGATGTTTTATATTTGTTTCATCCTCTTTAAACAATATTATAAAATTTGCGTTATCTCTTATTAATTGTTTCGGTATTCGAGAACAATTTTGAAAGAGATAGAAGCTGGAAATATTTTGTCGCCCCATACTAAAATAGAATCGTAAGGTTTGTTCTTGTCCACACATTACATCATCTATACATTTAAAATACTATGACAGATTTTTCAGCATGTTCGTGAGAGAGTTGTACTGCACCAATATACATGATTTTCAACACTATTTTTTGAATTGTTTTATTGCGTATTTTTTCTATAAAACCAATATGTTTTTCTTCAATAACATTTCTGGACGATGAGGTGAATGCACCCCATAATGTTATAATTCCCCTGAAAACTCGTCGCGCCATCTAACGGAAAAAGCAGAACATGGTTTGCATTTAAATATCTGTGGGTATGTGTTGGTTTTGGCTGCACAGTGTATTCCAAATGTCCGTTATGCAGTTTTGTAATCAGAATCTCTAAAAATGGAAGGTTCTTGTTTTCCTCTAACTCTAGGGTAAATTGTATTCTGGGATGTATTGAATTTACGTGAGTTAGAAAGTTTTCGAGCCCTGTATGACCATGTTTCCATATAATAAATATGTCATCCAAATACGAATCCACAACTTGGGCTCCAAATTTGCTTTCTCAAGAGCTTCTTTCTCGAAGTATATGATAAATAAGTTTGCAACTCCTGGTGAAAGCGTGGACCCCATTGGAGGACCTTCTGTTTGTCTACACATTTGCCCGTTAAAAGAAAAACAAGTATTTTTAAGGCAATGCTCCGGGAGTGGTATTATATGTGTGGAAATCCTCGTTCATAGCAATCATGTCCATTGCTTCATCGGTGGGAATACTAGGATAAAAAGTCTTAACATCTAGGCTTGCTATGATATTGTCTTTTTCAAGAACGATATCTCGTATAATTCGAGTGAAATGCTCCGAGTTTTTTACAAATGAATCGGCTTTTTCGACAGCTGGCTGTATAATTTCAGCAAGATATTTTTCCAGCTTTTGGAGCAGCGAATTAATAGCACTAACGATAGATGTGATGGATGCCCCTGGCTTGAGCATTTTTGGTAAACCATAGAGTCTAGGACATCTGCTCGACTTTTCCAGTGGTATGATTTTTGTTGTATTTCAGGGTTTATTGGTGAACTTCTTATTTTATTTTAAGTTGTTTTCTCTAGGTATATAGTCGGGTCTCTTGGAACAGACTTATTGCATTTTTTATATATAGTCTTGGTTATTCATAATTACGGTTTCGGTTCGTTTATCTGCTGGAAGGACTATGATGTCTTTATTATTTTAAAGCTTTATTAGGGCCCTCTGTTCAGTGGCATTTAGGTTTTGTTCCGGTGGTTTGCTTGATCTTAAAATTCTTGCTACTTCTTGTCGAATCTCCTCTGCTTTCGTTTCTTCAGAGGAGTCAAGCACAGCTTCTACACCAGCTATTATTTCTTCTTTAGGAATTTCCTTAGAAGATATCGCAAAATTAAACAGTAATATCCGGAAAACATAAATAATGACTACCGGCCGCTCAGATATAACCTAATGTCTCGGGTGGGGGAGCTCGCGGTCGCTAACACTTCAGTCTCTATTAGGACGCGAGAAGGAAAGCTTCGAAAATGCCAAATGTGTTTTTAAAGAAACGTCAGCAAAACTTTTCTTTTCAGAACGACAGTAACACACGGATGTAAACCCGGAATGAAAACACATCATATAAATTACCTAATAGATGTATGGTTTGAAAAGAAATATATAATAATAAAAATTTACGATCATTCAGATCATTATATAGGGTGTTTGGAAGGTCGATGCAAAGTCTTGGGGAGGTGATAGGGGAGGTTATTTAGACTTAATTAAGCCAAACATACCTTAGTACAAAGTCTTACGGTTTTCGAGTTTTTCGAACATTTTGAATTTCTTTAAAAAAATGCATTTTTTCACATTTTTCTCCTTTCATCTCGAAAATAAAAAATGACAGTTTGATGATATTATTTTTTTTGTATTAGCAGAACGTTTGTCTCTTTTGAAAGTGCAAAGAAAAGAAAACCACACTGACTACAAAAAAATAATAAATAAATATCAGGTAATTTTTCGTTTTACTGAAAAAAAATTACTTTTTTTACTGAAGTTTATTAACAAAATTAGCTTGTCAGCATTATTAAAAATACTTTTAAAAACATTTGTCACTTATGGCCTTTCAAAAGTGTGGTATTATGTTTAGGTACCTAGTCAACTTTAAAAACCACAACCAAAAAAATTGGTAATTTATGTGAAAACGAGAAATCGAATTTAGACCATAAACAATGAATAAAGCAAAATTTCCTATTGAAACATGGTTTATTGTTGTTCAAAATGAGATCCATCGTTTCTTATGCATGCTCGGGCTCTACGTCTTACTTCGGTAGTTGTTGTTCGTAATAACATGTCCTGTTGCATTACTTGAAAAGCCTCTTCAATTTTTCTTATTAAATGGGTCCTTGTTACAATTTCTTCATTATAAACTAATTCTTTAGCCCGCCCCCAGACATAAAAATCCATTGGCGTCAAGTCCGGAGATCTAGCAGGCCACGGAATTGGTCCACCTCTGCCGATCCAAATATCTGGAAAAATATCATCCAAATATTGTCTTACGTCTTGACGAAAATGGGCTGGACATCCGTCGTGTTGGAAAATAATTTCCATGTTGTCTGCAAACTCTAATCCTCCAAGTAATTCAGGTAGATCGTTTTGCAAAAATGTAGATAACTGTCTCCCTTAAATCTTTCAGGTAAAAAATGAGGACCGATTAAATTTCGTCCAATTATGCCGGCCCATACATTGACGGAAAATTTGTGCTGGAAAGACACTTGTTTTTTCCAGTGTGCATTTTTGCCTTTATTAGCCCATTCATGCAGATTATGCAAATTTGTAATGCCCTCCCTTGAAAAATTTAATTCCTCGCTCCATAAAATACGTTTCAGGAATCGTTCCTCCTCAATGTCGCTATTCAAGAGGAAACGATAAAACTCGCGTCTCCGAACAGGATCACCATCTTCAAGTCCTTGTACGCCGGTACCATGGAACGGATATTTTTTTTCGTGCTGCATGGTACGCCAAACCTTCCATATCGACAAATTAAGATTAGCAGCAACCTTTCTAATACTTGTAGTGGAATCGTCTTCAAACGCTTGAAGGATTAGATTTTCGACTTCAGGAAGATGTCGACCTGGATTAACCGCAGGTTCATTACGTTGTACACTTCCCGTCTCGTAAATACGTCGGTAAGTGTTATAAAACACCCTAACATTAGGCAATCTCCTCTCAGGATATCGCTCTTGATACAAGCGTTATGCTTCTAATCCATTACCATCTGCTCTGCCATACATGTAAATAATATCTGCGTATTCTTCGTTAGTGAACGCAGCCATTTTACTAACTAATTACCTCAAGGTTTCAGCGAAAATCTACACTTGATGTTCGGTGCTGGATCAGCAAAACTGTAACTTGACACTACTGAATTAGGAATAATAAACTAATAGCATAGGAAGGAACGCGCAACGCTACAGATACCTTGAAAACTAACAGATTTGCAAAACATTTTTGTTGTATGCTTGTTATCAGTGTTTACATTAAAATTCTTAGATTTGGCCCGATATGATTGTTTATTGTGCACCGTTTGGGAAGGCCCGAAGCACAGATAATTTATCATTTATTTTTAAGAATGTAAACAAACTGATTTTATTAATAATACTTTATCACAAAAAGTAATTTTTAATATTCTTATTTTCTTAATTTTTGATCAGGAGAAAGAAAATTTACCTGAAATTTATTTATTATTTTTTTGTAGTCAGTGTGGTTTTCTTTTCTTTACACTTTCAAAAGAGACAAACGTTCTGGTTAATACAAAAAAATAATATCATCAAACTGTCATCTTTTATTTTCGAGATAAAAGGAGAAAAATGTGAAAAAATGCATTTTTTTAAAGAAATCCAAAATGTTCGAAAAACTCGAAAACGGTAAGACTTTGTACTAAGGTATGTTTGGCTTAATTAAGTCTAAATAACCTCCCCTATAACCTCCCCAAGACTTTGCATCGACCTTCCAAACACCCTGATATGTATTTTATTTGATATCGCGTAAGGTAATTAAGTACAGAGACCTCTTATATGCTTTCTAAGCAGCCGTATCTGCAATTGGCTACAAACAAGCTGGGACCTAGGACTGCTCACACACTTGCATTGTGCAGCAAGGGAGAATAGATGATAAAACTTTCAATTTAATTGCTCGGGAGTGCTATAGCAGGGGGTATGGTGCTTCCATCGGCTGAGCCGGCAAGACGACAGCTAGTATACCTTTTTGTTAGGTTAAAGTTATTATGTCGTATATATCTACCTTCCAAATAAGATAATGCAAAATGCAGGTTTTTAGAAATTTCAAAATGGATACTGTTTAGATGGATACAAAATCAATGACGAAAAGTGAATATCTACTTTTATATCAAAGGAGGGTCTAGCTGAGTGGAAGGGAATTTTTAATTTAAAAATATTTTATCGTCGAGGTGTACGTAAAAATGACGTCACGTCAAGGGGGTGGGTCAGAACAACGGGGGGGGGGAGTTGTGGGTTGCGGTTACGGTCAATTTCAAAAAAACTAATTTGTTAGGTTACATGAATATTTTTTAGGTTTAAAAATGTCACATAGTTGGGTGAGAGAAAAATTATTTGGGTCACATTATTAGGCAATATTTATTTGGTTCATGAAGTTGGGTTAGACGGTTAAGGGTGATGTTAAAACGGTCATCTATCTCTACTTAAATTGCAATACATGGTATTTGATTTGAAACCGATTCGGCGTGAGCATTTTAACGAAGCCTGATAAAACATATGTTCGAGTTTAAGTAAGAGGAGGATGTGGCTGGATGTTAGGGGATTGAAAGAAAATGAAACATTTAGTTACCGAAAATTTAAAAAAATCAAAATCGATGATCGCGTTTCAACTTTTTCGTCAGATGTTACTCACTCAACAAATATAAATTCTATTACGGACTATGCTTTCATGTACAGTTTTCATTTTTTGCGAAAAATATTGGGCAAAGCTTAAACATAAAATACGATTTATTATTATATATATATATATATATATATATATATATATATATATATATATATATATATATATATATATATATATATATATATATATATATATATACCGGGTGTCAACGAATCTATTAGATAGGCTATAACTTTTAAAGTATTTGACGTATCAAAACGAAATTTCGTATAAGTTTCGATCGCTGCCCGTTTCACCGGAAATGACTCCAGTTTCGATTTTTTAAATAGAACACTCTGTGTATTTTTACATTTTTGGATTCCTGTGACAATTCTGAATCAGAATGTGAAATTTTAAAAACTTTTTACGCCTACTTGATTTTTATAGCCATTTTTAAAATTGCATCTAGGTGGCCATGACCAGACGCAAATTAACATAAGGACCTGAAATGATGACAGAATAATACAACCGATAAGTTTTACTGATTAGTCTGATAGTCAGGAACAACAGAAATTGATAAAAACAAACAAAAGCACTTTTTGAAAAGAGGATTTTTCTGCGAATCTAACGGTACTAACTTTTTTGCGATTCGATTAAAAATAAGCTCAAAAATTAAATATTACTAAGAAAAATACACGATAATCAATTATTTACTTTTATCAAGTGTGCGATGGATATCCATCCTGGATATTAGGCATGATTTTTAATTGTGATAGTTGGTTGATCAAGATTACTTACGTTGGATCTATCTATGCTTCATGTCACGTAAAGTCTGCTCAGCCTATCTCTGTTGACGAAAAAAATGCACGCCTATGCGCCTAACGCTCGGAACAGCATTTTTTATACAGTTTTCTGCTGCCCCTCTTCAGATATCATCAACAAATTTAGGCGTGCAAATCTGTACATTTGGCTAACAAATATTCCAGAGTATTAAACAAAAATATAATTTCAACTAACTTCAATAACGCTGTAAAATGTAAAAGCACAATATTCAAGTTGACCATAGTTGTTCAAAGTGCATTCCTCCTTGTTCACGACACATTTCCGCTCGTTCAATTGCTTCTCTCAACACGTTGTGCAATATTTGAGGCGTAATGCTTCTAAATACACGTACATTCTTTCTTCTAAGATTTCAAGATTGGCTGGGGCTGTTACATAGACTCTTTCTTTAACATATACTTAAATAAAGAACTCGAGAACAGTGAGATCCGGTGAACGGGCTTGCCACCCTATTAGGCCATTGGTTGCAATAACTTTATTATTAAAAAGTTCAATTAAATAATTAAGAACTTCTCTGGTATTGTGAGGCGGTACTCTATCTTGCTGGAAGTAAATTCGGCGTAAAACTTCTAAAGGTAGATCATTAAGATGTTGCGCAATTTCATTGGCCTTGAAATAAAATTGGCCCAATTATTCTGTTACCCAGCCCAGACACTGACACCAAACCTTTCTTGAAAATTTCCTACTCTCATTTCATGTTGATTTTGTTGGGCTCAGTAACGAGTGTTTTGCTTGTTAAACATATCATTATTAGTAAATCTGGATTCCTCAGAAAATAAGATAAAGTTGATAAAATTTGGGTCATTTCTACAATTTTTGAGCAACCAATCGAAAACAACACGCGTCTATTGCCATCGTCAGGATACAAATGTTGGTGTAACTGGTACTTAAAAGGGATATCCGTGTTTCTTTAGTATTTTTCTAGCTGATTCATGACTTAAACCCAGTTCGTAATTAATTTTCCCTAAAGAACTAGTCTTATCAACTTCAACCATAGCAAGAACGTTAATCTCTATTTTCTGATTTATAATAAAACTGACTTCCGCCGCCTGATTTCCTTCTCGATGCCTAAAACGATTCTCGAGATATGGAAAATACTGTTGGACTGGATGTTGCCGGTCGGGGTATCTCTGAGCATACAATTCAGCAGCATTCCTTAAATTTTTATGACATTCTCCAAATATCAACATATCAACTTTTTCACTTTCAGTATACATTATTTTGACTTTTGAAAACAAAAATAATACTGAAAGTCAAGAAAAATAAAGAAATCTTATGTCTACTCATAAAGTGTCACTGTTCAAACAAAAAATTCTACTTAATATCCTGCATGGCTATCCATGGCACACTTGATAAAAGTAAATAATAGATTATTTTTAATTCAATCGCAAAAAAGTTAGTACCGTTAGATTCGCAAAAAAAATCCTCTCTTCAAAAACTGTTTGTCTAAAAAGGGTCGGTATTTGAAAAAAAAATAGTTAGACAGAAAAATTTGATTCTATCAACTTCTCTTGTTCCGAGCTATCAGATTAATCACTAAAGATTAGCGATTGTATTAATCATCATTTCAAGTCGTTAAATTATTATGCGATAATAAATAAATCGGTGAAACCGGAAGTGACCGGAAAGAGAAAAATTTGCGAAAACTCTCCTCTTTATGTAACATTTGCTTATACGAAATTTCGTTTTCATACATCAAATACTTCAAAAGTTATGGACTGTCTAATAGATTCGTTGACACCCGGTATATATATATATATATATATATATATATATATATATATATATATATATATTTATATATATATATATATATATATATATATATATATATATATATATATTTATATAAATTTGTGGGGGGTTCTTGATGATGTAAGAATCGAGAATCAAAATTTCGTTAAAAAAATGTAATATATGCAAATGTTAATGCCGTTTATTTTAGTCATTATTTTCTGTGACACGTCATCTTTTTGGCTTAGTCGCCTACTTGATAAAATTAAAAAATAAACTATGGCGACGTTTATGATTAGTTCGGAGTGAATTATAATTATTCACTGCTAGTAATGAATAATGTATATCATTATAAGTGTAGAAACACTGTATATTGAGTTTATTATGGAATAGTTCTTTCAATAAGTTATACACTCACAATCGCTATATATGACTTTCCCGTCCCCTTACGAGTACCTAATTAGGGTAATGGATGACGAATCTGCTGATTTTATTATTTTTTTGTTTAGGAAAAAAAATGCAAATTGTTAATACGGTAGCTCTTTTGCGAGAATGGCGTCATTCGCTGAGTGGCCCGGTATTATATATATATATATATATATATATATATAGCTTTTTACTTTTTTGTAAATAATTACACCCGCCAATGCTATGGCTGTATCGTCAGACTTTTTCGTTGCTTAGTTTTACCTAAAGGAATGTTTAGGGGTTCTCTTAATTAAATTATCAGTCGATGTTTAAAACGACTCTCTTCTTTTTCTGTGCAAACACTTGATCTCTTTTAAGATTTATAGCCCACAAGGAGATCTCTGTTTACATTTCTCCTTTAAATTAATTTACCATTATTGCCTTTTTTATCGGATTGGGACGTTTCAAGACTAAAGGACTTAAAATTATGTTGACTTGCATAATTATTTCGATTTTAGATATGATAAAATTTTAATCTCCGGCTTCACGGAAAAAGTTCTTACTTCCAGTGTCACTCCCATGTATTATTGTTTGAAATTCGCTGAGGGTTGTTATTTTACAGACTGGCGAATTGAAAAAAAAACAATTAAATAAATTAAAATTAGCAACAAAATGTAAAGTTCTGTCGCTATAATACATCCTAAAACAGACCTAAAACAAGTCTGAATCTGTAACGTAATCCTATCATGTTCTTTTTTAAAAAATTGCTCTCTAGAACAGCGCCAAAGCCTGCGTATATTATGCGGGTAAGAACGTTTTATCATTTTCAATTTGCAGGATGTGACAATGCGATTTTCAACTTAAAAGGATTTCGGCTGGTTCTTAATTAAACGAAATGTAATCCCCTCAAACATGAAGGTTTTTTGACAAGACATTAATTTTTGCTAACCAGGGTGGACCTCTTCACTTAAAAGGCTTTTTAGTGGCTTCAGAGGAGATTAAAAACTTTACGAAATGTAAAAGGACTTTTCTATGGGCAAACCACGTTTACAATATGTAAAGATCTCTAAAAAATATGAACAGGCATAAAAGCTTGATAGGGACATTTTATACGTTCATATATTTTAATTTACATTTTATATACATATAAATGCAAAATAAGTTTTGAGGACAAACCTCGTTTGGTCTGAAAGTGAAAATGTAAAATTTCTCTTGGATTTGTAGGCGAGTGCAACTAAAAATAAGAAAAGTGACCAATACTAAAGTATTCTCATTTTTTTTGGTGAAGCAAGTATTTAGAAAAAAAATTGGGTATGGTAAATATAAATATTCGAATTTTAAAAACAAAAGCTTCTAGTAAAAATATGATTTTTTTTCATATTTTTTTGAAATAGCATATTCCAGCATATCTATCAGATACTATACATTAAAAGCGTGAGTGCAACTACGGAAATAATACCTAATCATTAATAATATATTGTTAAGTAGTTAAAAGATCTGCATATCGGCGTAAACTCATCTTCGCAAATTCCAGATCTGTGTAGCATGGACATTACAATTTTTTTTCTAGAATGCAAAATTCCAATCGGTGAATTATTATTTACCGGGTATGCGTAAATTCCATTTACTTTTCCATAATTTTGCTAACCAGCATGCACCTTCCCTTCTCTCACCATGTTTCCGACATTTACTATAGTCGTTAAATCTGCCTTTATATCTTAACTAGATACTTAACTAGTCTTACGTATCAAAAAGTGAGCTGTTATCGCTAAACCATAATTGTCATCGGTGATGATATACATTATAATATATATGTTGGTGATCCAACAAATCAACCGTTTAAAAGAAAATAAATTGCTTTTAAACATTATAAAAATAAATTAAGTTCCCTCTGATAATCTAAAATTGCTTATATAAATTCCCCAAATGTTATTTTGGTATGTCAATTATACAGTATGTGTCGCTAGTAAGTATTTTATTTTTTTAGGATTGAATATCGTAATTGTTCCTGAATGAAAACATTCGTTCTTCCCCCAAAAATGCGAACGCTTTTTACAGAACTCCCCAGTGAGACACATCTTCGGCTGGGTTTTGTTTTAACTGACTCGCTTATTGGTTTTTACGATACATGTCTAACGAAACTGGTCTGATTTTTACGTAGTTATATTGTGCTTTCCCTTTTTCCTGTCGACACCTCCAAACGTAGATAATTTAATAGCGTGAGGGATATGTAAATATCATAAAGGGCATACCGCAAATGCGGCAGCTTCCGACTTTTTTCTGGGGGAAAAAGCGATTTGTAAAATTTTATTGATTCAAAAGATGATAATTTATTTAGGAAAATGCGTAAATTTTCGTTCTGCTTTTCATTTTTCTTATATTTTATTTGCCTGAATACATTAGAAGTGGAGTAATGATTTGAGAATATAGATATACCTACCTGAATGATGATTCCATCAGAAAATGTCGAAAACTAAAATTAAGACAGAAGTTGTTTTTATAAGAAAGCGATGCGAAGTTCTACAAGAGTTAAATAGTTTTGAACGGAAAAAATTAAACAGTATGCTTTTTTTTAAGTTAGATTTGGGAGTCAGTAAAAAGTTAAGTGAACGTGAAACCCTCTAAAAACGCAAATAAGGTAGAAAAACTTGGTTTTTGTGCAACAATTCGTTTTCTCTTTGTCATACGAGTATTGTACATGTTTTACCTAAAATTAACAATTTTATCACCGTAGCAGCCAGGTCAAGTTGCCTGATGTGCGTCAAGCATAGGTATAAGTGTCATATGGGGGCACAGGCGCACTTAGCAATATGCGACTTATCGAGCGATAAGTTTTGTTTATGGGGTGGGATAAAAGTTATCAGATTCAAAAAATACGTCCGTGTATATATATATATATATATATATATATATATATATATATATATATATATTGGCTTTGTTTATGGGGTGCGATCGGTAATGCCGCATGTGAAAAGAAGTACCAGCAGGGGTAATGAGCATTTGCTGACTGAAATTCGCGACTCTCACTGCGTATTGCTTAAGTAGAAGCGGATCAGCATTTCAGTGGTATACAAATTTCACTCCACTTATGAAAACGCAAAAGAACGGTACACCGTATTTTAAGAGATCACAAGTTGCATCCATCTCATGTGGTTGTATACCACGCAATTGTAGATAGTGATGTTGACCGTAGGTTGGATTATTGTCACCACTGGTTAAGGCGTGTGGAATTTTGGAAGGCATTGTGCCATTTATTTTTATTGAACATTTGTACAGCGAAATGTATTTAACATTTCTTGCATGGCATAAAAACGCTTCACATTGCGGTCTGTATTTTATATAGGATTATTTCTAACCCTGGATAAAACGTGAAGGCAGCCTATCAAAATCAATTGATGATAACTACTTATTTATGATAATTAAAGTACGAATTGGTAACTACTAATTAAATTAAAATCATAGTTAACGACAAGTTAAGGTTTTTGGTTGACATGACATATTTGATCGCTTTGATTGGAGCTTAGTTACATTTGCTTAATACTAATTAATAATTTAATGTAAACATTATACAAACTTAAATACTTAACGAAAAAGATATCACAAAGCGGTTTTTGGCAAAATAATTAAGTTTTTTGCATTCTTTTCTACTGTTGGAAAAATAATACGCTTAGAATTAAAATTTATCAGAAATCGGTAAAAAAGTGTTGTAGTTGGGAACAGTTACTAGAAAAGTTTCAGGGACTCTCCGATACACATTTTAAATTGATTTAAATGACACATGAACGAACCTAATTTAATTAGAATCAGGTAATTGTAATAGAAGATTAGCATTTTAAATATTACATGATTCATAACCTCATTAAGGGTAATACGATAAAACGGTTTCAACCACATTGATGGAATTAGCTTTCCAGTGGATACTTTAAAAGTTATAACCTACTCCGGAATTTTCGGCCGAAACGTTATAGTATGTTACCAAGGTTTAATTTGAAACATTTTTCATTTATGTGTTAAATATATTCGCAATTATATCAGTTTTTAAAACATATTTTAAATTGCAATAATACAGCAATAAACATATCAGTACAGTACTTTAGTGTATTAAATGGGTCTAGGTAATTAGTTTCATTTGGGATTTGTGAAGACTCAAGAAAATGAACGGGTATTAAATTTGACATTAAACACCACATTCGTGTCAGAATTCACATCTAACCAAAAGTCGTGAAGAATTAAAATTAAGAACAACAATTAACTAAAATCACAATAGAGTTATTGGCTGCATGGTTTTCATGACAGCAAATATTTCTTAATTGGGATTCCTTTTTGACTAAACCAAATCATTTTAAATGGCCTTGACGGTAGTCTTTTTCGAATATCATTGGATATCAATGGACAGGTTTTTGGATAATTGTCTTATTGCCTTTCAACGGCTTTTATTTGAACAAAATTTTGTTTTCGAAATTTTTGTCATTCGAACTATATATAATTAAAACTTTTTTCTTTCGAAATATTAATAAAGTTTTTTGAAAATCATATTTCAAAATGCTTCTTTTCGAAATGTATACCGCTTTCCATTTTCTTTGCAAGAAAAATACACATTTAAATAAAATAAAAAATATTTTTAGATATTTCAATAAATTTTGAAATCCATTAAATGATGCAAAAGTTCAAATAGAAATATAAATTTTAATAAACAAATGGTTGACTCTTTCTAAAAAATAATGGCGAAAAATGGTCGTGTTGCAAATTAATGTGTAACTTTAAAATAGTACTAGGGTGTCGTTATAAATTAAATAATTTAAATATTAAAATCAATACTAAGTAACTCATGTAATGTTTTGCATTGCTTTTAAACAATTCTGAAATTTATTTGTTAAAGTAAACACTATGTGTTAAATTTGTATTTGTATAAAATTTTATTTTAATTTTTTTTATTTCTTTATGTTATCTACATGTTAGTTACTATTTTTGTAAATGATATACCAAAAAATAATATCGTTATAAAATTGAAAAACCTACATGGGAAGCCGTGATTAAGCTGCATTTTAGTACACGGGCTGGGTCAAATTTAAAAAACCGAAAAAATGAAACAGTACAATTTTATTTAAAAATTGGTAAATTTAGGAGCCACGAAAAATATCACAAATTCTACCAACCCTGATGAACGCGCAAGCCCCTTAATTTGCAAATTAGGTAGAAGTTGGTTTTGTTGCGATTTGCGTTTTTTTTTTATCATGCGATAATGATGATATATATAAAAAGCTTATTCAATGCTCTGCAAAAAAGGTTCTATACATTTCTTACCTAACACGAATCCTATTGACGGCACGTTAGGCTGACTGTCAAGCACATTAACTGACTCATGCATAACGACGCCAACCCTAACCTACCCTAAATTTTTTTTAATCATCGAAAAACTATTCTGGGAAAAAAGAAATGATATTTTTTTTCTTTAAAAATTTCAAGGTGTCATTTTCCTCGGCAACGCACTGAGAGTCGCGAATTTCAGTCAGCAAATGCTTAGTACCCCTGCTGGTAGTTCTTTTCACATGCGGCATTATCGATCGCATCCCATAAACAAAGCCAGGGAGTAATTATAATATATATATATATATATATATATATATATATATATATATATATATATATATATATATATATATATATATATATATATATATATATATATATATATATATATATATATATATATATATATATATATATATATATATATATATATATATATTTATATTGATATCTTTTTCGTTAAGTATTTAAGTTTGTATAATGTCTACATTAAATTAATAATTAGTATTAAGCAAATGTAACTAAGCTCCAATCAAAGCGATCAAATATGTCAAGTCAACCAAAAACCTTAAGTTGTCGTTAACTATGATTTTAATTTAATTAGTAGTTACCAATTCGTACTTTAATTATCATCAATAAGTAGTTATTATCAATTGATTTTGATAGGCTGCATTCACGTTTTATCCAGGGTTAGAAATAATCGTATATAAAATACAGACCGCAATGTGAAGCGTTTTTATGCCATGCAAAGTAGCTTGCAAGAAATGTCAAATACATTTCGCTGTACAAATGTTCAATAAAAATAAATGGCACAATGCCTTCCAAAATTCCACACGCCTTAACCAGTGGTGACAATAATCCAACCTACGGTCAACATCACTATCTACAAGTGCCTGGTATGCAACCACATGAGATGGATGCAACTTGTGATCTCTTAAAATACGGTGTACCGTTCTTTTGCGTTTTCATAAGTGGAGTGAAATTTGTATACCACTGAAATGCTGATCCGCTTCTACTTAAGCAATACTATGTATAAGTTATCTCCATTTCTAACTACAGAAAGTCTAATAGACACAGGGACATGAGAGCACAAAGGAATGTGTTAATTCCTATTGCTTTTATTTGACTTAATTTAACTAGAAAAGTCAAAGAACTTAGTTGGTCATAGGGAAGTCAGGAAAAATTCAGAAAATTTTGCAAGATTTGTGGAGTTTGAAATTTTGACAAAAACCATGTTATGTTAAAAGATTTCCTTTAGTTTTTTTATGACATACTACTGCCTAGAATATTTTATCAGCTTAAAAGGAAATGATCACTGAAAAAAATCTTAGCTAAAATAATTCAGATTTCCATAGATGAACCAAAGGTTTAATAAAACATTTCGTCCTTTCTGCCTTTAAATTTAGTATAAAAAGTGAATGTTGAGAAATAATAGCTGTTTTAAAAGCAATATAACTTATTTAAAATCTTTTTCGTGGGATCAGATATTTTGAGGTTACTAGTTCTACGTTTCTACTAAAATTGTCTGCCATCACATGAGTAGAGTAAAGCAAAGCTGCTGAAAGGGTTACTCAAATTACAAAAATACGTAGATCATCCTGTGACAGAAAGTTGTGTTGTCATAAAAGTCATAGAAAATCGTTAAAACGGCCGTGATTGATAAACTACTCTTGCTAAAATTGTTCTTTTTTTAAAGATCTACTGTAAAAATTTAATTAACACATTTTTAGTTGGTGCCATTTCTCTATATATTATTTAATTAAGAACATAATGCTTTTCTGGTTTCAGATTCAGTTCATCTCAGTTAGGAGGCTTTCAGGCCAAATTAGTATACTTCGTACGATTTGTAGAATGGATGCCGGCTCCATACCAATTATTTTAATAAATGTATAAATAAATCAACTTCTTCACATATTAACGCACCGGGAAGTTATTTCTGTGGGAATGAGGGATTATAAATAATTTTTTTTTGTTTAGGAGAATGTATAATCATATTGGCTCCACTATCCAGAGAGAGAACGATCTCTGCCTTCTTGCACCTTTTGAGATAGAGACCCATCATTTTTATCTAGTAACATTGGTTTTGCGATTCTTCTGTATTTCGTCTTGATTTGCATTTTAGATGCGATAGCCTCTGTATAAATTTTTTTTCACTTTTTTATCTGATTTATCCATTTCGTATTATATTCCTCGACTTATAGTATTGGGTATCATTTGAAAAGTTTTGGTTTAACCCGTTAAAACCCAAGACATTATTTTAAGCGGAACCAATATTTTTCATTATTTTCTTAAAATATGCATTATTTAGAGCAAAAAACTAAATGTAACCCATATTCGGAAGTTCATGGGTTAGCCCCGAGACCCATGTACTCAGATGAGTACAATGGGATAATACAGTACAAAAAAAAGGTTTATGTGCACAGATTTTATTTAAAGTAAACTCGTACTTTTTAAAAATAAACAAACTTACATAGTAACATACAAATGTTTAAAACAAAATTAATATTACAATACAAAAATAGAATAATTAGGAATGATAAATAGCAAAACAGTCCCTTTCAATACATAAAGTAACCTTGCATTTTGCACAACTCCACCTGACTCTTTGATGACAACGAGTACATCTCAGTTGTTTTTCCAATTTTAATGGAAAATGACCACCTTCGTGTGTTCTGACACTTACTGGTAGTTCCCCAAGTGGTCTGCTCCTATGTTTTGATTTTTCGTGGCAGGCCAAATAATGGCGAACTACTATTCTCTCAAATTCAATAAGGCTAATTGGTTCTTCACTTACAATTTGACATATTCTCCATGCGTTGACAAGGGTCATGTTTATCATATTCGTGAACAACACCCACCACCATTTTTTGCCACGAATTGAGATCCTGTAATTGCTTACAGCTTGATCATGTAGATCCACACCTCCCATGGATTTGTTGTAGTTCTGGAAAATGTTGGGCTGAGGAACATCAACCTTTCCTTTTGCAGCTGACGACCAGCGTTTTACACGACCAATGGGCTCCAATGTGTCATAGTTTGTAACCATCGAGACTGTGTTATTATCCTGCCACCGGACAAACAAAAGAGCTGAGTCACTATCATACATGTGCTCAAAATAGCCCCTTTCCTTTTTTTTTTATAATTTTTTACGTTGGTCAGAGGACACTTCCTTGTTCGGTTTTCTCGGACCGTTCCGGTAGCTCGCTGACCCCGCTCTTTTAGTAATTTTAGCAGTCCATGGCTACTAAAATAATTATCAAAAAAAATTATATGGTCCGATGGTATTGCAACACATTCCAAAAGCTCAAGTACTACCCTAGATCCCAAAGGGAGATCAGCCACTCCATCAGTAATATTTTTAGCACCACAATATGTATCAAATTTGTAGCAATAGCCTGTGGAACTACAAAGCATCCAATTCTTGTAACCAAATCGCACGGGCTTCCCTTTTATGTACTGTTTACTAGAATGTCGACCAAAAAACTTAACCAAGGCTTCGTCAATTGAAAGATGTTCATGAAATATACCCCACTGCTGAAACTTTTGATTCAAAAGTGAAATCAGAGGACGTAGTTTTGCCATTTTGTCTTTTTTATCTAAATTGTCATTATTGGCTAAATGAATGAATCTCTTGATTTCCTGGAATCTATTTCTTGACATAGCATTTGGTACCACAGAAATACCCAAATCTTCATCAAGGCTCCAATAATTTCTCTCACTCGGTAGCTTATGGTATCCTGTCAAAAGCAGTATTCCAACAAATAGTTTTAGGTCGGCTTTGGAAACAAAAAAATCATGCCTATTTTTCTGTGAAGAATATAAATTAGTTTGAGAAACAATATGATTATAAACATCATCATCAAATAATTTTTCAAATATTTGAACTGGACTGAGATTTTGCAGCTCACTTTTTAACATTTCCAACCGATCTGCGCACCCTGCGGTCGATGGAATACTAGTATCTACAAAACTTTGAGTCCACTTAGGTTCGGGCAGCTTTTGTTTCTTGGATGGAAGAGGTTTTGGAGTACGCAAAATATTCTGTCTTACAACTGACAAAGGTAAATTGAACTCATCATCGCTGTCTTCGCTTTGACTAGTACTTACATGCCAAAGTTCGACTTCGCCAGCGACATCTTGAGGCATCAATAACTCATCTGGAATATTATTTTCATCGAAATCTTCCTCATCAGTCTGTGTATCAACATCAGGGGGAATAATCACAATATCGACCTCATTTTTTGCACTTGACGAAGCAACTTCTTCCAAAGCAGGTTGCAAGTGTTGGTATCTCTTCCCACCATAAAAATTTCTTATAGGAATTTCTGGAAAATCCTCAGAATTTATTGAAAACTAAAAAAAAGATACAATAAGTTAGTGGAAAAAAAAAGTAGGTTTGAAATAAAAAAGTAGCGCATCAGCCCATTGTACTTAACTGAGTACAGTAAAAATTTTCTACTTACCATTTTTTTAAAATGGGGCTATGGGCTCAAACAACACTAGGTATAGCATAAACAAACTTAGTACAAGCCAAAAACAAAGAATACACACAACTACAATACGGAAGATATTATTTTCAAAGGATTATTTGTTCCCGTGTCGCACATAAACAAGTTAACTCACGCAACGGTTGACGAAATTGCGTGAAAAAAAGGTAACTGGCAAATTCTGCCCAAATATCTATAAGCCATCTATGAGAAACCATTAAAACTATCGACTTTTAAATATTTATTTGATCTGCTGTCGCTAGAGGGAGCCAAAAAAAATATTTTCTATTGTGTACTAGAACGAGTACAATGGGAAATAATGGGTTAATATGTCATATATGGTTAATTACATGGTTAATATAATTTAAGTTTAAAATTGGTCGAGAATTGTTGCTGCAGAGGTGAATACTACCATGTTAAATTCGTCCTGGTCCTGTATATGCAAATTCTAATTACGATAATAATTTAAAATAACATTATTGTTTTTTGTTTACAATTATAATGGAAGCGTCTCAATATTTTCAATTTATTAAATAGCAAATTAGAAAATATTAGTGTGTCTAATGCACCCCGAAATTGTACGGAGGAGCTCTATCCTATTAAACAGCCCTGACTGGAAACAATCAGGCACCGAATTGATTCGCATTGGGGGTCCATTACTCCGAAATCTACAGACGCCGTTGTTTCCTTGTCTAATAGACTCCGCAGTTGCAATTTTGGCAAGAAATTGCAATGAACGTATTTTGGGTAAACACTATTTAATTTCGTTCGAACCACGTCTTTAATTGAAAACCTTTGTCTGGTTTTAAAATCAAGCCGAATATCGACTAGTTCGGAAGGCAGTCATTATAATACAGGGCTTGACGAAGCTTAAGAAGATCTGCACTTTCTTTTCTGACTAGGTGATTTAAGTAAATACAATTTATGTGGAAGTCTTGTATACTAAAAAGGCCGATGGTTTTTGAGAATGTTGTCCAGAAACAATAATATCCATTAAAATATATGATAAAAAATTGGTGACATATACATTAGAAAATAATCAAAAAAAAATTTTAGAACTACGGATGGGTCATTGGGTTTCAAGATAATCATTATATAAATATTGATAAACCTTAAAGTTGTCATAATATCAGGTTTTATTTTTTCAAAATTATGATAAAGATGATACAAATACAGCCGTTTGTTTTATTTTACTCAGTTGGCTACGACACAAATATTTACATCCGGTTTTTCTAAAACAGTTTAAATAGATAGAGTATATCCAATTGCCATTGCATTTAAAACTTTTATTTCGTTAATTATGTCATATTGCCGATTATTTGTAGAAAAAGAAGAACTATTTAAAAGTAATTTTCCGTTTTTTTATTCAAATATGTGTTAATCTCTTAGGTCAATCGGCAGTCTATCTCAAAATCTGTTCTAGAAATCTCAGTTTTTATTGCAACACATTTAGGTATTGAATATAAAATTTCCACAAATCGAGAATACAAAACTAAGTTTAAAAAACATTTCCTGGGAAAATTGTATTTTCATTGTACAAATAGGATATTTGTATTTGATTCTATCCATAATAATCCCAGCTATTCAGGAACATAACTATCTAAGCCAAAAAGTTACCATCTTTTCTCGGCAAGCACTGTGGTTTAAAGAAGTAAGACGACGGTAGTAATAATAGTTTATTCCTAAAAATATTTATAGGATTCTCAGACAATTTTAGAATAAATAGGTAAAAATTGTTTAATAAAAATACTTTTTTTAAGTTGATTTGTAACTTAATTATAATTTGCTTAAAAAATATTTGTTCTCTTTTTAAGAGAACAAAAGTGGATAATACTTTACGATAAAAAAAAAAAAATATATATATATATATATATATATATATATATATATAAAGTATATATATATATATATATATATATAAAGTATATATATATATATATATATATATATATATATATATATAAAATAAAAAATTATATGACCTAGTGTGTAGACATATTTAATGAAAAAAAACGAATTAAAATTTTGGGACATGCACAATCTTTTATATAAAATCAACTTACCCTAGAACGTAAGTACATACCACTTATATCCAAATAAAAACATAGAACACTACGACATTAATACTTATATATATTCTGTTTAAAACGAGCCACATTTTCTACCGTAAAACACTGTTTTGTGTTTACCGGAGTCAACTGTACTGAAATATGAATATCGATTTTTGCCGGAAAGAATATTTTTACGTTGCAGGAAGGAGAGGTAGGTACTATTCCTTAATTAGAATAAAAGTTTCGTTATAAACATTTCTTTTTAATTATTTTTGAAATGGAGTTAAAATTTACATTTACATTTTTTTGATTTTTTTATAAGCCAATTTGTTTTTTCATGCTATTATTGTATGTTAAATTAGATTAAAGTAGATTTTGTTCAGGGAATTAATATCTCTTTTATCGTTAACAGCTCGACTGTTTCTTTTAATTTCAATTGTTTCATAAATTTCTCTTTTTTTGGTATTGGATTCCTTTTTTAAAATTCTCGAGTCTAGCTATTAACGATAAAAGAGATATTAATTCCCTTAACAAAATCTACTTTAATCTAATTTAACATACAATAATAGCATTAAAAAAAAATATTGGCTTATAAAAAAATCAAAAAAATGTAAATATAAATTTTAATTCCATTTCAAAAATAATTAAAAAGAAATGTTTATAACGAAACTTTTATTTTAATTAAGGAATAGTACCTGCCTCCTTCCTGCAACGTAAAAATATTCTTTCCGGCAAAAATCGATATTCATATTTCAGTACAGTTGACTCCGGTAAACAAACAACAACAGTGTTTTACGGTCGAAAATGTGGCTCGTTTTATACAGAATATATAAGTATTAATGTCGTAGTGTTCTATATTTTTATTTGGATATATGTGGTATGTACTTACGTTCTAGGGTAAGTTGATTTTATATAAAAGATTGTGCATGTCCCAAAATTTTAATTCGTTTTTTTTTTCATTTATATTGTAGTTTTGAAAAAGGCAAGGATTACCTGCCGAAATGTCAAGTTTTAAAGTATTTTTATTAAATATGACTACACACTAGGTCATATAATTTTTTCAATCCGAACCAATACCCAAGAATTAACCCAAAAATATATACAGAAAGGTTCAAGAACTTCTTCAACAAATATATATATATATATATATATATATATATATATATATATATATATATATATATATTCTCGACAAAATGGGTGTGAAGGAGTAATCCTTACCGTTTTGGTTTATATATTTTATATATATATATATATATATATATATATATATATATATATATATATATATATATATATATATATATATATACCGGGTGTTTGGTACATCGATAGAAAGTTTTAAAGGGGTGAAAGAAGAGGTCATTTGGAGTCATTTGGACCAAATATGTCTATATACAAAGTCGTACCGATTTCGAGATATAGGCTTTTTCTAGTATTTCTTCATTTATTAAGGTAATTTCGGCAAATAAAAAATATTTTTGTCCCTGTCACTGATTTTATTTTTTGCAACTATTTTTTTTTATAATATTTAATATGTATATCAGCTAAAAAAAATAACAACAACTTCTTTGAAAACCACAAAAAAACACCGCACGCCAATGAAAATGATTTTATGCTATACAGTGGAACTAAGGCTCAACTTAAAACGCCATTTTATCGGAAATCACCCAATAAAAAAAATCTCAAATATGCTTAAAAACTACCTTAGGTTATACCCTTCTCAGGGATATATCAGGTTATGATCGATTATCACTATTTGGAATAATTTGTTGAAAAAAATGGAAACAATTACAATTATTTAGGTGAAACAATTGTCAGATTTACTATCTAATTTCACATCTAAAATTAAATCATAAAGAGAAACTTCGAATATGTTGTTATTATTATTCATTTTCAAAATGCCAACCCTGATTCCGAATACACTTTCGAGCTCTCTTTCTTATTTCGGTGGTAGTGACAGCGTATCGCAACTCTACCCTTAATCTTTCAGCTGATTCATTTATTCGTTGAATAAGCTGCTCGCGGTTGATTATTTCGACCTCGTAAACAAGTTCTTTCATGCGTCCCCACACATGAAAGTCCAGAGGTGTTAAGTCTGGGGACCTTGCAGGCCACAGAATTGGTCCATTTCTTCCTATCCACCGATTAGGAAACGTTTGATCGAGAAACTGCCTTACTGTTAATCGAAAATGAGCTGGACATCCGTCGTTTTGGAATATTATCCTGTCCCGTACATTCAGAGGCACATCATCCAAGATATTGGGCAACTCGATGCGTAAAAATTCCAAATAGTTGTCTCCATTTAGATTATCTGGAAGATAATAAGGACCAATAAAAGTTCGACCAATGACAGCTGCCCATACATTTACACTAAATTTGTGTTGGAAAGAAACTTGTTTTTTCATATGCGGGTTCTCGTCCGCATCAGTCCAGTAGTGAAGGTTATGAAAGTTTGTAATACCTTCACGAGTAAATTTTGATTCGTCTGACCACAGAATACTTTTCAAGAAAAGCCCATCCTCCATATCAGCGTTCAATAAAAATCGACTAAAAGCCATTCGTCGTACAGGATCGCCTTCTTCAAGGCCCTGAACGGGGGTATAGTGGAACGGATGTTTTCCTTCAGTCTTGAGAACAGACCACACTTTCCATAGAGACAAATTCAATTCATCAGCTACTTTTCTGATGCTGGTTGTAGGATCTGCTTCAAAAGCTTGAAGTATTTGTTCTTCCACTTCAGGATGATATCTTTCAACATGCCCACGTTCTACTATGTGATGAATGTTACCGGTATCACTAATTCGTCGATAGGTATTAATAAAAACTTGCACATTAGGAACACGTCTAGCGGGGAATCGATCACGATATAATCGTTGAGCAGCCGCTGCATTGCCATCGGCTCTTCCATACATAAACAAAATGTCTGCATATTCGCTATTAGAAAAAGCAGCCATCTTTAGAAATTGTAATTATTGTAACTTGAAAAACTATGAAATCAAAGCGAACTATTAGACCACAAGGTATTCAAGGCAAATATTGCAAGCCCAATGCTAAACGCACTACTGGCCTAAAAATATGCCAGGACCCATTCGACTAAAAACTGAAATCCGATAGTGCATTGTTAAAGTAATAATTATTGTATCTTCTAAAGAATTGATAAAAACCATCAAAATAGCGATAGTGGATTTAGGTATTTATTGAATTATTATTTAGGCCAAGCGACGGATATTTTGTTGACATGATATTTTTTAATGTTTAAATTCCTTTAATTCCAAGGTATTAAAATAAAAACGATACGTTTATGGTCAACCATTTTTAATGATGAAAATTAAATGATTTCTCTAAGTACATAATTTTATCATTCTAGTACTTCATTACATAATTGCAAAATCAAAAATAATTAAACTTTCCAAGTTGTGTCTTCAATATTTAAGAAAATACATAATTATAAAATCGGATAGTAAATCTGTAAATTATTCTACTTAAATTAAGTGTAACCGTTAAATTTGTAGTGATAATTATAATTATTGATCATAACCTGATAGTATCTCCGAAGAGGGTATAAAATTGCGTAATTTATAGGCATATTTGAAATTTTTTTTATTGAGCAGTTTGCGAGAAAATGGCATTCAAAGATGATACTTAATTCCAGTGCATTGCATAAAATCATTTTCATTGGACTGTGCTGTTTTTTTGGGGACTTCAAAAACGTGTTCATATTTTTTTTTTAATAAATACATATTAAACCGTATGAAAAAAATTTGTTGCAACAAATAAAATCATTGACAGGGTCAAAAATATTTTTTATTTGCCGAAATTACCTTAATAAATAAAAATATCAAAAAAGGCCTATATCTCGAAATCGGTACGACTTTGTATATAGACATATTTGGTCCAAATGACTCAAAATGACCTCCTCTTTCACCCCTTTAAAACTTTCTATCGATGTACCAAACACCCTGTATATGTATATATATATATATATATATATATATATATATATATATATATATATATATATATATATATATATATATATATATATATATATATATATATATATAACAATTTGCCGGCGTTGATAAGCTTATTTTCAAAAAGTATTTAAGTAAACTGGTAAACTTAAAATTATTCTCCTTCATACAGACATTTAGAACAATGTCTGATTCATGCATAGATTTAACCTATCATGAAACGTCTCAAAATACCGAGTCTGCGTAATTGTTTGTTTTTAGGTATTTTGAGGAGAAATATTGCAGTCTCTGGAGAAATTTTTGTTACTAATACTACTACTGATATCCTCAAACTCATAAAAATTGAACACCTCTAATAAACAAATAACAAAACATGAAATTATGAAAACATTTTAATTTTTGTTTTAAATTTAAATGCGTCCAAATACTTATAAAAAATTGTCGCACTTTTTTTCCAGATATAATCCTTAGAAAAGACAAACAAAAAATTAGTGATTTTTGTTTTAACAGAAAGTAATTTAAATGGCACCCAATCATAAATTATGAGCCGAAAACTACAGCGATTTTTTACCTGATTTAAAAAATCTAAATACTTATATTTACATAATTTTAATTTTATCAAAATCTAAATAACGGAGAGAAAGTGACAATGATGAAGTGAAAATTATTTTTATCTGTCGTTTCAATAAGCCTACAATTTTAGAAAAACTAAAACCAAAAATAAATTTTATAGTTATTATTTTAGGTTTACTTGAAATGACAGAGGAAAATAATTTTCACTTCATCGTTGTCACTTTTTCTCCTCTACAAATTGGTGTGGTTAGTTTTTCAATCCGACGTTTCGGCTTCTGGCGACAATCATCAACTTTTTTAATTTAAATACGGACCTGGATTTATTATGTAACTATTAGATACCATTTATAACTTAAATTAAATTATGACAAAAAAGTCACATCTCATCATTTGATTTTTTAAGAAAATCCGTATTGTTTGAGGAATTACGAAAAAACGCCATCTAGTGACCACTAATAGAATCATTACGGTACAGTTAATAGCTCTATGTGGAGAGCAAAAAAATCGCTTTTTCTAATTGGCTGAAGAATACAATGCTTATATTTTCTATAAATCTTAGTTAAGAAAATTAAAAAAAAAATCGGCATTTCCATGTTTGAGTTGCTCTTACGCCCCCTAGCGGCCATTTTTCGAACTTGAAAATAATTTAAAGCGATTTTTCTTGGCCGATTTACCTATAAATATTTTTTCCTCATGATTGTGTGATCAGCGGTTACCGCGTTATGGCCGGAGACATCCCATACAATTCTTTTATGATGTAAACAATAAAATAAGCCTTAAAATAAGAAATACGAAATATTTAAATGTTTCCATTTAAATTTTTTACTAATACACATCATTAAAAAATAAAAATAAAACTGTTATTAGGTTATTTACGCACAATAAATCAGAAGTAATTTATCTATTTTAAATAATAATGAATATTGCTAGAGCAATACATCCATAATCTTAAATAGGTTATTGTATATATATATATATATATATATATACAATAACCTATACAATATATATATATATATATATATATATATATATATATATATGCGATTCGCAAACTAAAATATTTATTACATTCCATCAATGAAAATTTATAACGGACAGTGCAAAGATGTGTCAAGTTATATATATTAACTATCTATTGTTAAACGTTTGGTGGAAGCCAGACGCCCTAATCAAATAAATTTTATTTGAAAAATTGGGAAAATATTAAACAAACAAAGCAACATCTCAATTCATAACGATAATGTGTTTAATTCCTTAAGGATAAGCAAATAATATACCTTTTCGCAAGTAGATTTGCTATAAATAGAAAAATAGCTTTCTTTCCTCCAAAAGATATTTTTAAATATAAAGGGCGTAAAAATCATAAGAAAATAAGCCTATTTTGGTTTGTTTAATATTCTAGATGCTCGTTACTTGTTAAAACTTGAAACTATTCTTCGTTTTAGTTTTAGTCCAAATTCGAGACTACATGGCTAAATTTTTTTCAAAAACAAGACATGAATAAATATCTTCAACTCAAGACCTCTGTAGTGTAGGCCGTGTATATCCAAAACAGAGGGATAAACGAATTTTGTTTTCTAAGTAGAATGAACATTTTTCTTTTTTGTAATGAGTATACAGTTCGAGTTTTGGGTTAAGAAGTATTTTTTAACACAGTGCCTAATATTTTCTTTTTAAAATTCTTATTTAGCCTTGCAGCTGTTAAAATATCTGTCTATAAATCAATATGAAAAACTAAATGTAAGCTTTTCATTGTTTTTAAACGTCGTACTATTTTCAATTATAAGGGGTACTAAAATGTACATATCATATATATTCCGTGGTCGACTTAGCTTGTTAATCTAGGCAGATTTTCAAAGACGAGATATATATCACATATTACGAAAACAACCCAAATATAAGGATAAGATTTGCATAGAAAACCATTGTCTCATCAAGCAGTTATTTCATATTCGAAAATTTAAAGGGGACGAGCGTAAAGCACATGGTTTATTTAGAATTTGGGGTAGCAGAGGAAATTACGTGTCAGAGTGAAAATCGGTATTTGTTCAATGTTTCGGTTATTTTAGAATAGAAATGAGCCCCCAAACTCGATGAGTTTTTGTTATGTAGGGTAAAAAAACTAATCACTGGCGTTCGTTTTTCTTTGATTCAGAATTTTTATTTATTAAAGATTAGTTTGTCATACGCTGATAAGAAAGAAGGTAATCGTTTAATAAATAATTTTTTAAATTTTGAAATTGACAGTGATTTTTCTAGTCCAACTTTGACCTCGGACAGAAAAGTTAATGACCAATCAATTCTAGAAATGTATTAAAACTTCAAGTGTCTACCATTAACTAAACATGTTGCTTAGAAAAAATGTATATAAATATTGTACATGAGATAAACATGCCCCATGTGTGATCTACCCCAATTTTTTTTGCCTATGATACAGTTACACAGAAACAAACTAAGCTACAGTTATTTTGATAATAATGTATTTTCCTACAACCCAAAAGTTAGTAGAACTAATAAGAGCTTATATTAGCTAAAATATCTCTTAGTATACATTTTAATAGCTTCATTTAAATAATAACGTTAAACACAATTACTGCTTTTTCTGATAATATTTTGCTCACAAACAACACATTTTGCTTTACAAAATTATTATATTAAAAACAAATTCAATTACTTTTTGCCCATAGAAATCCAAAACGAAAATTGAATGTTCACTGGTCAACTAAATACCAAAATGTATTTTTACAGCTGTATTTCTAATAAACTGATACATGGTTAATTTACATTTTGGCTCCTAGATTTGTATCCCTTGAGATCTCCATTCGTGTCTGTCTGCCGGTCTGTCTGTCGGTCTGTCTGTCGTTCTGTCGGTCTGTCTCCTGTCGGCCAGTCTTTCGGTTTGTCTGTTGGCCTGTCTGTCGATCTGTCTGTCAGTATGTCAGTCTGTCTATTCCCAGCATAGCTAAAAAACTATTTACTCGATTGATTTCAAATTTGTTCAAAAATTAAGGGTTAGTGATTCTTATAATGAATAAGTCTCATTAAAATGTTTTTTATTTGCTTGTTTAGCCATTTTGTTACGTCATGTTAAATTCCAACCAGTTTATCCCTATTTCACACTTATTTTTTCTGCAAAACTTAAAGTCAATTAAATAAGAATTTTTGTACGTAGATTTTTTAAAAATTTTATTTAGCCGCCGTTTTGTTCGGCTATCTTGAATTCGTACCAATACTTTACCAGTTTATCTCTATATCACCCTTAATGCCTGCACAAAATTTGAAATTAAACTAATAAGTAGTGTTTCCAGGCTGATTTTTTGAATATTTTATGAAGCCGCCATTTTGTTTTGCTATCTTATTATTATATCAAAATATTACCAGTTCATTCCCATATAACACTTTATTTTTGTGCAAAATTTGAGGTTAATTGTATAACCAGTTTTTTCAGTAATATTTTTTTAACGTTAGGCCTCCATCTTATTCCGGCATATTGGATTGTTACCAAAATATTACCAGGTCATCCCTAAGAGACCCTTAATTTTTGATCAAGACTTGAAGTCACTTTGATTAGTAGTAAATACACAGATTGACAGACAAAGCGACAGACGAACCGACGGAATTGATAAAACATATTTTTTGGCATTTAGGGACGCTAAAACGTAAAGATGTGTAAAACCTGAGAAGGTGATTTTTTCACGATTACAAATATTATATTTAACCGTCATTTTTTTCCGCAATCTTGAATTATTGCCACAGTTTTATTAGTTCATCTGTATACCACAATTATTTATAACACACAATTTGAAATAAGTCCAAAGTTTTTTGTCAGGCTGAATTTCCAAATATTTTACTAACCCGCCATTTTATTCCGTCATCCTGGATTCGTACCAAAATTGTACCAGTTAATTTCTGCATAAGCATATTTTTTAAAACGTGAAGATATTTAAAGCCTGAGAATGCAATTTTTTTACGATTATAAATATTTTATTTAGAGGACATTTTGTTTCGCCATCTTGAGTTAGTACCACCGTTTTACTAGTTAATCTGTATACGTTATTTATGGCAAACAATTTGAAATAAATCCATTAAGTAGTTTTTTAGGCTAAATTTTTAAATATTTTACTAAGCCGCCATTTTGCTCCGCTATCTTGGATTCGTACCAAAATTCTACTTGTTGATTCCTACGTAATACTTGATTTATGTGCAAAATTTGAGATAAATTGGACAAGTTGTTTTTCAGTATTAATTTTCTTTACATTTCACTAGGCCGCCATTTTGTTTTGTCATACTGGATTTTTACCAAAATGTTACCAGGTCCTGCTCATATGACCCTTAATTTTTGACGAAAATTTGAAGTCAACCGGATAAGTAGTTTTTTAGCGAATGCCGCGAACAGACAAACCGACACAGACAGACAGAACGTGTTAAAGATCTTACTTCTGTTTTTCATTCTAGGAAACCGAAGAAGTTCTTTAAGTAACAGATTTAAGCTGCTCTAAATATTATTTGTTCTTATAGACCCAACTTATTGTGAAATCATAAATTGACACCATAAGAATTTTGATATTTTATAAAAGAGTAACACTTAATTTTAAGTTTGAAGTTTACACATGTCAAGTGTTGTCGATAGGCCCGACTTGACAAAGGATCTTAATATCCGTAGAGTCGTTAAGATGAGGGCATGGTGCCTGGTATCGTCTTCGCAGGGGATCGACTTTCTTAAGGAGCATAATGGGATCACGTTCATCCCTCTTAGACGGGATCAACGCGGCTTAGCTTGGCAGACTTCGTCTTTTTACCGGAAATCGTGTTTTATCGGGGATAATTTTTAGCGCCTTTGGTGTTTTGGTTTATATTAAGTTTTCGACAGGCCAAGAGAAATATATAGAAGTTTATTTAAAAAAAAAGTGATGCTTCACTTCAGTTATCGTATTAATTGGACTACACGACTTTTTAATTTTTTTGTTTAATGTTTTTCCTAATAATACACTTCTCAAAATATGGAACAGTCAGAAATCGGGTATAAATTTTGATGCTTGTATTTCTGTTCATAATTTGTGGATTTAAAAAGATGTTTTTTTTTCCGGAAAACGTTAAATGAAAATTTTGACTTTGAAATACATTGTTTTATACAAGAACCCTTGAAAAGTATAATGTGATGTAAATGTAGGAACAATTTAAGATCATTTTTGACCTCAAAGGGCGAATCGATTTGCTTGATTTTTATCGTGTCCTATATAAATTAATCTTTACCGATAACATACACTAGCAATTTTACATAATTTCTAAAAAAATACAGTATTTTTTTCAAAAAAATACAAAATTGTTTTTATGCAAAGATATTTAAATATGGTACTTGGTGTATAACATAAATATAAATTATAATACAATATTTTCAAGTTTATAATATTAACGTCAATGAATGAGATTTTTAAAATAATTAAGTTGAACATTTTAGTCAATGTTGTTTTTAGAAATTTTGAAATAATGCTGTTACTCTAGATACGTTTTAATTTCATGTAAAAATACAAGTCTCATTCTGATCAACAACCTGGATCATCATGTTTTGAGTCCTGTTTGCGATTTACATCGATTCGATTTGATTTCAAAACAAAATGCTTGTTGTGTAGTGAAAACAATGATAACAAGTTTTATGCTACGCAGAAAATGAAACCTTATCACTTACGGATGCATGTTTACCCAGTACGAAGGACCAAGACGAATCTCTAGTACCTAAAGAGCACAAGGATGGTGTTTAGTATTGTACACTTACATGCAGCTGACGAAATATATCATAAAGATTGCTGCAAAAATGCATCATGACTAATGTTTTGAAGAAGTTTTCCTCAGGAATATGGAAATGGCTAATAGTTTGAACTACTTAGTCATAAAGTCGCACTCACAGGCCTGCCATGCTAATTTCCTATATTAATAAATATTTAATTAAGCAATGACTAAGAGCATCTATATTTGTACCTAAACTTAAACACGTTACATAATGCCATTTTAATTAATGTATTATTTGTTTTTTTTTGTCAAATAATTTTTTTTTTAAGAATTCCTAGACTTTTTTATTTTCAAAACCTTATTATTACCCGAGCTATATATAAACCAATAAAACTGTAAATATATTTTTTGTAGAAAATTTTATGTACTTTAATTTTTGTATTTACACATTCTTGCTAAAATGTATAATTTAGAGATATTGGAAAAAAACTTCTGCAAAGCACGTTTCAAAGCCTTCCCCACCCCCGGCTCATCCCCCAGCGGCGGGAACTTTTAGTATGTTGTTCATAATCCTTTCTCCATTTTTGGCAATTTTCAAAACTATACGACTTTTTTGCTCTAATTGACGTTTATCGATCTGTGTTGCCTCTGCTATTAGGTCTTCATCCATACATCCATCAACTGAAAAAAAAATAGAAAAATTACTGCTAACTAAAATAAAATAGAACGATAAGCAGCGAAAGAAAATACCTCTGATCTTGGTGATTTCATGTGAACCTCCAATGAAAGTTGTCGTGCATAACAGTTTCTACCATGACGGGGTAACATGGGTTTATTTTTAGATGTGGTGAAACTTAGTATGTATTTGTATTTGTTTAATGAAGTAAATAATATGTCATTGACCACCATTCGGATAATATTATCATAAACTTGCAATATTTACATAAACCTACAGTATTTATAAATAAATATATACAAACTTATAAATAAGGCGAGCGGGATGCGAGTGGAGCCAAATTTTGTCTAAATCTCGACAGAAACGAACCAACTAAGTACATATTACATTTAAGTCATCTAAAATTGTATTATATACTTTCATTTACAATTAGGTTTTAAGTAAAAATACCTAGTCATTTATATATTGCGTATTTGTATATGGATTTGGTAATCAATTAATAAAAGACTTATTATTATTATTGGTATTAGGAACGTGTAAGACTAGGCCGATATCGAGCAGTAAATGAAAAAAAGGCTGGTACTGATGGTGTTACAAACGTTTATGGTCTGGTTGTTGTAACAGTTTTAAATGTCGAAATAATTGAACGTATTAATATTTTGTTGATTGTTGCCCGCTATGATTGTTAATTTAATGGCCAAATATTTTTCTATAAACAGCGACGAACGACTTTGCTTTTCTCCACTCATTGTAAAGTTAATACTTAAATAAAAAAAAATCTAAAGGGTGCACCTGAAGATGAATACGTATAAACTAATTGAAGTACTGATTCCGTTTGTCGCAAATGGCGACTTCTATTGTTCAGTAACAAGTTTCCGCTTGTCCTGACAAATTATTATGCCAAAAAGAAATAAAACAAAAAGCCAGCATTACTCACCCCCGGAATAAAAACTGCTTCGGTGCGAGACTCGAGACACAGAGAAAAATGTCAAATAATTAGTTATCCTGTTGCCGCGCCTATCAGAAAAACAGGAATTGTCGTTTAAGCGTGGTTATAAGAAAAACTCAAGCAACATGGCTCCTGGGAAATATGCAAACTGGAGAAAAGGATCGAAGTTTTTTTCTTGGCAAGGTGACAAATATGAAATTTGCATTTAAATGGGATATTTCCATCTGTGATATGCACAATTCGGGCCCTTCAAGACCCCTGTGTTGACAAACACTTCATAGTGTTTACTGAATTAAATAGGTGTTTGTATTTTTACCGTAATTTCATCTTGGCGTTTGGCGTCAATTAAAATAGTGGCAACATTTTTTTTTTTTTGAGTTTGAGGTAAGAAACTGCTCTGCCATAATATGTTTTTGTGGTGTTTAATATATAAACAAACTGAAAGCTAATTCATGATAAATTAAATAAGGTTTAAAGACAAAATTTCTCAGTTTTGTGACCCTTTAAGGAGTTCAGCTTTACCTGAGTTATTTGATACGTTACAGAACTATTTTTATTGGAAATTTTCGGAAGTAATCAGAAATAATAAAATGCATTGTTTTGGAAATCAGATCAGCGCGTGCAGCGCGTATAAAATACTTATAAAAATCAAGTAAAACATTTGTTTCTTGCGATAGCTCTATTTTATTATTATTTAGTATTATCAAAGCCTTCGTAAAATGATTAACATCCAAAATTTCAGAAGAAGGAAATGAAAATGCCCACCACAGCAGCTTTAGCAAACTTCAACTTTTACAAACTATATTGCCAAATTTAGAGGAATGGTAATTTAAAAAATGCGTTTGGAGGGTATCGAAAAAAACTTTAGCAATGTGTGTTTGCTTAAAGCGGTCAAGTGTGACTACCATCATATCGCCTTGTATTTAAATTATTAGGGTTATCTAACGATATTGAATTGGAAGGATGTTTGTTTCTCTAACAACGACCCTTCCGAAATTTGTTCACAAATCTCAGATGTAATCCAATTAGGTATAGAAACCTTTATATCACATTCTATTAAGACTTCAAAACTTTCCAAAAATCCATCCTTGGTTTTCCAAATTCTGCGATAATGCCACACTAGAGAAAATCCGTACTGCGAACTATTTTCTAAAAACCCTACTTCAGAAAATCTACAGGCTAAAAAAGAGGCACGAAGCTAAAAATGTCTACAATACACGTATAAAAGGCAATGTTCTTGCTTGCCAAAAGTGTAGCCAATCCTTTTGGTCTCTTGCAAAAATGTGAATCAAAATTTCTGCAAAAGTTTCTTTCCACCCCTAATTTCTGGTCTGGTCTCTACGTCTAAAGCAAAAGCTGAGCTTTTTGCAAAAAGTTCGCCGCAAATTCTACTTTAGTCCCTCTTCGTCACTTCCTTCTCTCAGGGTTAAAGAGGTACGATGTATTCTCAAAATTCTTAATAAAAAAAATTCCTCTCTAAAAAATGCGGTTCTGAATTGGCTCCTATCCTCATTAGGTTATTCGAAACGTCCTATTACAAGGGCGTTTTTCCAAAAAGCTCGAAATCTGAAATCCAATTATTAGTAAGGCAATGAAGAAGTTTATCGATATTGATCTTTTAAATTACCTTGAAAGGTATAAACTTATACACGACAGGCTATATGGCTGCAGCCACTAAAGATTCACAGCAGATCTTCTTACTTTCGTAACCTACAAGTCCACCGAATTCCATGCACTTCTTAACAAACTTCCTGCCTATGGTCTTCCTCCAAAACATTGCCATTACTTGGATTGCCGGTTTTCTTTCCAATTAGAAGTATTTCTGTAGTGGTTGATGGTCATTCATCAAACTTTCACTAAATCAACGCAGGTGTTCCACAGGGTTTAATGGTGGAACTTACCCTATTTCTCTGGTACATCAATGATCTACTTTCTTCTACCAACAATCCTATTCTATGCTGACGATAGCACACTCCACTCCAATATGCAATTTCGCAAACCTGTCTCCAAGAATGAAATTAATGAGAGGCGTAGAGTAATGACTTTATCTTTAACCGTGGGCCCCATTAAGATCGTAGAATGGGGAGCAAAGAACCTTGCCCAGTTTAACGTCACTACGGCATAATCTTGTTTACTATCTCACAAATTATCTCCCAGTGTTCACCCATTCAAATGAATAATAAAATGCTTTAAGCCAAAGATTCATTTAGCCTAGTCGGTATCACTTTTTAGAAAGGTCTTCAAGTCTTCGCTGGTATGATCAGATGAGCGCGCGCGCGCGCGCGCGCGCGCGCGCGCGCGCGCGCGCGCGCGCGCGCGCGCGCGCGCGCGCGCGCGCGCGCGCGCGCGCGCGCGCGCGCGCGCGCGCGCCGCGCGCGCGCGCGCGCGCGCGCGCGCGCGCGCGCGCGCGCGCGCGCGCGCGCGCGCGCGCGCGCGCGCGCGCGCGCGCGCGCGCGCGCGCGCGCGCGCGCGCGCGCGCGCGCGCGCGCGCGCGCGCGCGCGCGACCTCAATTGCCAGAGCAGCTACGAAGAAATTGGGTTTTCTTTTTCGAGCTCAAAAGTATTTTTCTTCTGCCAAGTTTTTTACTCTTTACACTCGTATATATAGAGAGCATCCTCTCCTTCGATCTTTAATATTTATAACGCTTTCCAAACAAGAGCTATTCGCCTGATTGATGATTCAAACATCAGAAGAAAGCTTGCATCACTATAGCATTTTGAATTTTGGGCGATCTGTCTCTGTTTTACAGATACTATCACGGATTCTATTATGATTAAATATCATCCATTATGACTTCCTTAATCACTCCTGCCAGGAAGACACGAGCATCGATCCACATGCATCCCTTCCCCTACAGCTGCAAAGACCAAGGACCTCCCATTTTGTTTGCTCCTTTATTCCCAGAGTGTCCCGATTATGTAATGTTTTGCCAGTAAATGCCTTTCCTTCTCCCAATCTGAAAGTCTTTAAATTTCGCATCAATAAACTTTCTCTGTCTTTATTTAAAGCAACCACGGTACCTAGTCCTTAGACCGTCGGTTTCGTAGTCTGCTCATAGATAAAAGAATGACCCATGATGTCTTATACTCAGTAATTATGACCTCGTTGTCGGTTTTCTGTGCGTTTAAGATGCAAATGAACCTAAATTTATTTTTATCTTCGAAAACTAAAGCCAACTTTCCGCATAGACAATATATAGATGACTGCAAAATAATGGTAGCCACGATGGCCAATCGACCAATTATCCACTAAAGGAGATGACATAAAAAAACATTTATAGGCAGTTGTTGTTGGCTCACAAAATTCCAATCCAATTGCGGTAATATCTAAGCTTTATGTTATTTAAAGTATATGCTTATTATCTATTTTCATTCTGTATTTTATACCCTAAGCTATAGTTCCAACTATCAAACTGAATAACGTATTGAAATATCCTAATTGTTATATTTCACCCCCACTCAAACAACCCCTCTACAAACTTATTTTTTTTTCACGAATATAATAGGTGTTTATATGCTGAATCCATTGACATATCACAGTTGATATTTCGAAGTAACCTGTACCTTCAAAAATTACAATAAGACTAAAAAAGTTTACGATTGTTGTTTAGTTTACAAACGTCGATTAGTTTTCAACAGTTGCTCAAATTGTCTTCCACCACTTGCCATACACGCTTCAAATCTATGAATAAGTTCCCGATTACAGAAAGTCCTTATCATTTCTGGGGATATTAGTATATTACAAGCTTCCAATAGTTTCTGTCTCAAATCTGCCACATTTGCAAATGGGGTTTCATAAACAGTTGCTTTCAAATAGCCTCATAGAAAAAATCCAAAGTGATCATATCTGGCGATCGTGCAGGCCACCTGAGAGGACACCTATGTGCTATCCAATTATTTCCAATTACCTCCTGTAAGTGATTAGTGATCATATGGAAATTATGAACGGAAGCACCATCATAGTGCCACCACTTGTCTCGCCGTTCAACCATGGGAATATCATCTAAGAGCTCCGGAAGTGAATTTTTGCTCCCCATCGGATTTAAAGGTGTCGTTCTTTAATCAAATGTGGATTTTCCTGCGACCAATAGTGCGTAATATGGAAATCCGATTCATCACCTCACAAGATTCAGTCCGGGAAACCGGGATTGTCGTCCATATGAACTGGTATTTCAGCAACAAATACCATGCGCCTCTCATAATCAGTAGGTGTAAGTCCTTACACTAATATCATTTTAAAGGATGCAACTTATACTTCTATACTATACTATAGCTTCAAAATTCTTTGTACAGAAAACTTACTGAGGGTTAACCGTCGTGTGAGCCAATACATGCTTACTTTGGCATGGACATTTTCCTACACGTATTGTTTTTTCTACAGATATAGAACAAAATCTGTGTCTGTAGAGCCTCACAGCAGCAGCACGAGCATTTCTTCTAGATTCGCTGAAAACTAGAAGCATATCCATATATTCATTGAGAGTGAAACATAATAACATTTAGTATTTGACGATTTAAGTTTTACCTAACAAGTCTCAAAACTAAACTGAAACGGTTACTTTCTTAAAAACTTCCAACGATAGCAAAATAAATACCTATCGACATACCTATCTATTTAAAAAAAAAATGTATTCAATAAATGTCTTATTCATTGTTCTCATATTTGTAACTTGCGGGGCCTTATTGAATATTAACAATCTAAATCTTATTTATTTATAATAAAAAATAAAAAAAGGTAAAACATGAACTGTTGGTTTATTTCGTAAGGGGTGGAATTTTAATAGGCATACCTTTTCAAAAAATGTTATACCCAATTCATCTATTTTTTTAATTGCGGCCTATAATAAAATATTTCTAATATTAGGTTTACTTTAACTTTTAAAGTACAGGTTACTTCTAAGTATCAACTGTGATATGTCAATTGATTCAGCATAAATAAACCTTTCATATAAAAAATAAGGGTTGCTATTTCACCAAAAAAGTTAGGGTATTTTGCGAGAGTTGGATGACTGGGGGTGAAATTTTAATGTACCATTCCAAATTTTTTTCAAAATGTTAACTTTGCAAATAAGCGATTTATTGACTGGCCAATAAAATCTTGGACAGTATAAAAATCACATTAAATACAAGTAAAGTATTCAAACGAGAAAATCAAAATTAATTGTCAATTGGCGTTAAAAGTAAATTTTAATATTTAGGTATTACAATTTTTTAAAATATATTTTAATATCTATATAACTATATAACTATAGAGAGCCCATGATGTCTGGACACTAATAACGACAGGATATACCAAAAGTTGAACCAAATGGTACAGAAGTTTTTAAATCATTTAAATTACTTTAAGAAATATTTTGAAAAATCATGTTACGAATAAGATGTTCCCGATTGAATTCGCATAAGGGCGCAGAGGTAATATACGGCTTACGTTGGCAAATCTTGGGTCAACAGCCGCTCCGAGGAAACTTAACATTTTTGTCATTTGAAGCGTTTAATGTGAGTCGTGTGATAGGTTGTGGTTACGATTGCGTATATTTTATAGAATTTGTTTTATTTTCAAGACTTGTTGGTTGATCTGGTGGTTTAAATTAATTGAAAAAATTAATCTTTTAAATCATGGTTAAGTTAATAAGACAAAAGCCGCCCGTGAGCTGAACTTTGAGAAATGTCTGGAATTTAAGGCGAGATGTCGAACTTAAAACTCGGTAGACAAGTAAAGACAAAAACAAAAAAGTAAATTGTTATTTTAGTAAAAATATGTACGATTTATGTGCTGGATATGTGATTGCGAAGAGATAAGCGCATTTTATTGTTTCGTGTCTTTGATTTTTTTCAGCTGACTCTGTGGTCCTGTGGTGTAAACTATAATAATTAGGAAATTAAGTATATGTATGCATGTATGCATGTATGTATGTATATATATATATATATAATATATATATATGTATATATATATATATATATATATATATATATATATATATATATATATATATATATATATATATATATATATATATATATATATATATATATATATATATATATATATATATATATATATATATATATATATATATATATATATATATATATATATATATATATAAATACCCCACCTGAAAAGTTGCCCATGAGCCGCCACTGAATAAATATCAATTAAGTTAACCATAAAACACTGTTTAACAGTAGATCTCTTATTATGATTTACTTAACATTCTAACATTTCTTTAAAAATAAGTGAAACTCTCGATTCTGCTGCATTGAAATCATATGATATCTGTAATAGAACAATTTGATGTAGGTCACCTACATGATTCTAATTAGTCTAGCGAAGCCACTTTATGTTCAGCCAAATAAAGAATATAGCAGTTGAAAACTCGTAAAAAACGTGGTATTTAAAAAAAAAAGGTAAAATAAAATGTCTAGTGTACAGTTTTTTTAAAAATCAAACCTTTTTGAAACAGATAAAAATAAATTATAAAAAAATTTAACTTTCCAATAATTTTAACGAAAAAAACAATGGCATTTTACTTCTCTCGCAAGGGGGAAGTATTGTAATCGTGAAAAATCACCCTCCGCGATTTTTTAAGATTTTTGCGTTTTAGGGTCTCTGGTTCCCAAAAACATGTTTTTCCGATTTAAAAACTATTTATCCAATTTACTTGAAAGTCAAGGGATATATGAAGATGAAATGGTAACATTTTAATACAAATCTATTATAACAAAACAAAAATGTTTAAAAAATCTAAATAAAAAACTAATTACCCAATTGATCTCAAATGTTGCACTAGAAGTAAGTGTGATGTAGGGATAAATAAAAAAATGTTTATAGGCCATTATGGTGGAACAAAATGGCGACATATTGAAATGTTTAGAAAATCAAAAAACTACATCTCCAATTAAGTTGAAATTTTTCATAGAAACCAAATATGACAGAGAAGTAAACTGGTAAAATTTTAGTGCGAATCCTGCGTGAAAAAGAAAATGGCGGCCCAATAAACTGTTGAAAAATTCGTTGTAAAATTTCATTTGCTGGATTATTTTTTTTATGGAGAAATAATAAACAACATTATCTTTTTAAAGTCTATGTTAATAAGAGTAAATATTAATAACAATAATTAAATTAAAAATAATATAAAAAAAGAAAAACAAAATAGAGTATGGTATACTGAAATATAAGGAGTGATTTTATTTGAGTAGGTATGGTATGTAAATGAATCTATGTATGTGTGTATGTATGCTCGATCTAAATTTAAAAATTTTATTGAGATGAAAAATGGTTATTGGTCTCAATCTAAATGAATATGAAATATATGAATCAAATATATATTGTCATAAATTCCTATTTGCGCATGCTCAAGAACACTATTTAAAAGGATGGTGACTTTAAGCTTGGCAAACAACATAAAATATAGCTTATTAAGTACTATATAAAATGTTATATCTTTCTATTTTCTTCAGAAAACAATTTATTATAAGGTAAGTTCAAGGTACGCGATAATTTGGATCAAGCTTTCGTTTCAATTTCATCGCCTCCCCACCACACACCTCAGTTACTAGCACAATGTTTGTAATATATTATGATTCATCAATTACACAAAGATTCCTCTTAGAAAAATATTTACAATGGCGCCATTACGCCACTCATTTTTACTTCCCTCGTAAAAGAAAAGTATTGTAATCGCGAAAAAATCTCCCTTCGAGATTTTTTCTAGGTCCCTAAATGGCAAAAAACATATTTTCTAAATTCCACCTGTCTGTCGGTTTGTCTGTCTCTTGCGGCATAGCTAAAAAACTACTTACTTACCCCATTGACTTTAAATTTTGTCAAAAATTAAGGATCATATGGGGTGATATGTTAACATTTTGGTAAAAATACAAAATGGCGGAACAAAATGGCTGCTTAGTAAAATGTAAAAAAAATATTATTACATTCTAATTATTCAATTTAACTCAAGTTTGGAACAAAAATCAAGTGTGAAATGGAAATAAACTATAAAATTTCGGTACGAATCCAATATACCTAAAAAAAGGCAACCTAATAAAATATTTAAAAAAATGAATCTGAAAAACTACTTATTGGAGTGATTTTAAATTTTGCGCAAGAATTGGGTGTAAAATAGAGACGAAATGTAAATTTTAGTACAAATTTAAAATGGTGGAACAAAGCTGCAGCCAAAAAATGTTTAAAAGCGTAAAAACCTTATTCAATGGACTTAAAATTTTGAACAAAAAATATACGTGATATAGGCGTAAACTGGCAAAATACAAATTAAAGATGATGCAACAAAATGGTGGCCTAATAAAATGTTGCAAACATCAATATTAAAACTGCTTCAAATGATATTAAATTTTTGCCCAAAAATGAAGTGTAAGATAGGTGGAGACTGGTGAAATATGGGTACGAATCCTACATGGTAGAATAAAATGGCGACTTATTAAAGTGTTTAAAAAAACAATATTAAAAAGTTGGTATTTTCCTTACCCGGAACTTCCCTTGATATTAATCCTTCATTTTATTAATAATAGTAAAATATGAATTTTGTCTATAGTCACTTAATAGTTCTAATGCTGTTATCTTTCACTTTCTAGACAAAAGGAGAGATTCGTTATGAGAAGCTAATTAGGTAAAAGCAATTTGTAAAAAAACTTAACCAGAAGTTTCCCCGAATCAGTCTTTTTATCTACACAAAATTAAAGAAAACACAATTTGTGTCTATTAACGGCTATGTGCGTAACTAAATAGGGTCATTAGTGACCATTCCTAATAAAAGAAAATATGCATAAATACTTCTTGAAATATTAATTCAACTTGTTCAAATATCTCCAGAGTAATAGATACACATAGAACCTCTCCAACTAATAATATTAATGCGCCATCTGACATAAGCAGAGAAAATCAGGAATTCAAATTGAAAAAAATTAAAGTGATGAGTAAAATTAAACTTTGTATCTTTACAAACCCCGAAAATAATATAAAACTAAATATTTTCTTCATCGTCATACACTTAATTCAATGACAAAAAACATTTTTTGTGCCAAAGTAAAGTTATTTAATATTTTCAACATCCATTATGACTGATAATAATCGAAATTATCTTACAAGGGAATAAGTTAGTCAAAGCCCTCCTTCATTTAAGTCAAGGGATGTACGTCAAGGTACCATCGAATTCTCTTTTGGCAGAAAAAGAATATTCAAAAAGATGCCATGCCGCCATTTTTTTGTTTTCAATATACAATGGTCACACTGGCAATACCTTGTACACTTCCCGAAAGATTCATCCAAATTCGTCAAATCATCGCGGAATAATCAGTGTACATGCATGAAAAAATCGGTACATTTCGTTTACCCGGAACTTCTCTTGTTATGAATTTTTCCTTTTATTAGGAAAAGTGAAGTGTGACCTAATTTTTCGGCACATAGTCATTTAGCATTAAATATACTGTCTTTTCAAACATATTTAGTGGGCGCCATTTTGTTCCACCATATTAGATTCGTACCAGTTTCTACCTATGCCGCTCCTGATTTTTAGGCATAATTTAAAATAAATTGATTAACAACAAGTTTTTACTCTGATTTTTTCAAGACCACCATTTTGCTCCGTCCTATTGAATTCGTAACAATTTATCCCCTGTACTACACTTAATTTTTCTGCAAATTTTGAAGTCAAGTGAATAAGAAGATTTTTACGTTGTTTTTTAACGCCATATTGTTTCGCCATCTTGAATTCGTACCACAGTTTTACCAGTTTATCTCTATGTTACATTTAATACTTGCACAACATTTGAAATTAATTTAATAAGTAGTTCTTCAGGCTGATTTTTTATAAATTTTATTAGGCCGCTATTTTGTTTTGTCGTCTTGGATTCTTACCAAAATGTTAGCAGTTCATTCTTATGTAAAACTCGATTTTTATACAAAATTTGAGCTAAATTGGATAATTAGTTTTTTAGTAATAATTTTTTTAACATTTCGCTAGGTCGTCATATTGGTCGTCCTTATGACCCGAATCAACGCTAAAGCATGAAGGTATTCAAAACCTAAGAAGGTGATTTCACTATTGCAAAGATTTTATTGTTCCGCTGTCTTGAATTCGTACCACAATTTTACCAGTTCATGTCTATACCGCAATTTTTAAAATCAATCTATTAAGTAGTTTTTCAGGCTAAATTTTTAAATATTTTATCATGCCGCCGTTTTGTTTCGCCATCTTGGATTCATAATAAAATGTTACGAGGTAATCCCTCTTAATTATTCACCAAAATTTGAAGTCATTCGGGTAAGTTTTTTAAAAATGAAGAAAGTGTCCATATTATCTCAAAGAGATCTGGTATTGTAACAAAATAAAAAATATACACAAACCCTAGGTCTCAGTGAAAAATAAGTTTATAAATTAAGAATAGGTGACATGTTTCGCCCTAACGGGCATGATCAGACCTAAGTACATTACTACGGAAAATACAATTAAGTACGAAGCAAGGCTACGCTTCAGCAATCAATCAGAGACGTCGATGCAGATTTTTAATGAGAGGCGACAGGCCAAAACGAAAAAAGAAGAGAGTATTCTGACGAACTTGACTAACTGTGGTAAAGTGGAATGCTACATTAATAAAAAGAAGAAGAATTAGTAAGAACGACAGAAAAGACCTAAAGGTTATGCAAAGTAAGAAAATATGGTTTTTCTTTGGAAATATTGTTAAAAGTCAAATGAGGCTCAAAATTAAACACAGGTTAAGGATGGGGCTCTTTTTAGCTTTTGTTATTTCCATCTTTTCCAATAGATCTAACTTCTTCCCTTTATCGCTGTCGTGAATTATACTTACACGTTTGAATATTTTAACATAACAAAAGAATAGCTTTAACCAATGAACTTTACAACACCACTATTATATGATTTGCCAAAAATTTGCAAGGAGGGTACTTCAATCAGACCAGTAGTTTCTTTCATAAAATTGCCCTGTTGTCAACTTTTGTTCTTGGCTAAACACTATTCTAAGAAAGATTACTGAGTTTGAGAATGAATATTCTACCAAAAGACGTTAAATTTCGCCAACTGCTTAAAAAACATATCCACCACTTGTCTCTATATGTTAAAAACCTTTTCTCTAGCATTCACCCACCTGAATGCATTGATTTAACTAAAAAATTATTAAGAAACAAAAACTTAACGGCTGTCTTAATATCTAACCTCAATGTATTGGCAAAAACTCTGCAAGAGCAAAACTTTTTGAGATTTAATAATAGATATTTTTGACAATGTTTGGCATTAGCAATGGGTTCTTGTCTTTCATCATTCTTTCAAGTTTTTATGAACTTAGAAAAGCAAATAATGAATAGCTCCTTTTCAGAACATCTGGTAAGCTATAAAGGATACGTGGATGACATTTGTATTTTTTGGAAAGTTAGTGAACAAGAATTGATAAAATTTTTAGAATTTACTAATTCTTTGCACGAAAAAATAATCTTTACTATGGAGAGTGAAACTGATTGCAAACTTCCTTTTTTATACCTTCTTTTAATTAGAATTAATAATAAAATTAGTTTTGAGGTATATAGAAAACACTCCTGTACTGATAATATCATTCAGTTTATATCTAACTCACCATTTTCTCAAAAAAAAATTACAGCTTTTAATTCGTTTTTGTACAGACCTTTTTAATTACCTTTATTCCAATCCGCTTTTATTAAAGAATTAGATATAATAAAGCAAATTGCCGTAAACAATGAAAACATTCAACAAACTTTTTTATAAATTTATGAACAAATACATAGCAATCTAATTAATACAAATTCAGAATTTTAACATATTTTAGAAATATATCCCTACGTTTAGTTAATTTTTTTAAGGCATTCAATATCACTATAGCATTTAAAACAAACAATACTTTAAAACACATAGTTAACATCAAAGACAAAAAGCAAAAAGGATAGTGTTGGGAAATTTGGACTATATTCCCTTCATTGTGGAGAGTGTCCTGCTGTTTACGTGGGACAATCAGGTAGGAAAATTTCGACAAAGATCCAGGAACTCCTCAGCTTGGTTACAAAAGATCAAAATACAGATAATTCTAATATAAAATCTTTGCGAATCATTTGTGATCCTCAAAATATTATATCTAAAAATATAAATATAATTCGCGAATGCGATAAAGGTAATACCTATCTGTTGAAAAAGATGGAAATACTAAGAGCTAAAAAGAGCCCGTAACTTGTATTAATGAAATGTTTAATTATGAGTCTCATTTGATCTTTAACAATATTTATTTTGTATAACCTTTAAATCTTTTCTGTCATTTTTACCAATTATTTTTCTTTTTATTAATGTAGCATTGTACATTACGAGAGTTAGTAAAATTCGTCCAGAACAAGGTCTTCTTTTTTTGTTTTGGCCTATCGCCTCTGATCAAAAATTTACATTGACGTCTCTGATTGGTCGCTCAAACGTAACCTTGTTTTGTACTTAATTGTTTTTTTGTTTGATTATGTTACCATAAACAATACTTGTGTATTGTTTATGGTAAAGTTATATACTTTACCATAACTTTATATATTTAAATGTATTTTCCGTTGTAATATATGTTCTGTTTAGGTCTGATGACGCCCGTTAGGGCGAAACATGCCACCGGTTCTTAATTTATTAACTTATTTTTGACTGAGACATAGACTGTGTATATTTTTTATTTTGATAAGTAAGTTTTTAGTTATGCCGCGGACATACATACAGAGACGGACCGACGGAATCGAGAAAACATATATAACAAACATACGGCATATATAACAAACATACGGCATCTAGAGACCTAGAAACGTAAAGATCTGGAAAAGTGTTCGAGGGTGGTTTTTCCGCGACTATAATACTTCTATTTTAAGAGGGAAGTAAGAATACATAGTTCATACGAATTGAGAACCTCTTCCTTTTTTAAGTCGGAATTCCTTTTTTAACTCGGAGAAGAATGGTACTTTATACTTAAACAGTTAAAAACAAATATTCATTGTAGCTCTTGATCTTATGAATAATTACATTTTTATTAAAAAATCGCTGTATTAACAATTTAATCTGTAATCCACCTTGCGCTTACTATTATTTCCAAATCTATAACTTTAGTTATTTAGTATTTGCCCTATGATAAGTCCGAACTTTGCGCATATCTGTCAAAAATATCTACCATCTATATTGCTTTGTCGCTCCCTGAGCTCACCGCCATCATACCATTTTACTCAAGTGTTTACGTGTCAAACTAAGGAAGATGCTACGTTTTTATTTTTATCACTGTGCCCTTCTGGTGTATGAATATTTAACAGCCGAGCCGACTTAATCTGTGTCAGGGGAACGGAAAGTGGCCAATATGAGTTTCTTTAGAACCCCACACGACGAGGATCCCTAAAATAACGGAACTGCTGCGCCCCAAAATTAAGACGCAAATGATTTCTGATTTATGAAAACATTGCGGCCTGTTCGTTTTAAATAAGAGCGGTGAGCCGGCAATTGTAGAATAAGGCAGCGACTCTGAAGACCAATCTTCATTAGAATGACGTGTAGCACACATTATATTAATGTACTTAATGAAGTGACATAATATGTATCCACACTAGGAGATTTCAAAATGTTTAATTTTTGTCTATGTAGTTTATAATGAAATATAGTTATACAAGTTTTATGGGAAATAGACGGCCATATTTGAAGGCGTGATTCTTGATAAGATTAAAAAAAGCCTCTGTAAACATAGGTTTCCAAATTGATAATTTTCAAGATTTTCAACTTAAATGACAAAACTCAGACAGTTTTTATTTAATTTCTTAAAAGTGGCGTACCTGCAGGGCTAAGTAAAGGTATTGTCAGGTCCGACTTTTTGGTGTTAACCTGTATTTAATTTTTGAAACGCCCGTATAAAGGCTCGTTTAAAAGCGTTTTTAGCTTTTTTCGGTTGCATTATCGAGTTTTTATTCACCATTTTTTATACTTACTTTCAAGATATTTCCTTATTTTTGACAAGTCGATTTAAAGTTAAAAGCTAAAAAAATTTAAATTTGAACGGTAACGAAATCACAAATAATAGCCCACATTTCGATGTACGTTCTCACTCGGCGGATCATTGAACGGAAATTCTCTGACGAAAATTGGAGGCCTGTTTCTTATTATTTTGCATGCATTTAAAATTGTTTCTTAAGGCTTTAAGTTTTTTATGGAGGACTAGCAGATTTATCCGGGAAGAGGTAGCCAATCATCTGGCCTACATCTTCCCATCGACCTCTCATCAGAAGTATTGTCAAGATGTTTAAACTGGTAGACAAACTGGAGCTCCAATGTGCCTAAGAATAATTTGAATGCGTACGTTTAGAGGCACTTCTTTTCGCAAATTATCTTTTGTAGAAAATCTAAATAAAACGCACCATTTAATATTAACTTTAAAAGGAATGGACCAAATAAATGGTTACCCTGAACACCCATTTGCACATTTAAGAAGAGTTGTTCTTGGTAAAGGTCTTGCACAAAACATGGACATGTTCTTCAGTCCATGCATGGTACTGAAAAGCTTTTAGCTGTAATACTTAGACTCATTGGTTGTGATATGAATGTAAAAATTCATTTGACAGAACTTTCCATACCAGTTTTCTAACTGATTTGCGATTGTTGTAGTACTAACACTAAGTATTTTATCTACGGTCTACTTGCATAGTGGAAAATGCGTTTGCTTAAAGACGACTTGTTTCACGATAGTCTCATTGATAGTCACCAAACGCACGTGAGTACATTAGGTGCATACGAGCCATTTCTTTAAAAGTATACATCGAAACACTTTCTTTCAATGGATCCCGTACCACAGTTAAAAGAAATAATAAATATATATGAATGATACCCGTATTTTTCCTATTAAAAATTACATTTGATTCATTTTTCTAAATTTTTAAGGTGTTGTTACTTGCACTGTCTCAATCAAAAGCTCTTATGTGCACCACCATCTAATCTTTTGATTAGTTTTTAAGATAATACTAGGACTAGTTTTTAAGAAATTTTGTCCAAACCCCATATAAACTATATGGAGAAAGTAAGATGACATTACATAAGCTTTTTTAGTACATTTAACGCATAGTACATCCCAAAAAAAGTTTTGTGAAGATAGGCTCGAAAATGCTTGGATCTCGATATACAGGGTGATATATTATAAACGTTATTCGACCTTTTTTCCTATCTAAAAATCTAAGCATTATTCCTATAATGCTTAGATTTTTAAAAAGTTATTATTAGGGGGTAAAACAAAATCAAAATAAAAGTTTAAAATTTTTGTGAGAATGGTGAAAAAAAAACAACTTTTCAAAAGCAAATATATATTTTTTTCAAAAACGTTTATTATTTTCAGAAGATGGCAAAATTATATTATTTTTTGCATATAAGCCTCGAGTTGAGAAAAGCATTGAAGCACATGTTTAATTTATATTATTTTAATAATATAAATGGTATTTTACAAATGTAATAAGTTTATCTCCTAGACGCTGTAAATCAACTGTCCTTATAATAATTTATTTTGAAGCAAAATATAAGTCCGACGGTGTCGTGCGTTGGTTCGATCTCGGACGTTAATAAAAATAAAGCATCGCCTGGTGCGGCTAGTACTTGGGTGGGTAACCACCCGGGGAAGACCGTGCTCCGTCTATAGTTGGGCTGCTGAAAATTGATAAATGTAGTTGTTGTTCAGATATAATAATAACCGTGGCAGTACTATTCTGTAAAGGTACCGTAAAATGACAGTGCATGTTACGGTATTTAAAGATCGTCGGCGATGCCGGATAAACCCATTAAATTAACGTGGTAACAAAGTTTTATATAGATGGTGAATAGTGCCGATAGTGCCGATGGTTCCTTAACTGCAAGTTTTTCCTGCCGTTCTCGTTTCCTTACTGGGGTATCTACACTTTTCCTATCAAACACCCAGCTAGTAGTTCCACGTTACAAATTTAAAAACTTTTTGTGGATTAGAGAAAAATTTCGTTACAATTGAGGCGAATAACTTTACTGTCCGCTATCCGCGAAATATTTGTTAACATCTCTATTTTCTGTGCACCATGAGTTTCATTTTAACGGCGCATACGTAACTTTATTTGTTTAGGATACATCCATTTGTATCTCATGACACTTGAATAGAAATTCTATGGCTATTTTCTTATTAGTAAAGCTTGTCTACTCGCTAATTATATTCTGAAAAAAAAAACATTGTGATCATTGGCTTAAACGAGGACATTGTTCGAATTGTATTTTTGTTTTCCCGGTAGGAAGTATAAAATTATAATTTTTGCAGAATTTTGCGTTTTAAGGCGCCTAGATCCTGAAAAAAAACATTATTCCGTCGTTCTGTCTTTACGCGGCAAAGCTCAAAAGCTACTTATCTGATTATCTTCAAATTTTTGTCAAAAATCAAAGGTCATGCGAGCATGGTTACACAGAAAAAAATACAATATGGCGAAGATATTACTTGTCGAATGAACCGTAAATTTTGTACGAAGACCAAGTGTAACGTGTTGATAAACTTGTCAAATTTTGGTGTGAAGCCAACATGGCGGAACGAAATAGACGTCTAATGAAAATTAAAAATTCAATTCAAAAAACTATTTATTTAAATGACTTAAAATTTCGAACTAAAATCAATCATGAAACAGGTATAAACCGATAAACCGTTCAAATATTCGGTAAAATTCAATGAACTACAAAATTAATGAAAAATAAATAGTAATAATAATAATTAATAATAATAATAATAATTAATAATAATAATAATAATTAATAATAATAATAATAATTAATAATAATAATAATGTAAGTGTATATTAAATACAAATACAAAACATCGGTAAACTCTATTATACATGCATGTTACTCTTCCTCGCGCGTTGATTTTCGCTAGTGTGTGGAAAACAAGGAACGTACATGCGCGTTCTAAAGTTTTCTGTTTAAACAAATACTTGTTTGACCTGCATGTATGACGTACATGCATGCCAGTCTGGCCACCTTTTCCCACAACTTTTCTCGTACAGAATTTCACTATAAATAGATAACACATCTTATAAATTCATGCAGTCCTTTGGTAGAATTGAAAAAAAACTGAATTTAAGTTTATAAGGTTTATGTAAAGTTATTGCCAAATAATTATATCTATATATAAATTCTGTTACCTGTACGTAGTAAAGGCGAATTTACCGATTTTTGAGAAATATTTTAAGTAAACTAAAATTTTATCCTACATAATAGACCAGTTATTTTACACAATTTTGCTTCAGAAAAACAGATTTTCATATTACGTGCAAAAATTTAATTAGTTTTTCTTATGTTTGGACATACCACGAAAGAAGAAAGAAAGAAATAATGCACCGTTACTTTAAACCATAGTTATCTTTTATTACTGACTCCGTGCCCTATATTACAGTTTCCGTCGTAAAGATCTCACTATCAGTAATATTTACCATTTTATGTTAAAATGTAACAGTTTGTTACTACGTGTTGATTTTTAAAAAATCGCTCTGAAGGTAAAGTTATATTTTACTGGAACTGAGTTCATTTAAAGGTTTTAAAATATCACGTATTTCGGGAAAAAAGCGAATTCAAAATTCAAATAATTTAATTCCGATGAAGCTGGTTTTCTGATTATTTTAACGAATTAGCATCTAGTCTAGAGTTATGCTATTCATCGAAAGAATCATATTATGAATTTAGTCTCTTTGCTAAATTGCCAAATAGCCGAGCTCACCCAAATCGACTATTTGATTAAAAAGTTTCCCAATTACAACACAACATGACAGATCTATAAACTAGTTTGCTAATGTTTGCTAATGTAGCCTTTTCCCTACTAAATCAAATAACACAATAAATTACCAGTTGCCTCTAATTATAGCAATTCAGCCGGTTTATTAGAAAGAGAATCATCCATCTCAATTACTAACGAATGTGATCGCTGCCGTGAGATCTCCAGGATGATATAAAGAAAATAAATTGAAGCCGGATTCGAACCCTAAGTATAAGGGGATAATTCTTTGTCGTTTTAGCATTTCTAATTAATTCGTGAAACGTATTTTGATTTCAAAAACTTGCTGTGAATTTAAAATGTTCTGCTACTTATTTAAATTCTATATATCGTTGGTATTTTTGTGCTATTTATGTATTATCCTGGTGATGTGCTACAAAAGGTACTAGAGTAAATTTTATCAGCTGATTTAACCTCACGTCTCAAATAAAGTTACTGGTATATTAAATCATATGATTATGCCCAAGTTTTTCATTTATATTTCTATACCCATGTACAGCTTTAACTAGAAAAGATACAGAAAACTTCATATACATAAAATGTAAAATTTTGGGAATAATTGATCTCATGAACGAAATAAAACTTGGTTTAAAGAGTATATTTTTGCTACAATGTTATTATTACTGAAATGTGAATATGAGTTCCTAAAATAGCAGATTCAGTTAATAAAACGCAATGAGCCAGTGATAGGCTTGTGTGCACAAAAAAGAAGACTTTTGTATTTAGTACACTACCTTAAATGTTAAGTAAATAATGAAAAATTGATATAAATATGAAGAGTAAACAGTATAACTTATAATGCTCTTTTAACCTAAATAAAATCTGTCCCAAATTTATCACCCATTCAAATCAAGCTGTTTTTACGACTCAAATAAATCTTGTTTAACCCAACTGTGTGACATTTTCAAACGTAAAAATATTATTGTAATAAAACCAATTAGTCTCCTTGAAATTCCACATAACCCAAGAATAGCGAAATCGATCCGGACCCAACCCCCCGCGATGTTATTTTTATATACGTTTCTACGGAGTAATATTAACAACACAACAATTATAATTATAAATTAACAAAAGAACTAATTAATTATACTTTAAGCTCATGGATCTGTGTTAACTTGAAACATCAGACTGTGGTAAAAATAAACCTGATAAAAATATTGTGCAGAAATAGAGAGAAAACGCTGCAACTACTTGATGGATTACAGTTATTGGAGGATTTTATATCCAAGTGTAGAAATAAAGCAACTGAATATATGATAAATACTGCTGATTGTAAGTTGAATACCATGCTGTAAACCCATGGATCTCTGTTACTTCCGAACATTAGGCTGTGGTAAAAATAAACCTGGTAAAAAGAGGGTGCAGAAATAGGTGAAAAACTACAAAACTTCATGAATTACAGATATTTTAGGAGGATTTTATATGCGAGTATTAAAGATAAATACTGCTGGCTGTTACTGGAATAACAAGTTTTAAACTCATGGATCTCCTACCTTTGAGCATCAGACTGCGGTAAAAATACATCTAGTAAAAAGACAGCAGATAAATAGACAAGAAATAGTTCAACAACTTAGTATAGAGTATAAAGATAAATGAATATATGATAAATACTACTGATTGTAAGTTGAATAAAAAACATTAAATTCATGGATCTCTGTTATTTTCGAGCATTAGACTTCTGCAAAAACAAAGCTGGTAAAATGATGGTGTAAGTATTGAGCTAAAGCACCTGAATATAATCACAAGTGTCGATTGCAAGTGTTAAGTGTATAGAGATATTATAACAGGTAAACTCTCAAAAGATACAAATATGATAAACTTATATAAACTTAATGTATAAATAATCTCACTAACTTAAACTTAAACTTAAAACTAACGTTGCTCTATGTTCCAACTGTTTACGTTTCTTATTTGGAACAATTTTTTACCTCTCAACAACTATCTTGTATTTCTTAGAACTAACATCTTTTTTTTTACCTTTCAACAGTTGGCTTATGTTTCTTAAAACTAAATTCTCTCCAGGTTCGACTATCAGTTTTTTAACTCCTAGTAGTTGTCTAACAATTCTTAAACTTGACTTCTTTCTACGTTGAACAGTTTATCTGAGGAACAGAAAGACTATAACTCATAACATCTTTTAAAAGGCGAATCGTCAAAGTCTTGAAGATGGCAGTACTTATTCTTATGATATCACCAACCTTATATTTACTTTGTTCAGACTGATTTTTGGAAAGTTAAAAGCTTTTAATTTTGAAGTAACTTGATGAGACTTTATCCCAATATATGTTATGTTGTGTTGAATATGCGTTCATTGAAGATCTCTTAAACTAAGATATACCTCAGAGCAACTGTAACTATGTTTCATAAAACATCGTTTAATATGTGAATCATCGAAGTCTTTAAGAAGACAGCACTTGTTCTTATGATATTCCTTATATTTTACTTTAGTCAGACTAATTTTTCTAATGTTAAAAACTTTTATGTTAATTTTGGAGTTACTTGATTAGGCTTCATGCTAATAGTTTTAGTATTGGTATATCTATTTATTACGTTATTTATAACCTAAAATGTTAATAATTCATGCTTCCCATTTAAAGAAAATTTTTGTTAGAAACATAAACGGTTAAACGTATTCACAGACATGAATATATACTACGTGGTTATGTTATGTTGTGTTTTGTTGTTATGCTGTCTTGAATGTGTATCGAATAAATAAGTCCAGAACTTATGTTAAATATCTTAATTCTCACAAAATATTCTAATTTTCACAGAGTAACCTAAGTAATATTTACAACAAACGAAATATTTATCATCTATATATTGCACTTATAGTAGGAAATACATCCTATATTGTTCAAAACGTTAGAGGTAATAAGGACAATGTTGTCGAGTTTTAGCTTGTCTAAAATATCTAATAGCTCAGTGAATCATATTTCTTTTTTTTTATTTAGACATAAAAGTTTAGATATGAGCTTGTAGTAGTGGGAATAATAATTTATATCCTTTATTCAAAACTTATAGCTATATAATTATTTACCAAGAATAATGTGAAACTGAAACCAACTTATCTATAGATATACAACTTTACTTTACATAATCTTAAATATTAGTACATACAAGTTAGGCATCTAAAAAATCTCTTAGAAAAAGATATAACATGGTAGCTTGCTTGACTTTGTCATTTTTCTTAAAGGATATTTTTTCTTTGGTTTTCTTCAAAACCATCGAATAATAAAAATGTCGGCAAATTGGACAATTATCTTTTCCTCTAGTCCATCGCTTTAAGCATGTGTAGGAAAACTTATGGTTACAAATGTTTAGAGCACAAATGTCTTTCATCTCCACTACAGCTAGACAAATTGGACATTCCACCACTTTCTGCTTAACTATCTTATTATTCATATTTCTAGCACTTAACTTGGGTTTTTGGGGGTCACCATTTAATGTAACTCTTGGTAGTAAATTTTCATTTTTATAATCGGGTGAATATTCAGTCTCTGATGAATTCTCCGTGTCTGCAGGTTAACCACTGTTACTCTCACTTAAATATTCGTTAGATGCTATTATTAATTTTCATATACCAGTTAAGCTCCTAAGCTACTAATGACCATGTTATACATTTCTGTTGAATACATATATATTTCCTCTCACGTCTCCCACTTATTCGAAAGTTCAAATATACATGTGTTCATAGACTTTTATTTTCCTATCAAGACTGGTCCGACAATTGTTTATTTTATTTGGTCTCGACTCTGAACTATCGAATTACAACATGTGACATCAATAAAATGAAGCTCGTTATTCTCAATGTTAGAAGTTACTTTAAATTCTAATTTCAAGTTAAAGAACTAGCTATAATTTATAGTCCCCTTGTAATGCGCTATGTGCCTCAAGGTTTGGCGAAGTTAGTTTTTGGTTAATTACATTTCATACACCAAATGTTAACGCAATATATTAAAGCATTTGAAATGATTCGCGGAAACTCTTAGGTCATTTTATTTTTTTTCATATATATATATATATATATATATATATATATATATATATATATATATATATATATATAACTGTTTAGATTGGGCAGAGTTACCTCAACTTTTAAGTACAAGTCTACCCATTTTAGATAATTCTTTGTCTAAATTCGATATAAGATACTCAATATTTCTACCAGCTGCCTAAGTAGTGCATATAATTCTTTAATACTTCTACTTTTACATTATTTCTCTTTCGTCCAAATTTATCAATCGTGTTGTAAACAGCTATTTTAATTAAAAATTTATTGAGACTTAGTCTCTATAACATTGTTGGATAATAACAATTATAATCCTGCATATACAAAACAACGCATATGACAACTATTCTATAATTATGGTCTATTATAGGTTATATTTCCAACTATCGCTGTAGGATATAACACCTCTCCCACATAAATTTGGTGCTTCTACCTTATTATCGAGAGTTGTAGTTACTTCTTATGTTACCACAAAAGCAAAAATTCTTCTACGTGATGGTCAATTCATAACATCCCCTTAAGTATAATGAGCAGTGCAATGCAAATATAGCTTTACTTCAGGATTTTTGGTAAACATTCTGGTAACTTGTGATAGACATATACAATCTGGTTAGGGACACAGCCAATCATTACTCTCTACAATTGTTTATTTTATCTAAACACCTGATTATATTTATGCAGAATAAGAACTACTAATGGTGCCTATATGATGCCTGATTAAATGTTCCTGTCAGGATTTCTGAGTTACTTATTTATTATATATTAATGATTAAGTTGGTTGAGTATTGATAGGTATGCTGATGTCTAAGCTGTATAAAAATTTAGGTCAAAAATAACTACACTTCAATGTTTGATAGTTAAGCATTCGGACTTCAGTGAGTCCTCTCTCCTATGTTTAATAATTTAGTTCATGTTTAGTCTAATAAAAGCGACGTTCTCGAAGAGGATATTATACGAGATATATTTTTGTATTCATTCAAAGTTCTTGTCAAGTCAAACGATGTTATTAATACTTGGTGATCGGAAGGCTTTAGTGATTGTTTACGAAATATGTGTGGACTTTTAGGTTTGCTTCAAACCTCTCTGAACGCATTTACTTAGTGTGATTATATACGGTATTTACTACCTTCTATTTATTTGTTTGCATTTCTAAGTCGCCTTCTATGTTCTTTTTCTTCACTACTTGAATATATTTATATAGTTTAAAACACATGGAGGTGGTTAATTGTTTAAAAAAGTTACATCCAAACATGTTTTATTTAAAGGTAGAATAGCATGCATGGATTTATTATGCAACAGTCCGTAGATGCAAAACTAAAATTCAATTTCGTTTATTTCTCGACCTTCAGTTGTTTTCTTCATACCTCTATAGACAACCATTAGTATTTCTCATAGTGAATTGATTGGAAGAATTCAATTGTTTATATTATAAAACGCTCAGGAAGCCATTCAGCTTTTCTTGATGGACTTGAATACCTTTCTGCCTCAGTATCTACTTATATAATTCGCAACTATCGCTACAGGGCATAACACCACTCTTATGCAGATCTGATGTTTATGCGTTATTATCGAGAGTTGTAATTACTTCTTCATGTTATCCTCTGTCTGCCATCTAGCTAGTAGGCTAACTATGGCAACGCATAAAGCGCAGTAAGTTTGCGAAATATATAAGACTGCTTATTGTGAGAAGTATAAATAGTTGGATGACGTAGAAAAAAGTTAGTTTTAAGAAACCTAAGAAACTAAAAATTGTTCGAAATAAGGAACATAACAGTTGCACGTAGAAATAAGTCAGGTTTAAGAAATATTGAACAACTACTAGGAGGTAAAAACTGATAGTAGACCGTAGAGAGAAGTTAGTTTTGACAATAATAAGACAGTTGTTGAGAGGTAAAAAATTGATCGAAATAAGAAACGTAAACAGCTAAATATAGAGCAGCGGTAGTTTTAAGAAATATAAGACACTTTTTGAAAAGTATGAAATTGTTCAAAATAAAGCATATAGTTGAATGTAGGTAGTTAATAAGGTTATTCCTTAATATACCTTGAGTTTATATGGGTTTTAGATATTTGTATCTTTTGAGAGTTTTTAACTGTTATAATATAGACATACAGTTTAAACTTTCAATCGACGCTAGTAATTATATTCAGCTAGTTTATCTCAATACTTACACCATCTTTTTACCATCTTTATTTTTACAGCATTCTGATGCTCGAAAGTAACATGGATCCATAAGTTTAAAGTTTAAAATTGAACTTACCATCAGTAGTATTTATCATATATTTATTTATCTCTATGCTCACATATAAAATCATCTGATATGTGTAATTCATCAAGTTGTACTGTTTCTCGCCTATTTCTCTACCATCTTTTTACCAGATGTATTTTTACCGTAGTTTGATGCTCAGACGTAGAAACTCCATGAGTTTAAATCTTGTTGTGCAACTAACAGCCAGCAGTATTTATTTAAAAACTCTCATATAAAATCCTCCGATATCTGTAATTCTTCAAGTTGTACTATTTTTCACCTATTTATGTTGCTTGCATATAAAATCCTCCAATAACTGTAACTCATCAAGTAGTTGCGCCGTTTTCTCTATATGCTCCATCTTTTTACCAGGTTTTTTTTACCACAGTCGGATTTTTAAGTTAACACAGATCCATGAGCTTAAAGCTTGTTATTACTTGTTAGTACAAAATAATGAGAACTAGGCAATATACTCAAAAATATAAACTTTATCTTAGCTGTAGAACTTAACTGGAGATTTTCTAAATATATGGTATTTAAAATTGATAAAGTATATAGTAAACACATTTCTTTATTAATATGGGTAGGAAATTATGTGAACAGTTTTTCAAAATAGTAAACCCGTGAGTATAAATATCAATGAAACTAATAGAAAATTTTTAATGAAGAATATGATTGCATTAAAAAACATTAAAGTACAAAATAATAGTACAATAAAGCATATCTATATCGTTTTCTTTAATATAACTATCAATGGCCCATTTGGGTACTGATTTCAAAATCATTCGGTATCCCAAGATCCATATATAAACTCACTCCTGTATTCTGTAATAACTCAATCTGTCAAAGCTTTTAGGTTCGGAGATCTTATTATCTTCATTCCTTTCTGCGAGAGACAAAAAAGAGTCTCCATAGCGTCGACTGGTGCCTAACTCTTTTGAGTAATGGGCAGTCTATTGTGTTTAATGATCGGTTAGTTTAAAATCATTGTGTCGTACATATTACTCCGTAGAGGTGTACATAAAAATGACGTCACAGGGTTGGGTCAGGATCGATTTGGCTATTATTGGGTTACGTGAAATTTCAAGGGGGCTAATTGGTTAGGTTTCATGCATTTATTTTACGTTTAAAATGTCACATAGTTGGGTTAAACAAGATTTATTTGAGTCGATAGATCCTATTTAGGTTAGTATCACACAAGTAGGTTATCCCACCGGAGGACGGGATATATTCAAGCCGTTACCTCTGACTACTATCGATCTTTTAATCAGGCGCTGAGTTTTCAAGGGTAGCCATATACAGAATATAAATTTCTATTACTAAAGGATCTTGTACTTATTGTATGATCCAAGTATTTTCTATTAAGTTATTTTTCACATGGAATCTAATTATATTTTTTGAATATAGCTGTTTTATATTTAGGAAATCGGAAGGTTGAAACAAAGTATCACGACAAAGTGTATGCTTAAACAAGAAAAATTTTATAGTGTGTTTTCTGTATTGGCTACAAAATACAAAACTGTTTTATGTAAACACTTGTACTTATTGTATGATCCAAGTATTTTCTATTAAGTTATTTTTCACATGGAATCTAATTATATTTTTTGAATATAGCTGTTTTATATTTAGGAAATCGGAAGGTTGAAACAAAGTATCACGACAAAGTGTATGCTTAAACAAGAAAAATTTTATAGTGTGTTTTCTGTATTGGCTACAAAATACAAAACTGTTTTATGTAAACATGAAACAATACAACACTTTATTGTCAAGTCTAGGAGGGATATATAAGTAAAATTTATTGTTTTTAGGTTTTATATTTGCCTAAATTGATAAAACTTGTATGTTACCCAACGATGTTTATTTGTAACACATTCACAATGAGAATCCCATCGTAGGAATTGATCGACATACATACCAAGATACTTAGCATTATTTTTGAAGTAAAACTTTTGTTCATGCTGCACAGACACAATCGAGAATATTTCTAATATATGCATCGTGAGGCTTGCGGACATGTATAACGCCCCTGCTAACAGTGAAATGAACAGATATAGGTTTATCAATATTTAAAGCATGTAAACTATGGTCAAACCAAATTATTTCTCTCCTCTTAACTTGTTAATGTTAACTTCCAATACCTAGTTTTAAGAAGAATGACGGTATCATCCGCACAACTAATGAGTCTGTCCATATCATATCCGTAACATTAAAAATACTGATATTTTGTGTTCTTCCTTGAATTTAAGATTAAAATAATTACAAGGCTATACTGCTAATTTCAGTTAACTCCAATCTTTTTAGTACAGTTTTTGGCCTTTAGTAGATTCAAGAGGACTACTGGAGGTTTAAAACCTGTCTCAAAGCTATCAACAATAAAATTAATAACATCCATAATTACGGTAACGCTATCATATTGATTGATAATATATATTTAGTTGCTTCCAGAAAGAAAATATAACTAGATTTTCGGGAAGCATATACAGTAACAGCACCCGTGCTAAAAACCCCATTCAACTTCAGCATCCCGAACTTTAAGGCGGTAACGACAATAAATCGAGGGCAGTAAATAAGTTTAGTACCGTACTGAACACAACTTTCGTGACAATCGGAGAAAAGTATGTTACAATTAATAAAACTTCTAGCTGAGATGCTGTTACTGTGTACTACTTCTAGCACGTGTGCTGTTGCTGAATATGCGTGGTATGCTTGATATTTATATATAGCACGTGTGCTGTTGCTGAATATGCGTGATATTTATTAATATTGCTTAGAACTCTATTTTAGATATTTGTAGTAAAAAGCACTCGACTAACCTACAATCCTTTTCTTTTTCGAGGGAAATAAAAGAGAAACCATAACTTTAGAATTTCTTGAGAAAAAAATATGCTTACCGGTCAAGATATCTTATAAATTAAGCCTTATTATATTTAATAATTATTACATATTAGAAAACACGTCTTCTACTGCTTTAAAAAAAAATTAAACCTGCGTACTTCTTAACCAGGAAACCAGTTTTCAACTTAATTTAATTTTAAATATTATATTTGTTATTATTGTAAATTTCTTAGATCACGTACAGGCTAAAAACAACGAGAGAGGGCAATAGTAATTCATTTATCAAACATTTTGTTTACTGACACGTCATCGTCTCGTCACTTAGTTATTTTGGTCGGCGAACGAGATACATGTCGCCCTAATTTTGAAGAGAGTGAATGGTGTTGAGTGAGAGCGGTCCGGGGCACTTGATGAACTAAAGCCATCGATCATCCAATTAGTTCGTCGATCAATCATCCGCTGCCATTTGCTGGCTGCTCTCGTCGCAACACGCTCATCAGTTTATCTGCATACCGCGAAGCAAGTCAACGTTACGTGGTCATTGGGGGTGAAACGGATCGGCACGCTGCTCTTGTGCATATTTTAGGAATGCGAAAAGCGGGAAAATAATCTGATATAAAATTAGCTTATTTTAAAATTATTCCTACCATAACGCATAATTATTCAGACACGCACGTAACCATTTTAAATAATTTTGAAAACTTGGCACTTGAGCATTTTTAATACTTCAAGTCGGGCTTTATGAATTTTTACAAGTTAGGTTAAGTCAAATTCTAATAGAAACAGCTTCAGATTTCTGCACTGGGACATAGGAAAATTCCTCGGTTGCCACTCAAAAATATAGGAATGCAGAGCCCCTAGATTTTTAACTTAGTTAAACTGTGATTTTCGAAAAAATACTCATACATTTTCTAATTACATCGAAAATAAACTTAGTGGTACAGCGTACAACTAAAACACACACATTGTTAAAATTTCCTACGATTTTGATACGATTAAAAGTTACTTGTAAAAATGGCAACGAAAAATTGCGTTTCGTGCTCAGCTTTTCGTATTTTCTTGTTTTTTTTTGCATTTCTTAAAGCTCTATGTTTAACCTAATCAGGCAATATCATATTTATACCTATATATTAGTAGTTCAGGCCTCATAGACTTAAAAAAGCTAAAACTTCGAACCTTCCAAATAGTCCATAAACATTTTTCAGCGCATTTCGTTAAAAAAAATACTAACAAAGTACTGCAAAAAAAGTAGAGTAATAAGTTAATGAAGCTAAAAAGTGGGTACGAGGAGGTTTTTCGGATGTTAGGCTTTAAGTAAAAGATTATTTAGAGGGGATTTTTAATAATAATATAATAATCCAGCAGCCAATCAACAACACTATAACAGCAAAAAAACAACAAATCAGTATTAAATTAAAAAACAAGTTTTTAACGATGAGCTTCTTATATATAGATTTGTGACAGTTTTAAAATGCATCAAACTAGTAACTTTTTAAATCAATAAGCCCACGATATATCAGTAACAAATTTCTTCCTTTTTTTATTCAACATTTAGAAGGACGCATCGATAATATAACAGGCCAACAAAATAAACAACGTATGTGTGTACAATCTAAAAGGTGAGCAACTATTTCATAAAGTGGTTGATCTATTCACTGATAAAATGGGAGTTCACATGGAAGAACAAAATATTATAAAATGCTGCAGAGTCGGCGACAGCATAAAAGGGCCAAGAGCAATTATTGTCAAAATGAAACAATACAAACAAAAAAAATCCGGGTTTTTAAAGAACTGTGTTAAAATCAAAGGTACCAAAATCGGGATTACTGAAGAATTAATCAAAACTCGACTGATATTATCTGATCTAGAAAAAACTAGTAAGAGTAAAAATTTAAATTCAGAAAAGTATTTTTTTATAGAGCGAATAAACTTATATTAATTTGTATTCAGCCCTTTGTAATAATAATATATGATTTTAAAAGCAAGTGAACATTGTCTGTTTAAATAGCAAGAGAAACATAACACTACAGCTTCTTATCGACTGCCAGCAACCAATTCAGATCTCTTCTTAATGATAATATTTTCGAATTTAAAAATGTTAACACCGAATTCTTTGTGGGAGATTTAAATGTTAATATTCTAAAACAACATGATCATAATTTTAAATCAACACTTAAACATATTAGCTGAACATTTTTTGCATTAACGAATCCACAAGAGGGACGGAGTTCTCCTCCGCTAATATAAATCATTTATTTTTGAAAAGTAAAAATATTCAAAATAAAACAAGTTTAATAACACCTATGGTAAATTCACTGATCACTATATGATTGGGTTGACTGTGCAAAATATTAACAATACAATCAAAAGTAAAATAAAAAAATCAATATACTAATATGACTGATTACGTGAAACCACAATTTTTACTTGAAAACCAGTCGTGGCAAGTAGTGACAAGCTCTAGAAACATACATACCAAAATATTAAAAATAAATTATCTTTTTTTATAACTAAGTGTACATATAAGTAAAAAATGAATAATATTAACAGGAAATGAAAACCATGGATTACCAAAGACATTGTGTATGCTAGAAAACATAGAGAAAAGATTAAAAAACTATTAAGCAAAAACTGTTCTGCAGTACTATTAAATGAATATCAAACATTTAGAAATAAGTTAACACAACAAAAACTGTTTATAATTTCAGAAAAATAATGGACACAAACCACGATTACAAAAAAATATGTAAGATTAGGAATGGGCACAAGAAAAGGTTAAAACAAAAGAAAAAGCTTTTGTATTCAAGAAAAAGAAAATATAGCAAAAAAGACTCTGATGTCCTAATGTTTTTAATATTTTTCTTACGAGTATAAGAAACAAGATTCAATCTAATACAGAGCGAAATTCGGAAAGCATTTTGGTTTCTATCTCCGGGTCAGTAAGTAACATCATTGTTCTTAAAACCTGTAAATAAGAACGAATTGACTGATAATATCAAATCTTTAAAAAAAATACTCAGCTCCAGAGGAAGATGGAATAACTGTTTCCCTCATTCAAAAAATGCATGGACGAAAATAAAAAATTAGTAGTAACCCCCATTTTGAAATGCTTAAAACAAAGATTGAATTTTTGACAAGGGAAAATAAGCTTTATTCTAAAAAGTACAGTTTCCGAAATAAGAAGAGCATTTGATAAGGTGTCTTATGACATTCTTTTTGATAGACTGGAAGAGATTGGTATTCGAGGTGGATCGCTGTTTCTTTTAAAATGACATTTGACAAGCAGAAAACAAAGAGTCAAAATAAATTATTCATTCAATGATTACGCCATCATAACTGCCGGAGTACCTCAGCGAACGGTGTTAGGTCTCATACTTTTTCTGATTTATGTTAATAAGATAGCCAGTGTTTTTCGGGACTGCAGTGTGGTGTCGTAGGCTGACGATACGGCCCTGCTTGGACAGAGGTTTATAAACGGGCGAAGGATGGACTGGCCACTATGATGCAGCGGTTGAATGCTAGTAAATTGAATGTCAACTTAACTGAATTTATTTTAAGACTTTTTCTTCAACACAAGGAGATCAACCAATAAACGAATTATTGACAATTTATTCTGCAAACTGTGAAAAAGTTGTAACATATAATTCTTATAAAATTAAAAAAAAGCAAATATTTGGGAGTAGTTATTGATCAACATCTAAGATGGTACGAACATGTAATATATCTAGCATCAAAACTTAAAAAGATTTTTTGCGAATTTTTCCAAGTAAGAAATTGCCAAAATTCTGTCTTAAATTTATTTTATTGTAAACCTGATATCTTACCTATCTTTTATATGGCGAAAATTACATATTTAATATCTGTAATCTTTATGTGCTTTCTTGTTTAACCTACATAACTAAAACTAAGCACCTTTATTCTCTTATTTCACATCATTATGTCTATGCCCAGATTTCAAAACTCCTTGCGTCAGAGATTCATTAGATATTAAGCTCCTGAAATGTTTATTATGTTATTAATTGATATTAAGAATGTGATTCGCTCATGCATGCAAAAAAATAAATAAATATATTATTTATCAAAAATTTAAATAACTAAGATCTGGAAGGTCTCTCGCACGCAAATTGCGCTTAGCAATTTTTATAAAATTAAAGTTTATCTGATAACATACAATACTTAAATAATTATTATTAGTGAGTATGTAAACATTGAAGGATTGTAAAACTTGAAATAAATTTATGTATATGTTTTATGTTCAAGTATGATAAAATAATGATTATACTTCGATTATAGATGGTCCATCAGATACATAACAAATTCACCACTTTCAGTCGTTCGTGTCGTGCGCTCAACAAGATTAGGCCCTGAGTTCCCGGGAGCACGATATAGGTCTATTTGTTTAGTAATTAATGTGTAATTAATCAGGGGCGTGCGGTAAAATTTTAAGAAAGGGAAACAATTTTTAGAAACTTACCTATTTGTAATGTAATTCGATTCTTCGATCATTTTTTGCAAATTCGTCAATGACGTCATCATAAAAACGTCGATGCTCCTGCCCTGTTGAATTTTTCATGACATTTTTATACGTTTATGTGTTGAAAAATTGCGTTCTACTGATGAATTTATGGCAGGTATTGTCAATACTAATTCACACAATTTCGACACTTTGGTGTAGGCATCTTCCAGCTCCTTGTCTTTTAAAAATTGCATTAGTTCCTTAGCGTTATTTTTTGCGCTAATGTCATCAGTTTCGTGAATCACTTTTAGTTCAGATCGCAGTAACACTCGGTCGAAGAACTGGAAATAATGAAGAAGAAGAGATTTAAACGCATCTTCTGGAAAAGTTTTTCCTTTAAATGCATCAAAATTGCAGAGATCGAGGAATTTAAAATCATTGAAACCGTTAAATCTATAGTTTATTTGTTGCTGAATTTGATCGATTATTTCATAAAAGAGGCATCTGTATGATGTTAGAACATCTTCCACCTTGGCTGTTCGAAGATGCTTAGCTTGTGGCTCTACATTTAATGTCATCGTTTTCTCCCAAAATATCATCTCTTTTTTGGCTTAACATGGACTTAAAATCATCCACTATTTTTAGGCAAAAAGCAATATCATTTGTTTTAGATTGCAATATATTAAAAACATTTTCCGAGAATGGAAATATTTCTGAAAATATGTTCAACAAGTAATTAAAATTAAAATATCATTTCGAACAGTCCAAAAACCCCCTCCAACTATTTATTGCTTCTGGGTCCCACGTTTCATTATTTTCTATTATATTCTCAAATAGTTCAATCAGTGATTCACGATTTTCAGGTACTGTTAACACAAGTCTTCCATTATAGCTTCACCTAGTAGAAGCTACTTTGGGCAATTGTTTGTGGATAATTGAGTCCAAAGCTTGTGTACGTTTTGTTGACTTGGAAAAAAAAGTAGCCATGCCACTTAAAGTAACGAAAAATACTTTACACTCTTTAATGTGATTGATGGACTGGGATAAAATTAAATTTAATTTATGAGCAAAACAATGGACAAACACAGCACTTGGGAAAGTTTCTCGAACTTTAGCTTGCAGACCCCCTAATTGTCCTGCCATCACTGCAGCTCCATCATAGCTTTGTGCAACTAATTTTTTCTCTCCATTAATTTCTTAAGTAACGTTATAAACTACGGTATATAAATGTATCTGCTGTACGATTTTCGGACACATTCTTAAAACCTAAAAATCGTTCTTGAATACTTCCGCCTGTTTTAACGTAGCGTATTACTATAGATAATTGGCTAAAATTAGTGATATCAGTTGTTTCGTCCAGAACAATAACAGTGAATCGCGCCTCGGCAATCTCCTTTTGCTTTGGACATAATGTGTCTTTTTACAGCTTTATGGAAATTGTTTAAATCGGAAAAACCAGTTTTACTCCAGAGACCTTTTTCATTTTCAAAAAGTAAATATGGGCAACAAAATAGTTTACTTATATTTTCACACCCTGTTAGCCATTTAAATTGTTCGTATTGTTTTTCCGGATAAAAATGTCTAATACAGTTTTTCATTTTTGTGGTTAAATTTTTCATAGGCGGTTTTGCCCTGCCTTTGGAAATTATTTGAAGCTTATCAGCCAAGTTTAATGTTGAAAATCCCTTTATTATTAAGACACACAGCACAGATTCTCACACACTCTTCTTTCTAAATTCTGCAACATTTTCAACGTTATTACCGACAGCCGAAGTTGACGGTATTTGCATATCTACGTCCATATTATTGTCTTATATAGTCTATAAACTAAATTAATGGTTTCATATTTCAAAAATTACATTTCAGAAGATGTTTTGTAATTTTTTTTGGGGAGGCACTGCTTCACTTGCTTCCATGGACTGCACGCCCCTGAATTTAATTTAAAGGTACGAGACTGCTACATACTGGCCACTTTAGTCGTGAAATTGTGCGGACCTACGCACAGATCTCTCGTTGGATCTCTATGATATGGAATACAATTAATGCAAGAATTATCTGTGTGACCTATAGATATGCAATAAAATAAGACAAACCAGTGAGAAATTACCAATCGAAATATAAAAATAGCTTTTAGGAGTAGAATCTAAAAACTAATGTTATAAATATAAAGAAATAAAAAAACTAAACGGGCTACTCAGAGCATTATACGTAGAACTTTTGGTGTTATGTACCTACATTTACAAGCTCTATGTTCATAACTACGCCTTTAAAAGTATATCTTTTGAGTCACTTACCTATAATAAACGAACACATACCTTGTTGATCGCATGACTTCCTGAATCCAACAAAGCTTGCTGTTACGTATAAGCCATACGCATATATAAGCCATAACTAATACTTTATATTTGATATAAATATAGTTAATTATTTTAAAATCTTCTAATTGTACATTTAAATCTAAAGTACTGTGAACTATCTCCACAACAAACAGTCATCGTGGGTCCGTTTTATATACTATATACATATATATTTTTTAGCCAACGCCGTTGCTAAAGTCTTCTAATTAGAATACTTAAGAAGTATCTACTATAAAGTTTATCATTTCATTTTGTCAGGTAGAATGTGATGATGATATGTTAATTATTACTACGGTTGTTAATAAACAATACGAATATATAGTAGTTGTTTCAAAGGATACCCACGTGCTAGTTTTGCAAGTTGCGCAAGCAAATGAAGAAAGAGAAATGTATCCTATAGAACCTACTAAAGGGAAAATAGAAAGGAACATATAGCCTACAAAAAGCATTTCGCAAACTGCTCCAAAATATCAAGAGCACATTCTGTTTCTGCATGCACTAGCAGGGAGTGACAACAGATCTCAGCTTTGTATAAACGAGATAAAAATGCTTTCGCAAATATCCAGACAGACAACAGGGTCTAACTTACATAATTGTGATGAAATCTTTATATCGTCATCAGAACTCGACCGTATACGAAGCTGGCATAAAATATATCCTTGCTCTAAATAAAGCAGCCAGTGAGACACTCCTTAAATCAATTTAGATCGAATGTTTTTTAATGGTCACTGCAAAGAACAATAGGACAGAAAATGCATTGACAGAATATGTAAAAAAATCTTTAACCCAGTCGTGGCTTGGAAATGACGATCTATCAGAAAAACGGGGTAACAAGTCAAAATTTCCTAAACCTAATCAGTCTGCCTCTGATATTTGGTTCAGAAAACATTTCAAAGACATTTTTTTTTGTAATTGCCAAAAACGAAAAGTGCCCAACAGTATACAAAGGTTTACAGCGGATGCAACGGTAATTCATGTATCAATGCAGTTCCTAACATTGAACTGTAGAAAGCGAAGAATGCCTGATTAATATGTTAATATAAGCGGTCCCTATATAACCTTTTTCACTGCTAAAATATGTTTTTATATAGTTGCTTATTTGTTGGTAATTTCTAATTGTTGCTAATTCTATGTTAGGTTAAGCTTGATTTGTTTTAAAGTCATTGTACTTGTATACAAAACGAGCTCATACTTAATAGTTTTCTAGTTTGATAGCAATTTATTGTGGGGGTTTATTTCTGATTTATTGACGGGGTGTTCCTAAGTTAACGCCGGCGTCGCGCAGTTGTTTTTAAAATTTTTACAAATCTATTTATACATACATATATATATATATATATATATATATATATATATATATATATATATATATATAATAATACATGTACGTGGAAGAGCTAAATAATCAAATATATAATTTTTAATGGACTGTAATCATATTACAATAATTAGTTGATTCGACGAAGGTGACAAAATCAAAGAAATGTGGGTTACCTGGTCGTCAAACTGGGGTTTGAGATGGAAGTTCACACCATTACATAGCAATTCGTCATCTTGGTTGCAACACTAGTTCATTATGTTTTCTTATCCAAATTTACTTTTGCCGGCCGGCACACGGGAAAAGCAGAAAAATATTTAACTTTTAGTTTTGAAGTACCATGCTTGAGAGCGAAGAGAATTGGAGGACCGTACCCTTGCACTTGTACTTGTCGACTCTCCGCGCATCTTCTGGTTTTTAGCCATATGCAATATATGAAATTGTCACCAATAAAAACACGAGACATTGCGCGCGATTATTATTTTAAAATAAAATCAATTTGCATTATTTATGTTTAGCATAAAATTAAATAATAACCACACATAATAATTATTTAAGAAAAAGAAAAAATATCTCTTTAATATATATAAGGATGAAATATACCGCCCTCCTAAAATGTTCCATTTTACCAAAAAAAAAATTAAAATCCATGATAATAAAAACGAAAAACAAAATATGTAGGGTACTTCCCTATGTTCCCAATTAACTACAATCAATAAAAGAAAACTTATTTGTCCGGCAATGGACAAAGCTTAGAGACAGGCCGTTTAAAATCGCCTTTAATGATTTTGACCGTCACTACGCGTGTAGTACCATCAGCACCTGGATGCAAATATATAATGCGACCCAAGAGCCAAAGTAAGGGAGGTGAAAGTTCATCTTTTAACAGAACTAAAGTATTTAAATTTATAGGAGTAGCAATATCATACCACTTACTTCTTTATGTAAGAGTGTGAAGGTACTCTTTATGCCAGCGCTTCCAAAAATCCTGATGAATTCGCTGGATAAGTTGCTAACGCGAAAGCCGCCCAACTTTAATTTCGGTTAAGTGGGTTTCTTGAAATGAATTTAGTGGAGAAATAGTCAAAAAATGACTTGGCGTTAAAGCGTTTAAATCATTTGGATCCGAACTTAATGAGCCTAACGGACGTGAATTTAAAACGGCTTCAATAGAAACAAGCGCAGTATAAAATTCTTCATAAGTGAGAATTTGAGTGCCCATAACTCGGACAAGATGTTTTTTAACTGATTTTATTCGGGCTTCCCAAATTCCACCAAAATTTGGGGCAGAAGGAGGATTAAAATGCCAAGTTATTCCTTCTTTTTCAGAGGCAGATCGCATAATATTATCAGTGACTAATCCTCGTCGGGAAACAAATCGCCTTAAGGCAGCTAAAAAGGCATCAGTTGATAACTCGGTAGCGAGTTCTAAATGTATAGCCTTTATTGCAAGGCAAACAAAAAGGCAAATATAAGCCTTGAATGTTTTTGCACCTCTAGTTTTACCTAGAGTAATTGTAAAAGAAGGGCCTTCAAAATCTACACTGGATTTACTAAAACATTTAACTTGATTAACCCGTGCTAATGGTAAGTCTCCCATATAAGGTTGAGATGCACGAAGCTCACATTTAAAACAACGTATACAAGAAGCTACTGTATTTCTTATAAGGCGTTTTGCAGACAATATCCAATATTTCTTTTTGTGAGTATATTCATAGGATAAAGAAGAATTTACTAAACGTCCGCTTACCCTAAGAACACCATCTGTATCAATAAATAGGTTTAATTTTCGAATATATTTTGGAATTATGTTATAATTAAAATTCTCCTTCGGCTTTGAAAATTCCAAAATTTCTTTGGGGAATGAAATAGACTGGACATATTTAACAAGTAAAGTTATTGCCTTGTTGAGTTCAGAAAAACTAATGAAGCCACTAAGTTTATTGTGGGGGTGTTTAATATTGTGAATAAATCGACTAAGATAAACCACAACATGACAGATTGTTATAAAAGAAGAAAACTTATCTAATAATCGATCAAATATATTATTAGACACTATATTTAAGAAGGTAGATTTCTTTTCCTCTCTAAAAATTTGCTCTGAATGATAATTCGTGACTTCAGAACAAGGTAAGGGATTAGCATTGGTTAAAAGACAAGATGGCCCCGCCCACTATTTTGTTTCCTTCATTAGATCGGAAGCTAGAATTTCACGAGTGGCATAATCAGCGGGATTTTCTCCAGAAGGTACATGAGCCCAGCAAGTAGAAGATACCTTCTCTTGAATTTGAGCAACTCGATTGCTAACAAAAGTGACTATATCCACAGCAGAGCCACCGTTGAATCTGTCCATGCATGAATTGAGGAAAAATCTATTACTCCCTCATAACTAACTCGTACTGCATTTATAAGATTAACTAATAAGAGGGCAGAATAAAGTTCTAATCGAGGGATAGAGATAGTTTTTAAAGGAGCTACTCTAGTTTTAGAGCAAATAAAGAATACTTTATTTTTTTTATCATTGGTAGTTACGCGAAAATATATAACAGCTGCATAAGCACTTTCTGAGCTATCGCAGAAACCATGAATTTCACATGAATACATATCATTTACTATAACTCTACGAGGTAAAGAGAAATCTGAAATAGCTTCTAAATCTTTTCTATGAGTGTACTATTTAGAGGCTAACTCTTCTGGAGCAACCTGGTCCCAGTCCAAACCAAGAGATCATAGGCTTTGAATTATAAGTTTAAGAACAATAGTAACTGGCGTCAGAAGACCTAGAGGATCAAATGTCTTTGCCAAATCTGACAACAATGAACGTTTGGTGCGCTTCTTTACTGCAGAGTCCACGTGAAAGAAGAATACATCGGTAGAAGGATTCCATTGCAAACCTAATATTTTTACAGTGGATTCAGTTTCTTTATCAAATGATAAAGGATCGACTTGTAATGAAGAATTATCTAGATGTGTTAAGCGGGCAGGATTATTGCTAGCCCATTTTCTGAGCTGGAAACCTCCCAGTGACAAAAGTTCAATCAGCTGCTTTTGCAACTGAACAGCAGAATCAACAGTATCAGAGCCAGAAAAAATGTCATCCACGTAGCTTTGATCTTTAATGATTTGAGCAGCTAATGGGTAGCTCAATTCGTAATCGTTAGCCAACTGTATAAGTGTCCTGACAGCCAAAAAAGGGGAAGAAGAAATACCGTAAGTCACAGTGTTTAATCTATAGTCCTGAATAGGATCAGACTTAGAAAATCTCCAAACAGTTCTCTGGAAATTTCTGTGATCTTCAGCAATCAAAATCTGCCGGTACATTTGCTTAATGTCAGTAGTAAAAACTACGTAATTTCGTAGTAGAACTTTCAGGTCGTAAAACACAATGATGGGGAATATAGTAGTGATTAACATCACTACCGGGGCAAGGTTTGACGATTTCCATGTGACCACAATCCAGATAGTCACGCATAAAATTTTTATACTCATTATAGAAATTAGGGTTATTCACAAGACGGCGTTCGAGAGAGTAAAATCGCCGAACAGCAATATCTCTAGAATTCTCAAAGATAGGGGTAGCAGAATCTCGGAATGGGAGATAAACAATATATCGGCCATTTTCATTTCTTTTATGAGACTCCGCAAATAAATTTTCTGCTGCCATTTCAGCAGAAGAGTAAGAGATTACGGAAGGAACTTGTTCCAATTCCCAGAAACGTTTAACGTAATCTTCCAATGAAAAATCAAGAGATGTACAAAATGAAGTTCTTAAAATTGAGGGTGTATTCTGGGTAGTTAAAGGCACTTTGCCCATTATAACCCACCCAAAAATAGTATTTATAGCAACAGGCTCATCAGGAGAATTATTTATGTGACCTTCTTGAAGCAAAAAACCAAATATGTTACAGCCAAGAAGCATATCAACAGAGGAAGAGGCATTGAACTTTTCATCAGCTAAGTTTAAACATGAAAATTTACTAAAATAATGTTTTGAAATATCATTAGAGGGCATATTATCACAAATTTGAGGAAGGATAGCAAAATCTAAAGTGATTAATGGAACTAATTTATGCCTAGGTTTAAAACTACAAGATACTTCTTGAACAACCTTGGAAGTCATTTTTCCCAATCCTCTTATAGACAGTGAAAGGGTACGACGAGAAAGGCCCAGTTTAATACAACACTTACTAGTGATAAAATTAGCTTGATTAGCACTGTCTAATAAGACTCGTACGAGCTGATAATTACCATGAGAATCAAGCAGATGAATTTGAGCAGTAGCTAGTAAAATCAAATTCTCACTACTAGGGACAACATTTTGTAATTGGGAACCACTATCACTTTTATGATTGACTTCCGGGGTATTATTTTTATTACTATTAAAATGTAATAAGGAATGATGTAGTTTAGAACACTTATTGCAGCGCAGTTTAGAATGACATTTTGAAGATATATATGTTTTGAGCCCAAACAATTAGTACACCACCTCTTTTCTTTTACCAGCATATACCTATCATGAACAGATTTATTTAGAAAATCTGGGCAACTATAAATTAAGTGATTTGAATTTTGACACATAATACAACTCAATTTTCCCGTATTAGAAAATAAAGAAGTCTTATTTTTGCCCTTTTGCCTTAAAAAATGAGAATCTTGAACACATGCAGTGTAAGAAACAGGGCGACGCATTGCTTTTTTAAAAATTCCAACAAAATTATGAAGTGGTTTTCTTTATTACCAGCATCTTTTAAAGATTTGCCCCAATCAAGCTCAAATCTTGTTGCAGTCTCAGAATCCAATCTGTCAAAAAACATGTAAAATAAAATAAAATCCCACTGTTTTATGGGATAACCCTAATTTTCCAACGCACATAAATGTTCCGTGAAAGTGTCCAGCAAATTGCGTAATTCCTCAAAATTATATTTATTAGACAATTTTTTACTTTTTCCAACTCCCGCCAATGAGTGACAGAAATTAAACGAGGATTTTCATATCTATTTATTAAAACATCACAAGCTATAATATAATTTGCGTCTGTTAAGGGATTACATTGTACGATATAAAGAGGCGGACCTTCAAGAGAATTAAGCAGATACGTAAATTTTTCAACGTTTGACAATGAAGAATTTCCATGAATTAAAAAACTATAAAGATCAATAAAAGTTTTCCAAGATTTAAGGTTACCGTTAAATTTTGGAATTTCTACTTTAGGCAATTTAACATTTGTAGAAGACAAAACCGGAGCTGAAGCGGTAATATTCGATTTTGAATCGAATAAATCTAAATAAACAGCTTGAATCTTATAGTAATTTTTATCAAACGTTTGCCGAATTTTCTTTTGATTATTCGTATCCACGTGTTCGAGCGAAGACACAATATTAAGAATATTTGTATGAAGGTTTTGGAATTCTTTGCTAATGCTATTTATAGATTTATATCGTACTTTAAATTCACTATGCAATGTATTATCTAACAGAGCCCGATTGCCTATCTCTGCAATTTCTTTAATGCGATCAACGCATGTGTCTCTTTGAGCAAAAAATCCCTTAAGTTTTTTATCCATATTACTTACTTAATTAAAAATCTGGAATATCGCCAAAATATTTAAAAAAATAAGAATAAAGTTACTGTAAAAAATATGAGTCCCTCGAGGAGTCCTAAAAAATATTAATTAGGAACAATCAACAGGAGATTAAATGTTTGATAAACTGATAAGATATCAGTGGAATTCTTTTAAGTAAATATAATTATCTCAAAAGAAAACTAATTTTATTTTACCCAAAAATATTATAATTATTATTAATATTATTGCTGTAAGTTGTTTTGTATATGCTATTTAGTAAAATTGAATAACTATATGAGCGAGTATTATCCAATTTTATATTTACCAAAAAATAGAACTGAATGAGTCAGGTAAATAAATAAAATATAACTAAATAAAGTGCCTGTGTTTAAGTATAATATTTTTAAGTATTTATTATTAAATAATGAGTGCCAAATATTACAGGCAAAAAATAATATTTTGTTTTGAGTGTAAGAAAAATAACGAAAAAATAATGATTATAAATCCAAAACAGCAATAGTAAAGAGCAGAGTGTACTATCTTAGTAAATTCTTAAATTACCAAGTGAGATTATTCATATATTATTTCATATGTGGGTATAATTTAATATAATATAGAGATATAGGGATGCGTGAATATAATTTAGACGGAGATACGTTATAACATGTGCGAGTTGATATTGTTAAAAAACAAAATTACTTTTTTAACAATTAAGCCTTTTATTTATTCAGTTATAAATAAAGACGTGGTTTTATATAGGGATATAGAGAGGCGTCAATATAATTTAGACGGAGATACGTTATAACATGTGCGAGTTAATATCGTTAAAAAACAAAATTACTTTTTTAACAATTAAGCCTTTTATTTATTCAGTTATAAATAAAGACGTGATAGTATATAGGGATATAGAGAGGCGTCAATATAATTTAGACGGAGATACGTTATAACCTGTGCGAGTTAATATTGTTAAAAAACAAAATTACTTTTTTAACAATTAAGCCTTTTATTTATTCAATTATAAATAAAGACGTGGTATTATATAGGGATATATAAAGACGTCAATATAATTTAGACGACGATAAGTTATAACCTTTGCGAGTTTATATTGTCAAAAAAACAAATTACCTTTTCAACAAATAAGTATTATATTTACTCAATTGTAAATAAATACGTAAAATTTAATAAAATATAAGCAGACATGGTACGGGAAATATTATGAGAAATTATTAATTATCGTTATATATTTTGAGTATTAAATTACGTTATTGATTATTTAATATGTGACGCGGCAAACGTAAACAAAGGTACACCCGGCAAACCTTCCAGCAAATTCATGGGTTTATGCGAAACGACAGTGAAATTTCTAATACTCGTTTAATATTTGAATCATTTTTATAATTGTACAAATTATCGATCGGAGTAAAGGGGAGGCGCGAACAGGTGCGCGTACAGTACTACAACCCAGTTGAACCAAGGCCAAGGACTTGCCCAATAATTTAAAATGGTGTCGCTAGATTTTCAATATAATAAATTATGCAAATTGAATTTTATGTTTTAAAGTTATTATTATAAATATCCGTGATCAAATGACCAAAAAATGTAAGTGGAAGAGCTAAATTATCAAATATATAATTTTTAATGGACTGTAACCAAGTTAGGATACAATTTGTAGATAATTAATTGATTCGACGAAGTTGACAAAATCAAAGAAATATGGCTTACCTGGTCATCAAACTGTGGTTTGAGATGGAAGTTCACACCATTACATAGCATTTCGTCATCTTGGTTGCAACGCTAGTTCATTATGTTTTCTTATACAAATTTACTTTTGCCGGCCGGCACACGGGAAAAGTAGAAAAGTATTTAACTTTTAATTTTGAGGTACCATGCTTGAGAGCGAAGAGAATTGGACGACCGTACCCTCGCACTTGTACTTCTCGACTCTCCGCGCATCTTCTCGTTTTTAACCATATGCAATATATGAAATTGTCACCAATAGAAACACGATACATTGCGCGCGATTATTATTTTAAAATAAAATCAATTTGCATTATTTATGTTTAGCATAAAATTAAATAATAACCACACATAATAATTATTTAAGAAAAAGAAAAAATAACTCTTCAATATATATAAGGACGAAACATATATATTTAAATATATATATATATATATATATATATATATATATATATATATATATATATATATATATATATATATATATATATATATATATATATATATATATATATATATATATATATATATATATATATATATATATATATATATATATATATATATATTATATATATATATATATATATATATATATATATATATATATATATATATATATATATATATATATATATATATATATATATATATATATATATATATATATATATATATATATATATATATATATATATATATATATATATATATATATATATATATATATATATATATATATATTTAAGTATTTACCATACGAAACATAAAATAAATTTGACTTCTTTCGCTCTTCAAGCAATTTCAATTTTTATAGTAATATATAGTTATGAGGAAGATTTTTATTAAAAAAAAAAAAAACAATGGAATGTGGTTTCCGGTTTATCTAGAAATGCCACCAATTTTAATATTTTTAACGGATTACCTTTTATATTGGTCTATTTATGAAATTCTAACTATAATACTAGTCAATTCTTAACAGTTTTCGTGAAAATGGTGAATGAAACTTCAAAAATGTCGATGATTAATTCCATTTTAAAAAACCTGATAAATACCTATTACATTTAGTTAAACCGCAAATGGCATTCAATTGTTTTTTGACTAAAAATTTTCCTCATAACCAACCATATATCAATATAAAATTTGAAATTGGTAGAGCATGTCATAAAAAAGTTACAACCTTGTTAGTATTTTTGTGATCTGCTGATACACAATCGAAAAAAATCAAGCATAAACGCCAATAAGTACCCAATTTTTCAATGTTAAAACATTTATGACTCTTATCGTTTGTGCATTCTTAAAATATGATTTTTTCTGCATTTTTCATGTCCTTTAAAAATATCGGAGATCTACGCCCATAGCATCCCAAAATCGAATCCAATCTATTACACACACCACTTTATAGTGTATTAATAAATTGGCTGTTATATTGAAAAATAGAAAAAAACTTTATTTTTATTTCCGTATTCCGTTTGTTTGTAAACTGCTGCTGGCAAAATTAAGCACGAATGACAAATACCCGTCAAGTTACACCAACTAAATGAGGATTGTAGATTCGGTGTTTGCATGTGATCGAGCTTCTTATACTATTATAAAATATGCTTTTTATTTAAGCTTAATTTTACCTTAATAATATTTGTTTAAAATTTCAAACAATTGTTTTTTGACTAAAAATTTTCCTCATAACCAACCATATATCAATATAAAATTTGAAATTGGTAGAGCATGTCATAGAAAAGTTACAACCTTGTTAGTATTTTTGTGGTCTGCTGATACACAATCGAAAAAATCAAGCATAAACGCCAATGAGTACCCAATTTTTCAATGTTAGAACATTTTTACTCTTATCGGTTTGTGCATTCTTAAAATATGTTTTTTTCTGGTTGGTACTTTTAGTTGTCTGAATCAGACAATTCACAACAAAAAATACAATAAAATCCCAACATAAAGAATAGGAAACAGATCAGAAGATATGAATGACAAGCCAAACAAACTAAATGTTTTGCCGTCGTACAATTTATCGTCGGAGGAATCTAATATTGAGCATTACAACGATAATATCTAGCTAGTTGAAAATACCAGTCAACAAGAATGTGAATTGCGCTGGTCCAATTATGGACGATAATCAAGGTGAAGCATGGTCGAGCGCGGATAGTTCTTTGATCGATGACCACTATTCATTTTCTGAATTTTTTTTAAAAAACTTTCTAGTATTGGCACTGCCGAGGGATGCTTAGAAATTCTTAAACATAATCTAACGAGTGGGAAAGACCTAAAGAAAGTAAAACAATTTTTGATCCGTAACCTAGTTCACTTTTAAAATACCTACGGGGTTAAAACTGAGATTTTGCAATTTTCGGTTGTTCTTCCTATTTGTATGAAATTAATATTTGACAAAAATAAGAAACAGGTATTTACAGATATTTTCATGTAGAATTCATAGAAGTAGACAGTTTTTCTCTAGTGATAACAGTGTTCAAGGTATTTAATAGATTTTCATTTTTAATGGAGCACAATGTATATGTTTATTTTATATTTGTTTAGTTTAATATAACCCCTTTAAATAGTTATAATTATCAATATTTATTTCTTGTAGTCGCCCAATAATTTATATTATTAAAAAATATAGAATCATTTTTATAGAAAGCTGTGTCAACGTAACAAGCAAAATAAAGAAGTCGTAATTAATATTTGGAATATTGGGAAACAATGCAAGTTCATGGAAAAAATTGATTAAAATACCCCAAAGAAGGGGTTGCAAAAAGTGCCAAGGAAGAAAGCCATTAACCTTTTAAATTCAGATTGATACAAAACTTACATCCGGATGATGCACGACGTATGAATGTCGTAAGCAATAATTTAATTTTGGTTTGCTGAGGCATATGTAAGTAGGCTGATAAGACGTTATTCTAGATATCTACTAATTACAAGAAAATAAATTTCTTTGCTTTAAATTATTTACGACGTTTCGATTCGATGAGTGATGTATCCTTGATCGTAATCAAAATTAGTAGCTTATACCAGGTACTACAAATAAGTGACTCACATCTATAACTTTTTTCTTTGCCAACATATAAAATTGAAAATTTTGATGGTTAAATAAGGCTTAATTTTCCACTTTTTACCAAGACTATGATTTTTATAAATATTCAAAATTTTTTAATGGGAAAAATTAATTTTAATACACATTTTTAAAATAATCGACATATGAAGTCATAACGTGCATTTAAGTCTCAACAATATTTAGACACATGATATACGAAGGTTGTGTTTAGACACGTGGTTGAACTTAAAATGTCATAATAACTCAAAATAAGCAATTTAATGTAGGATGCCCCATTTTAAAAAAGCTAATAACAGAACTTAGGGACATAAAAAATATATTACAACATCCCTATAGTAAAATAATCAAAAATGATATCATATTTAATCAACCAAAATTTCATTCTAATTTGTTGGCATAGAAAAATTGTATAACGTCGAACCATTTATTTGTGGCATCCGGTATTAGACCCGTGTGCAATAAAAAATCGGAAAGTAAGCCAAACACCTTACATATCGATACTAGGCTTGCTAATGACCTAATTGCTTTATTTGATCGATATTTTTCTATATAATTATTTTTCTTCCAATCTTGTATCCTGTGAAAAGTTTCTTTCCTAACCATTAGATTCAATTGTTGTTGATGTTTCATCTATTTTAATGTTTATAAGTGTTTCTCCACTATTATATCAATAATTGTTTTAGTTTTCGCATTATATTTTGATTACAAAATTGGCAGCGATTGGTGTACACGGGGACATCCTAAAATGGATCGTTTCGTATATTTCTAATAGATCACAATTCGTGACAGTAAACGGGCACCAGTCACCAGCCTATAACGTAACATCGGGTGTGCCCCAGGGATCTCACCTGGGTCCATTACTATTTGTTATTTATTTAAACGACATAAAACGATGTTTTAAATTTTACAAAATTTTACTTTACGCAGATGATATGAAAATGTTTTCATCTATAGGGTGTCTTGGTGACTGTTTGCTGTTGCAAAATGACTTAGATGCCTTTTTTGAATACTGTACCCGTAAGAGACTTTTTCTTAATTTAGATAAATGTGTATCTATCACATTCACTCGAAACCTTAATGTCTTTGATTGTGATAATAATTTCAATAAAAACGTGTTAAAAAAAAGTAAATAAAATTAAAGATCTCGGTGTAATATTCGACAAAAAGATGATTTTTGGAGAACACATTGATCACATAGCCTCGAAATGCAACAAAATGTTGGGTTTTATTATCAGAATTTGCAAGTACATTACATCACAACATTTTTTGAAAACTTTGTATTTCGCGTATGTTTATAGTAGGTTAGGTTTTGCCTCTGTCGTCTGGACCCCTCAATATGCTATTTACAAAAGCAGATTGGAAAGCATACAGAACAAATTTTTAAGATTTCTAGATTTTAAACAGACCGGTGTCTACAACATGTATTCTAATTTATCCGAACTTAGGCAAGTATTTCAATTATCGCCTCTTGAACACCGACGCACTCACAGTGATGTCTGTTTTCTTTATAAAATTATAAATAAACTTATAGATGCACCTGACTTGCTGTCTGGTATAATGTTTTACATTCCTCCGCGTAACTTTCGAAGGTTAAACTACTCGCTAAACACTCGCCGCTAAATCGTATAATCTCCCTATACAATATTTATTATCAAGATATTGATTTATTTTATACTTCTTTAGTTAGCTTTAAGAAAAAGGTTAAGGATATTAACATCGCAAATCTTGTCTTCTAAGTATAGAATAGTTTTGTTTATCGTAGTTGTTTCTAGTTATATATAAGTAAATTTAAGATCTGTACACTAATCTGTAAATCGTGGATGTCATAATTGGGCCCCTGGCCTGTTGGCATCCTAATTGTAAATAAAATAAATAAATAAATAAATATAATGTTCACCACAATTAAATAGGATTTGGTAGATGCAATTAATACTTCTGTAATATTTATTATCGGGCTTGGTTATAGCCAATAAATCCCTTTAAGGGTTTTCTTACTTAAAAGCTGCTCTAATAATAAATTTGTTGCCTAATATCTTTTTGACGGTTCTTTTTACATATGAATTAATTAAATATGGCGTTTAAATTCATTATACATTTCGCAATTGCATTCCGTTTCACTTTTCAGTATAATAATTCTGCTTATGGGCATTCTTTATAATTACTAATTCCTTGATTCTCCATATTTGGCTTTGTCATAAACTCATAAACATTTAACCAAATTTCAAGTAGTCCAGGAAAGAAGTTTGCGTTATTAATCATTATTATGACCAGCTAGGCAAAATCTGTTGTAAATGCATGAAGCAGTGTTTCATATTATTTATTGTTTTTAAAATTGCACCTACTTTAAAAAATATTTTATTAATGTTTTTATTATAGTTTTTGCATTGTCAGGCAAATATCGATAAGATAATGATCAAATATTTTTAATTTAAAAGGAAACAAATTATGAAAAAAACTCTAAATTTTATGAGCTGATACACTTCCCATGATCAGTTCAGTCAAACAATAGGCTTCTAAAACATAATTTCCCGTTTTTTTATTACAAGGGCATAATACTTTTATTGTTAAATAGATCTTAAGGCGAGCATAAGTAAATTAAAAGACGCGATAACAATCTCCCCTTTTTTCTTGAGAGGGAATCAGGACAGGGATCCTCTTATAAGCAGCTCTATACGTATTAAAGAGCTTTTAAAAAAGATCGTCCTGTTTTTCTCGACTTTTTAAGTGAACCCTGGAGGTATAAGTTACCCACCGGCAAAAAAAGATCAATTTCGGTATACTTTGCAACAGTATTTAGCTGAGCGGTTGCTCTTTAATCAGCATGTCTTGCGTCCTTTTAATCTCTATTAAGTTCCATCAGAAAGCTTTCATTTCGACAGGCTTAGAACTACGAATATTATCAGCCAAAAAACATTTAACAGAATATAATTCCCCAATCTACTATGTATATATATATATATATATATACATATATATATATATATATATATATATATATATATATATGATTACTTTGCAATTTAGGCTTTATTTGATTATTTCAATAATTTAATAAAAATATTTAAATATTTATTTAATTTTAGGACAGTATAGAAATAGAAAAAGGGTTTTTCTCAGTGTTGTTTTCATTGAAAAGTATATAAAAATAAATTAACTTAATAAATAACCCAGTTTAAAAATATTTTACATTAAACTGTATAAACTTTGCATCAGGTTCGACACATTATTTTGGACCAGTTTATGTTTTCATCAACAAAACGTTTAAAATAAAAAAATAATTAAGAAAATGCATTTGGACGATAAATTAATCAAAACAGATAGTTTAAGTAAGGTTTGTTCACATTCTGTAAAGTGATAAAACGTCAAGTTAAAACAATAAAAAAAAGTTTAGGTCAACGACTAGCACTAAAATTTGGCACATAGTTATGAAATAAAAGAGAAACCACTTTCCGTTTATAGCATTGGTGTCTTTCTTCTACCATTTCGAGGAACTATCGTTTCTTTTTGTTTGGTTCGTGGAAATGCAATCCCCCCTAAAATGTATGATCTTCCAAAGCTACATAAAACTGGCACACCACTTAGGCCTCTAGTATCATGTGTTCAGTCACCATTGAATCCGCTTTCAAAATTTCTGTTTTTTAGAAATATTGTACATAAAAATAACTATTATATTAACGGTTTCCGATAATTTAAAGACAAAACAAAAAGCATTTAAATACCAGATAACTATATATAAGTTTCATTGGATGTAATTTCCTTATATACTCAGTACCTATTTCAGTAGCTACAAATATTATAGGAAAAATGTGGGACGAAATAAAACTAATATACTGATATTACTAAAGACAAATTTAGAAAGGCCATTGAACAAACATTAAATTCTACATACTTCTCATACGAAAATAAATGTTTTAAACAAATAGATGGATGTGTTATGGGTGCCTCCATTTCAAGCGTTGTTGCCCAGCTAGTTTTAAAGGATTTAGAGGAAACTGTTTTACAAAAGTTAGATTTTGAGATTCAAATTTTTTTATTGATACGTAGATCCCTGTATCACAGCGATTCCCAAAAACCAGGTTGCAAACTTAAAAAAAAACAGTTATCACGAAAAATTACAGTTTACTACTGAAGTTAAAGAAAATAAAAAAAATTAACTTTTTAGATGTAACTTTACATAATAAAAATCAAAACGATTTATTTATAGTATACAAAAAAAAACATGGTCTTCTAGATATTTTAGCCTCAACTCCAACCACCCAATAACTAAAAAAAATTATTATTGGCTTGGCAGATCGTGTTGTACAATTCACGGATCCTGAATACCGAGCAGTTGCCATCATAATGCAAAACAAGCACTTTTGGGGAATAGTTATCCGTTAACTCATCAATAAAATATTTTAGAAAAGAATACATAGATTATATAACTCAAATAAAAAAACAGCAAAAACCGCTCAAAAATAAATTAACCAAATTTATATCATTCCCTTTATAAATGGACTCTCACAACAATTCCAAAAATTTTAGAAAAACACAACATAAAAGTATGCCACAAGGGATAGAGCTTATTGGTTAGTGGTATATATTCAAAATTAAAAACAAAAACACCCAACAATAATAAAAAATAATATTATTTATGAAATTCCATGTAAAGATTGTAAGGTGGTTTATATTGGACAAATAGCACAGTATCTGGAGAATAGAATAAAGTGGCATAAGTACGATAAGGGAAATTATTGTGATGTTTCGTGTGATGTCAAACACGAGAAATCGCAAAAACATAATTTCAATTTTGACGAAACTAAAATATTTCAGTAGGAACCAAACAAAAAGAAACGAAATGGTAGTAATAAAAAAAATACCAATGCTATAAATGACAAAAAAGATCTGAATAACTTAAGTAAAGACTACTTATCAGTTCTATAGTACCCACATATTGATAGTGTTGAATATCATTTTATGTTAATCGGTTGTATTTTGTGAATCACTCGTCAAATATGTTAAAGTGAAAATCGTTATTTAAAGTTAAAGTTAAGTTAAAATTGTAATTTGACAACCAGATTCATTATTTAGATTTTTATAGTCTTCAACATGAAAATATCGGTTTTATAAGTTAAATCTTTTTTTAATGCAAACGTAATGAGCTACTGGGTTAAAAAAATTGCTCATTTTTCTCATAAGGCTTACTTTTAATTATTAATTTAACCAGAATATAAAAATGAACTTAAGCGTGTCAGTAATACCTTGAACTTTAGGTCTAGAGGCGTATCTGACAAATATAAAAACAATAATATAAATAAATAATAAAATAAAGTATACAAAATGCTAGGTAACACTACCTGTATATTTGACAAATATTTGAATACATTTTCACTTTACTTATATGCTTATTTTTCGATCAAGAAAAAAATATCCGGATAATAGCCTAAAATTATCTTTTAAGTATGCCTAAGCAGATAAGCGGTTCAGAAGATATAGCAATTTTAATCTTTCGAAAGTCAACACTCAACAGCTCTCCTAACCCTTATTAAAGTTAATATGACATGCGGTCAATTTAGAAACATACAAATATTTTCAATCAATTGCTCTTGGCCACTTTTGTTGTAATATATTTTTTTCAAAACGCTAACATGAAGCATTTCCGAGATAGAGATAGGGAACGCCCGTAGGTGAACAGCCTCTATAATAAAAGTTAAATTATTTTAGGTTCTTTAAAGTGCCCAATATTTTCATTTTGACAAAACTGTACTACTTCGACATTAGCTCTGGCTACATTGCTCTGAGTTATACTATTTTTAGCCGTTACAAAATACAATCAGGTGTTATACAATTCGTTATATCCTAAGTAAAACAATAAGTATTGTTCTCCAGTTAGATATTAGTATTTAGCTCACTCAAAATAATGAATTATCAGGAAAAAAATCGGTAAATTCTCCTTTACCCACAACTTCCCTCGTACAGAATTCAATTATTTACAAAACACAGTCTATATATGCGTATAATGATTTGGTAACAACTGTATACAAATCCTATAAACTGCAATTTATTTCAGTTTTTTAATTTATTTATTTATTATTATGATTTATTTTTCATAAAAATATATTATGTCCTTTGTTATCTTCCTTCATAAAAAGAAGGTTTTATTCCAGGAAGTTGAATATTTCAACATTTATTAAGCCTCCATTTTGTTTTGTCAATAAGATTCAAACTAAAAGTTTACTAACATGTTTGTGTTTAACACGTAATTTTTGTGCAAAATTTTAAGTCAATTGGATAAGTAGTTTTTTGGTACTGAATTTTTGAACATATTTCATTAGACCTCCATTTTGTTCCGCCGTAATGAGTTTAAACAAAAATTTTACAAATTTATCCTTATACCACACTTTCTTTTTGCCCAAATTTTGAAGTCCATTCGATGCGTAGTGTCTTAATATTTTTTTTTTAGATTTTGAGAACCGCTATTTTTTCAGCCGTATTGGATTTTTACCAAAATGTAACCACTTCACACCCTTATGACCGTTGATTTTTGACCAAAAGTTGAAGCCAATCGGATTAGTAGTTTTTGAGCTATACCACGTAGAGACAGACTGATAGACCGACCGACGGAATTGGAAAAACATGTATTTTGGGATCTAGGAGCCCCTACAATTACAATGCTTCTCTTTTACGAGTGAAGTAAAAATACTCAGGATTCGGGTGGCAATTTTCGAAGGAAGTCAAAGCGCTTGGACTTTTCAAATGCTTCAAACAGCAGAGGCACCAAGCCAGGGGAAGTCCAAACACAAAAATGTCGAGGAGAACAGCAAATAGTAATGATAATAATAATAATAATAATAAATGCCTTTTAAATAAATGGTATAATGTGGTGGCGAGATCTAGCAACGCTACTCATCTAACCACATATTATATAGAGAATTGCACAAGAGTATCAAGTATAAACAAGAAATAAAAATAATTTTTATACGAATTTAAAAATGATATTCAAACAATCAACAAAGACACCAATTAAATCAAGCTTGAGAGAATCCTGAAAGGTAGTAAGTATTTAAAACAAATTAATATAATAAAAAAGAAATAAAAATCAAACAAAACCAACACAAGAAAGAGAAACATCTGTAAACATTAAATACCACATCTTACCGCGATCCCTGTGCTCAGTACAGATACAAATTTTACAAATATTTAGCAAAATTTTTAAGTTGTCTATGGAACGATGATACACTGACACACTGCTTCGCTGCGAAGGGTAGTGCATTAAAACACTTTGCGGCGGTATATGAGAATGAGCATTGGTATAGTGCAGTTTTATGTCTCGGAACAGTATACAAATAACCATAACGAGTTGACAGAGTATGTGTATCCCTTCCCCTCACCAACTTATCGTATAAGTATCGAGGCTGCTGATATTTGGTAATTTTAAATACCAAGTTATTCATATGAACCAAATACCGTTTTTCCAAATTTAGCCATCCTGAACGCGTGAAATACTCAGAAATATGATCGTATTTTGTAACATTATAACAGAATCTTAAACAATTACTCTGTAATTTCTGCAAACTATCCCTATCCCTGCCCAGTAATGCTGGCCAATACAATTTATCGCAATATGACACCAAAGATAGAATTAGTGAATCGCACAATCTAAATTTGATGTCTATGTAAATACAGTGATTTTAATTTCCCGTAACTTTTTTGAAGTAGATAAGAAGTATGTTTTTCAAACCTGAAAGATGAGTCAAAATAAACGCCCAAATTTATGCAGGATTCAAGAACATTCAGTTTAATACTGTTGAGTTTAATATTCAATTGGTCAGCAGACAATCGAGATCTATGTGGACCAAATAGAAGAAATTGGGTCTTCGACTCATTTAGGACCAGACCATGAGCAGTCGATATTTTGTATACAGAATCTAAGTCTGAATTAATTTGATCTTCAGCCAAGCGTATATTTACCCCATTAAAAGAATGGTACAGCTGGGTGTCATCGGCATATTGATGGGATGTTAAAAATTTCAATGCTACCCTGTGGTACGCCACGCAGAAGTGCTAGCAACGCAGAAGACTTAGTGCCCAAGACCACTCTTTGACGTCTTCCACTCAAATAGCTTCTTACCAATTCCAGTGAAGGCATATTCAAACCAAAATACTTGAGCACATAGGAGCGAATGATTTAGTATGTCAAATGCTTTGCTATAGTCAAGTAGAAAAAGACAACTATTCTTGCCCTCATCTGTAGCCTTGAAAAGATCATCACTAACCTTAAGTAAAGCAGTGGTGGTACTGTGTCGAGCATGGAAACCGGATTGCGTCATAGGTAACATATTTTTACGTAACAGAAATTCGTTGATTTGTTCAAAAACAATTTTTTCGAAAATTTTGGACATACATGGTAGTATACTTATAGGGCGAAAGGGAGACACATCTACGATAGTACTAGTCTTTGCAATTGGCATCACATTGGAGATTTTTCATAGGGTAGGAAAGCAACTATGTGTTATACAGAAATTTATAATAAATGTAATATGACTTAACAAATAAGGTAATAGAAAAGTAATCATTTTTAAGCTAATGCAATCAATACCACATGCATTTGACTTAAGTGAGCCTATAATAGTATTAACTTTATTTTCGCTTACCTGTACAAAATCAAATTCATCAGAAGAATTAAAATACTTTTGTAGGAACTCGTTATTTAAATCTAAGTTTACAGACGGAACACTTTTAACAAAATACTCATTATATTCATCAGCACTAAATTCAGTAGAAACATTAGAAGGCTTTCCAGAAGAATTAATATTAAGCCATTTTAACGTACGCCAAAACTCTCTTGGACTCGTACAAAACTTATGAGTAAGAAAAGCCTTTTTTTCGTTCCTTACTGTCATCGTAACCAAGTTACGTAAATGCCTGTATTCAGCTAAGGCAGCATCGGTTTTGTTCTTTTTATATTTTGAATAAGCCTTATCTCTTAGCCGCATCATAAACTTCAGATTATCAGTGATCCAAGGAGCAGGAGGCTTAGTAATTCGAGATGTTCTATATGGGGCATGTTTATTAAAAATATTAATAACGGATTCGTTAAAAACATTTACCATTTCATCTATATTATTCATAGAATACAGCGCATCGAACCTAGTAGTATGTAAATCAGCTAAGAATAGCTCATAATTAAAGCTTTTATAATCCCTATAGGTTTTATACTTTATTTGAACGGGTTGCTTTTTTACATTGACATCACACGAAACAAGATAGTGATCAGAAATATCATCCACAGAAATCACTTCAGAATTGCTAACCAACCCCACTGAAGACGTAACTATAATATCAATTAGCGTGCCACTATTATTGGCTATACGCGTAGGTGCATTGACAATCTGGTTAAGATCATACTTAGTTAATAGGTTGCTCATATATTGAATACTATTATTATTCAAAACAAAATTAACATTAAAATCAGCACCAAATAAAATCAAATCATGGGTTGGATACACCATAGTTAGAAAAGTTTCCAGATCCCCTAAACATTGCTTAAGATTTTCATGGGGTGGTCGGTAAAGGGTGCCGAAACAAATATTTTTACCGTTAATCCTCAAGGATAACCATAACTGTTCTAAGGCACTAGTAGAAGGAGGCATATCGATTAATTTAAATGAATATTCTTCTCTTACGTAAAACGCTACACCTCCTCCTCTGCCGTCCCTATCCTTCCTCACTAATTTAAAACCGGATACGGACAATGATGAGCTAGAATATTGGTACTCTACTCTTGGATTTAACCACGTTTCACACAAACCCAAGACGTCGTATTTCTTCGAACTTACGAACTCAACAAAAGAATTAAAATTTGAGCACAAAGATCGCACGTTGAGATGACAGAACGTAAAATTACTATCTCTATTACAAGGCATAAACACGATTTATTGCAGCATCAATGCCCCGCAACTGCTTGAACCAACGTTATCGTAATTAGATTATGTGAATTATACTAAAAAAAATACCTAGATAATCATTTATAAATGTATAAAAAATGGAATTAGTATCTGCGGTAACGCACAAACAAACAAAAATAATAACATGTAATAAGAAAATCCAAATATGTAAATTAGCTATCCAAAATAATTTTCAATATTCAGTTGAAATATAACTATACATGCGTGTCCTATAAAAATTAAACCACTATTGATATTAATGCAATATTGTAGGAACAATAAACAGTAAGCCTATATCGTTCTAAAAATAACCAAATATTTATCCGTAGCAGCTCATATATAGTAAAAATCACCGCACGGCAGAAGGAAAACTATCCCAGCTTATCCCAAACCTCCAAACTAATTATATTCTCTAACTCTATGAAATGAAGTAGAAACGAACATATATTGCAGACTCGTCAGTCCTTACAAAATACAGTCCAATTCCGAGATAATTAAAAGTAAAACTTTCATTATACTTAAATAAGTTATTTTAAAGCTTCAAGGTAATGAAAATATATACTAAAAATTCTTGATACTATCTTAAATATAATCTTAAGGATATCTAAAAAGCTTGTTGTTCTGGCTTAAAATTCAACTAGGTGAATTTTTGCGGCATTCCATATTGAAGATTAAAACTAGACCATTACAATTTGTAGAACTAATCCGACAATGTCGCGTGCAACTACGGCAGGAAATCACAAAATAATTGTCTACCTAAGCATTTCAGTCGACTTATTCGAGCTTGAAATTCACGAAAAAGAGATCGATTCCACCAGGCCAACAAAATAAATAATTTCTTAACTAAACAAAAAAATCTAGTGACAGATGATCTCTCCCAGTCTACAAATTTCATTTGCCCTTTCCAAGCTAAAATTCTATTTAATAACAGCCTGAATTCTAGCAGTGTGTACTGAATAAATTAAATTTGTATACATATGAATTAAATATGATCGTAGTTAAGCTTTGAACATTAAAGAGTATTAATAATAATTTGATCTCTTTTTTAGGTAAAATGATCAAATTTTACAAAAAAGTTATAACATGCATAAAATGTTTATTACAATAAATACATACATACACATTGTTAATAGTTTTATTACATACATTTGCCTCAAAATAATTATAACAAAAAATCAAATATTTATTATTCTAAAGGTTCCGTATATTTCATGTTTTCTCAATTTGGTATTCCGTTGACAGTAGTTTGTAGGATACGAAATGACTGTGCACTAAATTATCGCAGCTCGTAACCCTTTAACAACCTGTAAGGGACTAATAAAAGGGGGTTTAAGTGCTTTTGATAACTGCTTGCTCGCATGTCGCCAATTGCTTAAAAATTCAGAAAACGAATCGAATTGAAAAGCCTTCGGGATTTAAGAGACGCTCTTGACTGGTAAGAGCAGGTAAGGACCCAATTTGTTTTTAAAGATACTTTAAATACATTATTTTTGTAACCACTCACTTCTGATCAAGGCTTTTTACATGAACAGGGATATTGTTACTTTCCTCTAATATATAGGGGCTGTAAAATAGGTGAATTACGAAAATTTTCTTCGACGTTTTAGACACTCTAGAATACGAAACACATAACATGTTTAGAAAAAAAAATAAATTTTATGATGTCTGTACGGACATATGTATGGGTATGCGTGTGCATGTGCATGTGCATGCAAAAAATATGCTCATGATAACTTAAGAATGGCCTAACTGAACTTTGCAACAAAAATAGTCTAGATCGATATATAAAAATGTAAAAAAATCATATTATGAGAACTCAGAATTTTAGGCAAATTATAAACAAAAATAGTTGGGGTAGATATTTTGATAAAAAAAAATGGAAGTCATTCACGTAGATTTTCATTCGACTTTAAATTTGATGAAAACTTAATAAAAAATTTCTTTATTTTTTTGCATGTAGTTTTTTCCACTATACGGGAAATCTAAATTAATGAAACAGCCCTCTGAAATCGAAAAAAAAAGCCTTTAGCTTTTTAGAGAACAGTGAAACACTTTATTTCTGTTGTGTTTTTATGTATAAAAATATTTTTTATAAAATAATGTAGCCCTTACTGGCTGAAACAGTTCTCTGAAAAAAATCAGTTTTGGCTTGTTTAACAAACCGGTAAAACCAATAAAATTTAATTTATTTCTTTGTTTGAAAAACTTTTTTCTCACTATAAAGGTTAGCGCTTGTATGATGAGTCTGCCCCCAAAAACCAAAATTATTTTTTTGTTCATAAACAACAAAACTGACTGCTTATAACTACTATATTAATAAAGGAGAATAAACCTCGAAATATACAAATTTAAGCAACATTACTTTATATCGGTACCCGGTAACCCGAGGCCCTCTTTATGCATTCAAAAAATGTATGATATATAGATCCAAAAGGTATCTAAAAATGTAATGAAAATTAATTTTGATAAAAATGGATCTCTTACCTAAAGACATCGCGAAATGATTTAGCTAAAAAATCCTAGCAACCACAGTCACAGCCCGAATAACCTGTTCTTAAGAACTTAGTCGATTAGTATTTTAAACTAGTATCCCTAAATAATAATAAAAATAATAATAATTTTATAGTTCATCTGTTTAAATATTTCATCTGAGATCCTTATTTTTGAAATTTATAATTTATTACAAAACAAGTGTAGTTTAATTTAGTTATATTCTAACCTCTACATTCAAAATAACAACTAGGTTTTGTTTCTAGTCATTGAATTAATGTTTCTGCATACCAGAAATTAATAAAATTAATATTTGAATTACTTAATATTATTATTCCGTTTTGGAGTTTTTACTTGATTTTTCTTTTATGTTGAGTGTAGTATCTCAGTAGGTAGATATCATTTATAAAACAGTTTTAAGCCTTTTTGCATAAACCAATTTTGCGCTATAAATTTAAGAACATTATATACGCATTACAGCTAAATCTTCTTGCTGCAATCACTCTCCGTCTTGCGTAAAATCAGTCGGGTAAGCATCCCGCTCCCGAGATTCCTATTTTAAAATCATTTATCAAATTCCCCATAAAATATATCGTCTAAACTCCCCTTAAATTGAATATAAAATCACCGCATTATATTCGCATCAAAGTATCTTTTTACCGAACACAGCAAAAGCAATGTATGCCAAATAAATAACTTATGAGACTAAAAGCGTATTTCGGGCAATAAAAACAAGCAGCTAACGGGCTCTCTGAGCTGTAAACTAACGCTGGGCAATAAAAATATTCAGAGGTGATGACTCCCACTTTAGTCACACACTGAATAAAGCCATAACATTTGCAAGTTAAATGCCATAAACGGTAGCAAAAATAAATTCTTTGTTTCATTTTTTCCCCCGGTGCGATAAGTCTTGACAAAAACCAGTTACGATAAGGCTGGAGTTTTTTTGTTTTTACGATCACTGCTTGTTTAATTCATATTGCAGTTTTGCTTTGCGTTTTTGGAGTAACACAAAACATTTAAAATATTATCAGAAATTAGAACGTTCACACATACCGACCTCCGCCAGGACCAGACATTGCCTTCACTGACGTTGAAGAATAATAATAGATAGATGTTTCATTGATTTTAAATATTTTAAAGGAAAAGACAAAAGACTTTTAGGAGCTAACTCACCGAAAAATGTCCAAAAAGTTTTTATTTTTGGCTGAAAAACAGAAATTGCCCTGATACGTTAATATTGAATTTTGTGGAGAAAGTCTCTTGGGTATTTTGATCCCCTTAACTTTAACACAAGTTAGAATGGTTTTTACCCGTAAAATTTTAAATGATAAATGAGTAAAGCGGTATTTGGGTTTCAAAGGTCTTAAATTATCTTTACAACTATATCTTACTTTTTGAATTTTTACAAATTACGATGTAACACAAAGTTACAGTATTTCTTTTTCCAGAGAATCTGGCTGCATTGCGCATATAAGAAAAAAGTCCAAAGGAGTCAATTCGGGTTACCGTGTGAGTCAGGACCTCTTCTCCTAATACGAGTACATCTGAAAAAAAGTTGCATTCAATAACTGCCTTTCTTGCATTGCGTATGACCATATTTTCAAAAAAGACGATTTCCAAGGATGAAAAGGAATAGTAGTTGAATTATTTAAGAATCGTACACGCTGAGTACAGGTTATAGAGGTCATTTGTCATTCATTGTCAGTCATTGTTTATATTCTACCAGCAACTCAATTAGTTTTGGTGTAACAGAGATTCTAATAACGATTTTAGTTTAGCTTTTCGGCAATATGTATTTTTATAATGAGTGCTTCTGTTTAATGAATTCCAAAAATATCTGAATCTTTAGCCTAGGACTAGATAAGATTATATAGTTTTTAGGGGTATCATGAAAGAAAATCCGCATTAGCATGGTTCTCACTTGTTCTGCTTTAAATATTATTTTAATAAATTTGTATTAAAAGAGCATAATGCTATATTCTAATATTTCTTAAAGTTGGTAAAGCTTTATGTGGGTAAAAAATCTGTATGGGGGGTTCATGGTCAGTGTACATAAACTTCCATGGGTTTACGTCAACTAATACCATATTATTCTCTTTGTCAAGTTAAAACTATCTCTGATGTTTCTTTGTGATAATCCGTGACACAAACAGAATGGGTCGTTCATCTATATCTTTATATCTATGGGTAAGCACTGCTCTAATTTTACTGGACGGAGCATCTGTAGCTAGTACAAGAGTTAAGGAAGGTTCATAATGAATCAAGAAAATTTAATTTTTATCACCACCTTCATTGATATTCCGCAATAATATAATACCAATCTAAGGAAAGGGCGTAACTGACTTTTATCTCAAAGCTTGTGAACGTTTGAAATAACATCTTCTTTTTGCGGTATCTCATGAATGCCACGGCCATAAATGTGATATACACAATATTTAAAAATATCAGCTAAGAATGCTTATTTATCTACATTAATATGCAAATTGTAGTTAGGTAAACGTTCACAAATGTCGAACAATCTGGTATAATAAACGTTATGGTTTTTTGACCCAGGAAATCTGAGATCCCCGAAATTCTTTACAAAGTAAATTTCCCTTTGGAAGATTGCCGAAATCGAAATTATACCAAACGTTAACTGAGTTTCGTGGTAAAACCTTTATGCATATTTAAAGTAATTAAGTGTCGGGCCTTAATTTTAACTTTCATGTGAAGAAGACTAGATTAAGGTCAGTTTTAGACTTTCATCCCCCCTGTCATGGAATCAAATTGTTCATGAATTATAGGTAGTGAATGACTGGTCACTTGAAAACGTTTATTAATGGTAATTTTGAAAACCCCACAAATTCTAATTTTACCGTTACTTTAGACAATTGATACAATGGGAGTAGCCCAGTCAGGTCTATTTAAATTATCATTATTTTTAATTTTACAGTTTAGTAAAATAGCGCCTCTTTCATGGTCATAAAAATTGCAGCAATATTTTTCCTTAAATGCAAAGAGCTCAGTATACCTTCCAGTTTTCTAATGCTCAAATATAAAACGAAATTAGTACTTAAGAAATTTCAGGACATTACTGAGGCTTTAACAACTACTGATGTTTAACGTCTGGTCTAAATGTATTTTTATTCAACAAAATATATTAATTTTAAAATATTTGTTAGCAAAATGATTTTTTACTTCCGTATCTAAAACAATTTTTACTTCCCTCGTAATAGAGAAGTATTGTAATCGTGAAATAATCACCCTTCTAATTTTTTTCCGATGTTCACGTTTCAGAGTTCCTAGGTGCCAAAAACATGTTAGCTAAAAAACTGCTTACCCGATTTACTTCAAATTTCGATAAAAAATTAAGGGTTATATTAGAATAACATGGTACTATTTTGATAAAGATGCAATATGGCGAAACAAAATGGTGACTTAGTAAATTTGTAAAAAACTATTTACACAGTTTACCTCAAATTATGCACAAAAATCAAGTATTACATAGAAAAAAAATGGTAAAACTTTGGTACAAATTTAAGATGGAAAAAAAATTGGCGACCTACTAAAACGTTTAAAAAATTAATCTGAAAAACTACTTATTCAACTAACTTCACTTGCAAAAATTATTTGTTTAATCATTGCATATGTCATATTTAACCTATAACTGTCAAGTTAGACCTGGTCTAAATTTAAACCTCTTTAGTGAATACGGGTGTAAATGTTGCGCAAGTCTCAAATGTGACATAGGTATAAACTGGCAAAAATATTGATACAAATCCAATATGGAAGAGTCCGGTTCTGACTGTGACAGCTATAGCATTGTTATTGTTAGCCCGTACAAAAGTCGATTTCGTCGAAGTTGCAGAGATTTTAATTAGTTAAAGTAGTGTTCTATATACCTTATAACAACCCAGTATCAACTAGAAAACTGTAAGTACGTCTTAAATTAACGAATAAGCCTGCAAATACACGGATAATCAACACGTGAAGACTGCAGAAGCGCGCGCAACCATTCTAGTTTCTACAACCGGCAGTACGACTAGCGGCAAAGTTTAAAGTATTTGCCACCGGCGCTACCGGGAATCTCCTGGCAACGACAGGGCCGCACTTAGTAACATATTAATGACGTCGAAGAAGAAATCTAAACCTAAACAATGAATACAGATCCAAGTGATGATCCTGGAAATGCGAGGCCACCTGAAACCCACAACATAACTAATCTCAACACGCCAATATCATATGCCTCAGCACTTTACCAACAACAAACCCCAAAAAAAGATCAAGCTATTGTTTTCAACTCTGTAGAGGATTCCAAACTTCCTGACTACATACTTGCTGTAGGACCACTAGTTGGCCCCAAAAATATTATCTTCTCATCCAGAATATCCAACAACCGCGTTTGCATCTATCTTTCCAGTAAAAGCGCAGTAGATAAATTTATAACCGAAAATAAACCTATCAAAATAAACAATGAATTACTTCATGGAAGGCGACTAGTTACTCCATCTGAACGATTAGTAATATCAAATGTTTGTCCAACAATTCCTAACAATATATTGCAAAATGAACTTCATCAACTCGGACTAAAATTAATTTCTCCTATCTCATATATACGAATAAATATTCCGGATCCAGAATATTCACATATTTTAAGCTTCCGCCGCCAAGTCTTTATATTGCCAACAGAAGATTCCCAGATTCCAGATTCTTTGACTATTAATCATGAAGACTCTCTTTACAGAATCTTCTTATCCACAGATAAGAACTGCTTTGAGTGCAAACAACAAGGACATATTGCGTCCAAATGTCCACGGTTTTCCGATAATCAACAAGATATTACGGATAAACAAAGTACATCTCCAAATAAAACCCCTCAAATTCACCCTTCTCCAGTGATACCTGGAATAAATAAAAATACACCTGGCTCAGAAGACGTAGCATTAAACGTAAAATTACAGAATTCTAACTCCAACCAACTAACCAATAAGCGCAATATTACAGAAATACTCACACCGCCTGCCGACGCAATCAAAAACCGACCCGAAGAACAACACATATTTCCAAAACCAAATCCAACTCCAAAAAAACCTAAACATGGAAAAAACATATTACAAAAAGCCTCATATCCCGAAAAACCTTTTGAAGCAGCTAAGCAGACAATAGAAACACATTCACCACCATTTATACTGACATTTGATCAACTAACCGATTTATTTACCAATATTCATAACTCTTCCGAACCTATAAATGTTGCATTAGAATACACAAGAGACCTTCCAGGATTAAATTATATGTTAGAAAAAATTTACCCACTCCTTACCGACCGAGCTGTCAAAACTAGATGCACAAAATTTAGGAGGAAGATAAGAAATTATATTGATGGATTAACATCCGAGACAGAAAGCGACGCCTCACAAGACACGTATTAACCAACTTAAAAATTAATAATAACTTAAATATATTTAAAATGGATACATCATTCCACTCTGTTTTACAATGGAACCTTAATGGCTATTTTACGCACCTAGAAATGCTTCAAATTCTCATCAAACAAGAAAACCCATCCATCATTGGCTTACAAGAAACACATTTTACACAAGGAAAAACACACTGCCCCAAAAACTTTAATGGATTCCATAAAAACAGAGATAATCGAGACAAGGCAAGTGGTGGAGTGTCAATTTTTGTACGGAAAGACATAAACGCATATGAGATATTAATCAACTCGACCTTAGAAGTAGTAGCAGTACAAATTAATCTCCCCAAAAAACTATCAATATGCAACATATACATTCCCCCTTCTAAAGAGTTCACAATTCTCGATATCAGCAACATAATATCTCAAGTCCCTGCCCCTCGACTAATACTGGGAGACTTTAACTGTCGTAATGCCATATGGGGTAGCCTAAACACCGACGATAGAGGAAAAAACCTATATAAGGCCATAGACTTAGCCAACTTAATCCTACTTAATACTGGAGAACCCACCCGCTTTAACGTTTCCACAGGCGAATCCTCAGTCCTTGATCTTAGTTTATGTGATACATCCCTTGTTGCTTCCCTCCAATGGAAGGTGCTTCCAATGCTATACGGTAGTGATCACTTCCCAATAACTATTACTGATCCTTCAGAAGTATACGATAATTCTATTCCACAAAAATGGAACCTAAAAAAGGCTGACTGGGCTAAATATCGAAATTTAGTTGAACACGAAATCAAGTCATTATCCATCAGTAATTCCAATGTCGATTCCTTAGTAAAAACCTTCACAAATATCTTGAGAAATGCTGGAGAACAATCCGTAGGGAAAACCTCAAGTAACCTTAGACATAAGAGCGTTCCTTGGTGGAATGAGCAGTGCAAAACGGCCATCAGATCATATAAACAAGCACTTTACAAATACAAAAAAGAAAAGACTACAGAAAACATGGTGAATTTCAAAAGATTAAGAGCTAAAGCTAGATTTATAATTAAGAAAAGTAAAAAAGACTCTTGGACCCAATATGTATCTTCACTTACACCATCTACTCCTTCTTCAGAAGTATGGAATAAGATTAAAAGAATATCTGGTAAAAACACTTACTTCCCTATTCGCTCGATATCTAAAGACGGAGGTACTATCACAAACACCTATGATATAGCTAACTTATTTGCAAAAACATATGAATCATTCTCAAGTAGCCGGCAGTTTTCTGAAGACTTTGATATGTACCGAAAAACCTCAGAAAGAAACCCAATAGATTTTAGTTGCGATAAAGATTCACCTCTTAACACTCTGATAACAATAGATGAGTTAAACGATAGTCTCAACAATATTAAGAACGGAAGCCCAGGTCCAGACAATATCCCTGCCATATTTCTAAAAAAACTCTCCGATAAAAGTAAAGAATTTCTATTAGACATATACAACAAAATTTGGACAGAGCAAGATTTTCCAATAGCCTGGTCAAAAGCAATTATTATCCCAATACCGAAAGAAAATAACAACTTAAATAATACAGACTCATTCAGACCGATTTCACTAACCTGTGTTATATGAGGGGTCTTGGAGAAAATTGTAAATAATAGATTATCTTGGTATCTTCAACGAAAAAATTTAATTATTCCAGAGCAAAGTGGTTTCCGAAGATCTAGGTCAACACAAGACAACATCATTGACGTGGAATCCGAAGTCCATGAAGCATTTGTGAACCAGCAAAAATGTGTCGTCATATTTTTTGACATCCAACGTGCCTACGACACTGCCTGGAGATATCGAATTTTACAACAACTTCTTGGGGCATTAAGGGCAATATGGCTAAATTTATCAACAACTTTTTGCAACAAAGAAGTTTTCAAGTAAGAATAAATAACACAGTTTCAGAAGAAACTACCCTAGAAAACGGAATTCCCCAAGGCTCAGTACTTAGTACAACTCTCTTTCTTGCCGCAATAAATAACATAACAAAATACATATCGACTCCAGTAAAATGCAGACTATACGCAGACGATCTTGTTTTATTAACAAAAGGGATGAACTTGAACTCAATGTGCAGAATCCTACAAAACAATCTTATAAGCCTGGAGCGATGGTCCAAAACCACAGGATTTCAATTCTCATTAGCTAAAACTAAATGTATTCTTTTCTCGAAACGTGCCGAAAATGTCTCGCCATTATTGAGACTCAACGGGAAGACGTTAAAATTTTATGAAAGTACAAAGTTCCTAGGAATGATATTTGATAATAAGCTCACATGGAAACCACATATTCAAAACCTTATATCATCATGCCATAAAGGACTAAACATGCTAAAAATCCTGTCCAGCCGATCGTGGGGAGCCGACACCAATATTCTCTTGATAATATTCAGAACCTTAATCAGAACACGAATTGACTACGGCTCCATAGCATATGATTCCGCATCAAACTCTACTCTAAAACCTCTGGATACAATTCATAACTCAGCTATTCGCATAGCATTAGGCGCCTTCCGCACAAGCCCTGTAGAAAGTCTACTTTGCCAAGCTGCAGAGCCCCCTCTGAAATTTCGAAGGGCCTACCTTGCTTTGTCATACGCCACCACAGTAGCAATCAACCCCAATAATCCGACCCACCACAATGTGTTTGCAAACCGCTATAATGATCTTTACGCCAGTAAAATCAGATCCAGACCAGCATTCTATGAACGAATA